>CM034357.1:2980802-2997295 GCA_019925275.1 Mytilus edulis | reverse complement strand
TTCTGTTGTTCCATTGTTTTCCTCTTATAGTGGATGTGTTTTCTCCGATTTTAGTTTGTCACCCGGATTTTTTTGTTTGCGTAAACATCAGTCAACCACACAGAAAACTGACGACTAAGAAACACGAGCCAACAATGAAGTCGACAAGAAATCATATACCAATGAGAATCAACAGCTATTGCTGTATGATTGGCAAGCGTTATTATTCCTTTGTTATCATAATAGCAGACATGTGGGGTTAGTTTTATATATTTTACAAAATTTTGTAAAACGAAATGCTATCAATTGCGTTTAACAGATATGTATTATTTATGTCTAGAGTGTATTCTAATCTTGTTTGTCAATGAAAATGCTCTATCATCTCTAGAGTCCTGTCATTACCGTTATTAACTTCTTCTATATTGTGTTGTAAAATGCATCTAGTATTATATTTGTATATTGATCTATATTTGTGTTCAATGTTTGATTAACACATTGTGTACTTACATAATATCTAGGTGTAATACCACCATTTTTTTTCCCTTTTATTCTTTGTTAAATTTGCATTTTTTTTTAAATTGAGCAGAATCTGTCTTTGTTTCAAATAAAGAACTACTGGGTATGAGTAAAGTGTTATCCTGTCCAGTACTACAGACAAAATTTCACATAACATTTCATCGTATATAAGATAATAACCAGCACTTGTAGTAAATCAATCAAATGTCCACCTCTTTCTTTCATGCTTACAAGATTTAGTGACCATGTAACTTCAATTTTTCAAACTATTTTATTGAAACACCGAATAAAAAAACAATGTTGCTCTGAACCACCCAAGATATATGTTTAGGACTCAGATTTTTTTTACTGCAATGAAATGCAGGATTAATACAGCTGTCAAATTCAAGGGAATATTTTTTTCTACCCCTTTTCGTATGCAACAAGATGTGACGTACTGTGATTTAGTGGTATTACACGTCTATGGGAAGATTTTTTTTATAAATTTGCATATAAAAAAGCAACTGCTGTATATTTTTTTCTTTTTCTTTTTGTCTACTCTGTACATTTATTTACTCTTTGTTATTATTAATCAATTATTCAATTTTTTGGTTTGTATATTCCAAACACCTTAAAATCATAGTCAGGTGGTGATGTACAGGGATTATAAAAGCCTGACTACTGAAAAAATAACTAAAAAAAAATAAAAAATAAAAAAATTATAAATTTGGATCGATTTTGTTTGTAATTATAATAGTTTTTGCTTACTGATATTCGTTAGTTATTATTCATCCTGACTGCTGCTCTCGTCAATGGAAAACATGCTGACCGTATTGGAAAGATATATTAACTTTAAATGACATGCATGTTTTGTGTACCCATTATGAAACTTTAGTGGGTGGTGTTGAATTCAAAACAATGTTATGAAGCAAGTGAAATGAAGCAAGTAATCTATTAGGATATTTAAGGAAGTTGTCAGCTTCAGTATAAAATCATTTTAAAATATGAATCAACTTACCTGCTTTATTCAAAAGAGGCAATCCCCAAAAGGTCAATTGTAAGTTTTTCTATGATGAGAATGTGAAGTGGTTGTATTTGTACAAGGTCAGTTTGTATCAATATTCTACGGAATAAAAAAAAAAGATTTAGTGGGACTTTCAAAACGCATGTCGAAGAAAAAACTGAAAACGCCATGGAAAAAACAACGAAAATGAAAAAAAAATGAAGCGGGCGTTTTCTAAACATAACATTAGAAACTTAAGACTGAAACAGACGAACTCCATCATCAACCAGGGTAGAACTCAGGTGCTCCCAACTGATAAACAGTTCCTGTGGGAATTTTGTACTCTGATTCTTCGCTGATCATATTGTGCATGTTCTATCTGTGTTGTAAATGGATACAATTCTTGTGGCAATTTATCATTTGAAGTTTAAAAGACAATTTCGAGTGATACATGTAAAAATACTAAGCTCCGAGGAGAATTCAAAGCGGAAAGTCCCTAATCAAATGGCAAAATCAAAAGCTCAAAAACATCAAACGAATGGAAAACAACTGTCATTTTCCTGACTTGGTATAGACATTAATGTAGACCAATTTGAAAACAGGACCAAAAATTAAGAATCTGCATACACAGTTAGATTCGGCATATCAAAGAACCCCAATTATTCAATTTTTGATGAATTCAAACAAAGTTTAATTTTGGACCCTTTGGGCCCCTTATTCCTAAACTGTTAGGACCAAAACTCCCAAAATCAATCCCAACCTTCCTTTTATTGTCATAAACCTTGTGTTAAAATTTCATAGATTTCTATTTACTTATACTTAAGTTATGGTGCGAAAACCAAGAAAAATGCTTATTTAGGTCCCTTTTTGGCCCCTAATTCCTAAACTGTTGGGACCTCAACTCCAAAAATCAATCCCAACTTTCATTTTGTGTTCATAAACCTTGTGTTTAAATTTCATTGATTTCTATTCACTTAAACTAAAGTTATAGTGCGAAAACCAAGAAAATGCTTATTTGGGCCCTTTTTGGCCCCTAATTCCCTAACTGTTGGGACCAAAACTTCCAAAATCTATCCCAACCTTCCTTTTATGGTCATAAACCTTGTGTTTAAATTTCATAGATTTTTATTCACTTATACTAAAGTTATAGTGTGAAAATCAAGTCTTCGGACGCCGACGACGCCAACGTGATACCAATATACGACCAAAAAAAATTAATTTTTGCGGTCGTATAAAAACTTAACAATGAGCAATGAACCGTAAATATAAGGTCAAGGTAAAATAACACTGGAGAGACTGACATGCACCTCATGAAATATTTCAATACACCAAATAGTTATAAACAGCATATAGTATTAGAAAAAGACCAAAAACCTCAAAAAACTTTTGACCACTAAACCATGATATGAGGTCAAGGTCAGATGACACCAGCCAGCTTACAATCATTCAATACACCAAATATAGTAGACCTATTGAATACAGTAAGAAAACAGACCAAACTAACTATAACCACTGAACCATGAAAATGAGGTCAAGATAAGACGACGCCTGCAAGTTCGACGTGTACACCTCGGTCCTTCCATACACACAATAAACTATACCTATTGCGAAAGCAATAGTATCGGAGATATGGATTTAACCAACAAAACTTTACCTTGTTCACGGATCCATGAAACAAGAGGTCCAAGTGAAAATTGGCAACTTGTCCGATGGGCATAAGGACCTTAGAAGGTCCAACATACCAAAATACAGTTATCCTATTAAGAAATTAATATTACACAAAAATCCAACCTTTTAAAAGTAGTCACTGAACAATGAAAATGAGGTCAAGGACAATTGACAGACAAACTTCACAACACGAGGCATATATATATATACAAAGTATGAAGCATCAAAGTCTTACACCAGCTAAAATATAAAGCTTTGAAGTAGAACAGGCTTAAAACTCAAAACTAAACCATAAAATGAGGTCATGGTCCGATGATGCCTGCCAGTTGGACATGTAAACTTAACAATCCTTCAATACACCAAATATACTAGACCCATTACCACTGTGTATCATCGCCACCGGAAATTGGGTACTAACGAAGCGGTGAGAAATAGAAAAAAAAGTAAACAAGTTAAGAATTCATTCAATTTCCACTCATTTGATGAGGGTGCCGCTTAAGAAATGATTTTCTGATATATAATTCTTTAAATTATTAAGCCGATAAGTACAAAATCAATACAAGATTTTGTGTAATACTCCAAAACTTGCCACTTAGTACCGGAAAATTTCGAGGTCTATCGTCCTCTGTCGCCCCATTCTCAAGATATTGAACTGTTTTTCATTATTTTTCCAGACACATTTTTATATTATATTATAGTGTGGCGTCATATTTACTGAAATTTGTTGTCAAAAAGATGTATTTTAAAGAATATAGACCATAAAAATAAAGTCTAGGGTACGGCAACTTGCTCGTGTTGACAAATTTACTGTATGGCAACTTGCTAATTTTAATAGATATTAACCGTCCTTTCAAAGAAAATAAAGAATTAAGTTCAAATATTTAAGGTGGGGGGGGGGTACATTTTATGTTAAATAAACTGCTTTTGTCCTTGTCAAGGATTAAATTTGTTTAAAACTGTTTTTGACTGATAAATTTTAAAAACTGTTAACTGTTTTCGACCCACTGTCTGTAATCTGTTTTGTTAAAATTTTCAATGTTGTTAACTGCATGTTTATTTGAAATATAAACCCACTAGGAAGGCTATATTATTATTCAACTATCTAAAAAAATCAATTCAATTGTACAAAAACTTTCATATATATTTAGAAAATTCACCATGGCTGTAATGCGAAACTAAACTTGTAACTGTGTATTAGTATACCTAAAGCTGTCTCCTAAGTGAGCAATCATTTAACTACAAAAAGTGGTAGAAGTTCAATGTTTGTTTCTTGAAACCTATAAATGAACCAAAATTTAAAAAATGTAATAAATAGACTATTTAGCAAAGGTTACGGACTCAAGTTGGGTCATGCAGTGCAACAAATGCGGCAGTGTAAAACATGTTTAGGGATATATCATGCCCCTCTTTATACGTCTAACCAATGTAGTTATTTCTGGCTTCTATTTGTAATGACGTATCCAAAACGTTAAAAGGAAAGGCCACTTCTTATCCAGCTAAAACCCTGGTCAGTCCTATGATGAAAATAATTTAGATGTATACAGTCATATGGAATGTTTGATAAGTTATATTGACCCAGAGTACCTGGACGGAATTGTGAAAAATACAGTACCTTTTCAATTTGCAATTCGTAAAATAACTGAACAGTGTGGCCTGGTAGAAAAGGCCGAAAAAAGGGGACTTGGTTCTCAAATTGATGTCAAATTTGCTAGTCTAAGACTTCAGAAATGTGAAGATGGACATAGGCTTTTTTTTTATATCATCTCAGAGTTCTTAATTGGAGATGAAAGAGTGCTTTAAATTGTGACACCTTCCATTTATACACTGGTTTTGATGATTTAAAATAAAAATCAGTAACCCTTCATAATTCCTTTTAATAAAATCATGTAATATAAAAAAGAAGATGTGGTATGATTGACAATGAGACAACTGTCCAAAAGAGACCAACATGACACAGACAAAAACAGCTATAGGTCACCGTACGGCCTTTAACAATGAGCAAAGCCCATACCGCATAGTCAGCTATAAAAGGCCCCGATAAGACCATGTAAAATTTACAATTAAAACGAGAGAAAACTAACGGCCTTATTTATATAAAAGATGAACGAAAAACATATATGTAACACATAAACAAACGACAACCACTTAATTACAGGCTCCTGACTTGGGACAGGCACATACATAAATAATGTGGCGGGGTTAAACATGTTAGCGGGATCCCAACCCTCCCCTAACCTGGGAAAGTGGTATAACAGTTCAACATTAGAACGAACTATAAAAATCAGTTGAAAAAGGCTTAATTCATCAGATGGACAAAAATACAAGTGGACGTGGCCGGGTACTTATACATCCAGACACAAAAAGACACAATGAACAGATCCGAGAGTACTCGCAGTTATCTGACAGCTAGTTCAAAACCACTAACAACTAATAATAAAGGGCTGCGCTTTAGCGCATGATACGCCCGTTGCTCTTTTAACTTGTCTTTTATGCTTTAAATGAATTTATATGATCAACTAGAAATATATATACAAATCAAAAGGGATGTTACATTAATATATCCACCAAAGTTTCATAAAATCCCCCTTTTTAAGTATAAAAATTCATTACTTAAGAAAACGTAAAATCTAAAATTTATAAAAATGGAAAGGGAGCTTATGTCAATAGATATAAACAATTTATCAAAGTTGCATAAAATTTTGTGAAAGTGTTAGTTATTGTCCCAAAATTGGAAAATCCCCCCTTTTTTAAGCATAAAAATTCATAACACGGAAATGTAAAATCTGAAATTTATAAAAATTGAAAGGGAGCTTACATCAATAGATATAAACAATTCACCAAAGTTTCATGGACATTGGTGAAAGCCTTTTTGAGTTATTGTCCGAAGTGTTGAAAATCCCCCTTTTTTTTATGAATAAAGCCCCATAAATCCAAAACTTAAAATCTGAAATTTATAAAAATTGAAAGGGAGCTTACATCAATAGATACCAGATGCTCCGCAGGGCGTAGCTTTATACGCTCGCAGAGGTTGAACCCTGAACGGTTGGGGCAAGTATGGACACAACATTCAAGCTGGATTCAGCTCTAAATTTGGATTGTGATTAAATAGTTGACACAGCATAGGTTTCTGACACAGAATGAATGTGTTCTAATGAACTTAAAATTTTTGTTTTCTCTTAGAGCAATTCACTATGCTGTTGAATATTAATCCTCTCAAAAAAATGTTTGAAGAAATTTTCTTTTTTATTTATGAAATTTCAAATGAGAAAAATTGAACCCAATTTTTTTAATCACATCCCCCTTTCCCTTATTCCAAAACTAATCTCAATTAAAATTTCTAATGGAGTTTGCAACAATAACTACTCATTTAAATACATCATAAAATATTAAGATGTAAAAAAACTGCTTGTTATCACTGAGTGGTAAAGATTATTTTAATTTATCAGTTGGTAGTAAAAAGTGAATATACATTGTATATTGTATATAACAAAGATTTAAGTTGATTCTGGATAAAGAAAGATAACTCCAATTAAAAAAAAATCTTGCTATTGCACAATATTTTGCAATTAGATATTTCTTGCTTACTATTCTGGACAAAGAAAGATAACTCTAATTAAAAAAATGTATTGCTATTTCACAATATTGTGCAATTAGATATTTCTTGCCATTGCGCAATACTGTGCAATTGAAAAGACTTGCTATTGCACAATACTTAATATAATAATTTTAGATCCTGATTTGGACCAACTTGAAAACTGGGCCCATAATAAAAAATCTAAGTACATTTTTGGATTCAGCATATCAAAGAACCCCAAGATTTCAATTTTTGTTAAAATCAGACTAAGTTTAATTTTGGACCCTTTGGACTTTAGTGTAGACCAATTTGAAAACAGGACCAAAAATGAAGAATCTACATACACAGTTAGATTTGGTATATCAAAGAACCCCATTTATTCAATTTTTGATGAAATCAAACAAAGTTTAATTTTGGACCCCGATTTGGACCAACTTGAAAACTGGGCCAATAATCAAGAATCTAAGTACATTTTTAGATTCAGCATATCAAAGAACCTAACTGATTCATTTTTTGTCAAAATCAAACTAAGTTTAATTTTGGACCCTTTGGACCTTAATGTAGACCAATTTGAAAACGGGACCAAAAGTTAAGAATCTACATACACAGTTAGATTCGGCATATCAAAGAACCCCAATTATTCAATTTTGATGAAATCAAACAAAGTTTAATTTTGGACCCTTTGGGCCCCTTATTCTGTTGGGACCAAAACTCCCAAAATCAATACCAACCTTCCTTTTATGGTCATAAACCTTGTGTTTAAATATCATAGATTTCTATTTACTTATACTAAAGTTATGGTGCGAAAACCAAGAAAAATGCTTATTTGGGTCCCTTTTTGGCCCCTAATTCCTAAACTGTTGGGACCTTAACTCCCAAAATCAATACCAACCTTCCTTTTGTAGTCATTAACATTGTGTTTAAATTTCATTGATTTCTATTTACTTAAACTAAAGTTATTGTGCGAAAACCAAGAATAATGCTTATTTGGGCCCTTTTTTGGCCCTAATTCCTAAACTGTTGAAACCAAAACTCCCAAAATCAATCCCAACCGTTCTTTTGTGGTCATAAACCTTGTGTCAAAATTTCATAGATTTCTATTAACTTAAACTAAAGTTATAGTGCGAAAATCAAGAAAATGCTTATTTGGGCCCTTTTTGGCCCCTAATTCCTAAAATGTTGGGACCAAAACTCCCAAAATCAATACCAACCTTCCTTTTGTGGTCATAAACCTTGTGTTAAAATTTCATAGATTTCCATTCACTTTTACTAAAGTTAGAGTGCGAAAACTAAAAGTATTCGGACGACGACGACGACGACGACGACGCAGACGACGACGACGAAGACGACGACGCCAACGTGATAGCAATATACGACGAAAATTTTTTCAAATTTTGCGGTCGTATAAAAAATCATGCATCTAAGACTAAGCAATGAGTCGTATGAATACCCTGACTGAGATGTAACCATAATTTATAAGAGCCCCCGTCATAAAAAAATTAATGTTCGCGCCCTATAGTATCTACTCATTCTATCTGTTTGGTTACACTTTCATACGTCATGACGATAACCCAAGTTTGCTACGACTGATTGACATAAAACATTTACTCAACAATATACATAACCAGAAGAAGCCTCCCTTTTGCTGTTTGAAGCATTTTCGATTATTCATGACATAGTCCTTTTTCTTGGAGTCAATCACTCCGTCTGCTTTTCCATCCTTTCAATTGTCTGTCCATGTGTCAATAAAAAAAGTATGGTACTTGCGTGTGTATTCTGAAAATTAGTCAGCTTTATAAAAGAATCCTTATGGAGCTTGGCATTTTTGCGACTTTTAAAGTGGTTTTCAAACTTTTGAATACATTGAAGATATGTACTTCCCCTTTTCATTGGTTTTGGGTTGGTTTTGGGTTCGTTTGGAAAAAAGGGTAAATTAAGGATGCTGTTAACTCTTATCAGCATTTAAAATTTGTTGTTAACTGTTTTTGCCAAAATCGAGGTGTTGTTAACATGCACCCTCCCCTCTCCCACCCCCATCTAATTATGCATTAGATAAAATGCATTAGATAGAGATACCATTCGCTTAACAGCATTTAAGATGTATACAAATTACACATTTTCAAAAAGAAACTGACAAGAAAATTTCGAAATGCAATTCACGATTTGTTTCTCCTTACTTTCGATGAAAACAAAGTATTTTCATAATTATTCTTTTTACAAATGAATTATTTCAGAAATTAAATAATTAAACAATTTTATGTGTCTGTCCGAATTCTCGATCCTATGGTTCGGTGGTTGTCGTTGCTTCATCTCTATCTTGTTTGTTGTTTTCATAAATTGTTTTTAATGAGTTAGGCTGTTAGTTTTCTTGTTGAGTCCTTCCACATTTTTCGGTGGGTGCTTTTTATAGTCGACTATAAGGTACGAGTTTTCGTTGTTGAAGGCCGTACGATAGCATATAATTGCTTACATACACTTTATTTAATCCTGATGGATAGTTATCTTATTTGCTATCATACCACATCTCCACTGTTTTTATCTAAAAAAAAAAAGCTAGCACCAACAAAAGATGAATGGACGGTTTATTTTATTGAACTTACAAAATTTCACCCTAACAACAAATAAGACAACAGTCGTTAGTGGTATAACGATGTATGAATGTATTTAGGATAATATGGTTAAAAAATCAAAGCGCGAAAGCGTTGTAAAGGCAGTTAATTACAGGTTGTGTGTATTTCTAGTCCAGTTATATCATTATCTTCCATAGAACAGAGGTGGTTTGTAGTATTTAAGATTTAGAGTTCTCTTGTACCTAGTTCACCTATATCTATAGTCTACTGTTTACAGTATATTTTCTGTACCTCGCCATGAAATGCATTTTTAAGACATAAGAACTTTTCCTTTTTAATGTAAATAAAACTATTTTTAATTATTGATTATATACACATATTCAATTACTCCTATCCTATGAAAAATAATTCACAAAGATTGACTAGTCTCCGTTCTGTGTGTATTGCTAGAACATCAAGTAACATAATGGTTAATGTACATAGTAACATGTCAACTCTTTTGAAGACAGAACTTTTTTAAAATTCTCCCTCCAAGCAAAATTATTTTTCAGTATAAACATGATAAAGTTATCTACCTGTATTAATGACCTAGAGACTCTCAAGAGCCTGTGTCGCTCACCTTGGACAGTCTATGTGCATATTAAACAACGGACACATATAAAATGACAAAATTGTGTTTTTGATGATGGGGATGTGTTTGTAGATCTTTCTTTACTGAACATTCTTGGTGCTACAATTATCTCTATCTATAATAAACATGGCCCAGTATTTACAGTTGAAAATATTTTTTAAAAATTAACAAAAAATACAAATATTTATGAAAATTGTTAAAAATTGACTATAAAGGGCAATAACTCTTTAAGGGGTCAACTTAAAATTTTGGTCATATTGACTTATTTGTAGATCTTACTTTGCAGAACATTATTGCTGTTTACAGTTTATCTCTATCTATAATAATATTTAAGATAATAACCAAACTCTGCAAAATTTCCTTCAAATTACTAATTTGGGGGCAGCAATCCATCAACGGGTTGTCAGATTTGTCTGAAAATTCCTGGGCAGATAGATCTTCACTAAAGAGACAATTTCACCCTATGTCAGATTTGCTCTAAATGCTTTGGTTTCAGAGTTATAAGCCAAAATCTACATTTTACCTGTATGTTCTATTTTTGGCCATAGTGGCCATCTCGGTTGGTTGACCGGGTCTAACCACACATTTTTTAAATTAGATACCGCAAGGATGATTTTGGCTAAGTTTGGTTAAATTTGGCACAGTAGTTTCAGAGAAGATTTTTTGTAAAAGTTTATGGACGACGAAACCAAGTGATGAGTCAGGTCAGGTGAGCTAAAAAGGAGTTTTTAATCAAGGTAACAATGACATCTGGTGGCCATAAAAGCTGTCTCATTAGCATTTTAACCACTTCCCATATTTGCTTTTAAGACAATAGAAGAAAATTATTCAATGCAAAAACAAAACTTACTTGTAAATATGAAATTCTCTTTACAGTATGAGTTTTTCTCATTGTTGGAGATTGTACAGTAGTACAGTCCTGTAACTGATTATACCCATTTCTTATCCCCTTTAGTTTGATAAACTCATAGAATATCATATATTTACATTGTGCCACATCTCCTTATTTTTATATGCATTACAATAACATGAACAATTGTAATTCAAATCTATATATCAAAGCAAAAAGAATTTCACTACTTTCATTCATGCATCCTTTGGAAAAATATAAGTTCTAAAATGACACAATATATGTTTATTTATATAAAAATAATATTTAGTTTTCGACTCTTAACAGGTATAAACAAGAATGTGTCCCCAGTACACGAATGCCCCACTCGCACTATCATTTTCCATGTTCAGTGGACCGTGACATTGGGGTAAAAACTCTAATTTGGCATTAAAATTAAAAAGATCATATCATAGGGAACATGTGTACCAAGTTTGAAGTCGATTGGACTTCAACTTCATCAAAAACTACCTTGACCAAAAACTTTAACCTGAAGAGGGACAGACGGACGGACGAACGGACGAACGGACGCACAGACCAGAAAACATAATGCCCCCCTACTATCGTAGGTGGGGCATAAAAATGCACAGCTGTGTCATGATTTGTGAAATCTGTGCTGAAAACATAGGCATTTATGGTGTTTGAGTAATTCCATCTGTGAAGCTCAACATTAGCTCGTCAGTTGGTGGTGGACAGTTATAAATCTTTCCTGCAGGATGAATGTACATCTGTTCAGGAAAACCAATTTCACAAATCAAAACTTTCCTCTAGATTTCTCCTACAATATTCATCCAGTTTAGTTCTTTTGGTTTAACGGGACACCGTCCTGATTTTTAATTTTGTAAACCATTCAGTCTCTTGCTTACAAATGGTGCATGAAAATAGGATGGGAATGCATGGCAGTAGATAAGTCTCTATAAAGTGGGTATGTGCCCTGAAAAAAGTTTTATAACATTAGCTTTTTTGAAACTTGTGAAAGACTTGTGCAACACACATACCTAAATAACTATAACATAGGTGGAGAGCATCATTCATGTCAATGTTTTGTTCCTGTTTACATTGTCATTGATATTTTTCAAGAAAGCCCGAGGCATAGCTCATGAATTCTTGTCATTACAACCGAAATTTACATAATTACTGCTAAAATAATTATCAGTATAATATATCTCTTGTAGAAAAACCATACAATTGTAGTATTAACCAAAAAATGTCAAACAGATGATATTGAATCGTAATCCCAAAAGTTATGACGTCTTGAATTCACCCCCCCCCCCCCTTTTTATTCTAAAACGATAATTGCGGTTGCAAACAGACTTTGGTTTACTTGCATGGCGATTATATAAATAACAGTATATATTTCTTAAAGAAAATAAAGTTTTACCATGAATAGTTTCCTGAACGTAGTCGTTTTCAGTAAAATGTGCCTTGCAAACAACAGCTGATTGATATGGGTTCTACGATTGCATCGCACATGACAATCTACGTTTGAGCCATGGCGTTGATCCAACTTTTCCTTCTTATTAAGTCATTTAGAAATGCAAGTCCTCCTCTTAAATGACACTCAGGTACACACCAACAAGGACTAGGCAGCGTTAATTGTGTGATTGTTTTGCAGTAATAATTGCATGTACCAGTATGTGTTAAACTTGTAAGATGCTTAAAGAACTTTTGTGCTGCATGTTTATATACTGATTGAACTCTTGCTTTATATGTTTAATGTTGTGTGCATGACTCGATATGTATGTTTTGTTTTATTTGTTGTTATGTCGGTTTTAAAAGCTCTTCAGAGCTTATGTTTGTAATTGCTTGCTTATACCGACTCTAAATAAAGCTTTATGTCATTATGTCATTATGCAGTGCAAAAACGGAAGTTAAGGATGGAACTGACTGGTCTCACTAATAAGAGACAAGAAGAATTTTAGAGACAAACAGCGACAAGAAGTTTAATTTAGTGACGAAGCGACAATAACTAACAAGGGACAAGCGAATCGTAATTCTCTCACGAGGCTATTCTCATTTGATGTGATAGGGTGAAGCTACACCTATCAAATATGTCCCTATGAAAAAGAAGAATTTCACTGCTAGAAAGGAAATGATATTGCATGGTTTTGATTCAATAAATTCTTTAAAAGGAAATTGAAATTTTTTGTTTTGATGGCCAATTTTTAGCGTGTGCATAAAATATATTTTTTTTTATATCTAATAAAAACTAATCCCTTTCTTCTTAATAAAAACATATTTTTATCTATCAATTTACAGTAATATAAAAAATGTTTTATAACCGCCCCTATAATAAAAAATAATGCATGTTTTTTTTAAATATCTATGGGGAATAAGTTGTTGCAATGACATTTTTTTTATTTATGTATAGTCGCTATATAGTCTTCTTGACGCTTCTTCTCGCTAAATTAATTATATTGTCGCTTCTTATCGCTATTTTAATTTTATTGTCGCTTCTTATCACTTTTTGACGCTTCTTGTCTTTAATTAGTGGAACCCTATTCAGGAACGATAATTTCATATTTTACATAACTGAGACCGAAATAACTATAACGTCATACGGCTTCACGTACAGAAATACTTTAAATTGTATATTATGCAATTTAATTCACGGTCAGTCGACTTTTAATTATAATATCATGTTATATCAACGAGTGAAATGATTTTAAAATATCTTTAGATCGCAAATAGTACTCGAAATTGAACGGACCTCTTTCCACACGGAATTCGAATAATGATAGTTTGTAATCAGATTGACTGCTTATAATGCAAAAGACACATTAATAAACAGATTTTTAAAACGAACAATACACACTGATCGTTTCTTTATTTCCCAATGTAAATGAAAGGAACAAAAACCAATACATACCACAACCAGGTGCTCCGCAGGGCGCAGCTTTATACGACCGCAGAGGTCGAACCCTGAACAGTTGGGGCAAGTATGGACAAAACATTCAAGCGTGATACAGCTCTGAATTTGGATTGTGATCAAATTTTTGACATTACATGGTTTTTTTTACACAAAACAAATGTCAAGATTTTACAAATCAATTAAAGATTTCTTCTTCAAACTTATTTAAATCTAAAATTAAATAGTTGACACAGCATAGGTTTCTGATACAGAATGAATGTGGTCTAATGAACTTAAAATTTTTTTTTTGCCTTTGAGCAATTCACTATGCTGTTGAATATTAATCCTCTCAAAAAAATGTTTGAAGAAATTTTCTTTTTATTTATGAAATCTGAAATGAGAAAAATTTAACCCCATTTTTTTTCACATCCCCGTTTCCCTTTTTCCAAAACTGATATCAATTCAAATTTCTAATGGAGTTTGCAACAATAACTACTCTTTTAAATACATCATAAAATATTAAAATGTAAAATAAAGTGCTTGTTATCACTGAATGGTAAAGATTGGTTGGTAGTAAAAGTGAATATAAATTGTTTATTGTATAAAACAATAAAAAAAACTTCATCAGAAACATTTTATATTGGCAAATTTCCAATGAAGTTATTTACATAAAGTTATTGGCAAATAAAAATAGAAAATGACATCATAGTCATGTCTGGCAAATGTCCAACATACATTATCTAAAAACATTTTAGATAAGATAAGGGAAAAAAGCTTCATCAGCAACATTTTATATTGGCAAATTTCCAATGAAGTTATTTACATAAAGTTATTGGCAAATAAAATAGAAAATGACATCATAGTCATGTCTGGCAAATTTCCAACATATATTATCAACTACTATTCTATACAAAGAAAGATAACTCCAATTGAAAATTAATTGCTATTGCACAATATTGTGCAATTATATATTTCTTGCTATTGTGCAATACTGTGCAATTGAAAATTTTTTGCTATTGCACAATACTTGATATGGAATCCTGATTTGGACCAACTTGAAAACTGGGCCCATAATCAAAAATCAAAGTACATGTTTAGATAAAGCATATCAAATAAGCCCAAGAATTTAATTTTTGTTAAAATCAAACTTAGTTTAATTTTGGACCCTTTGGACCTTAATGTAGACCAATTTGAAAACTGGACCAAAAATTAAGAATCTACATACACAGTTAGATTTGGCATATCAAAGAACCCATTTATTCAATTTTTGATGAAATCAAACAAAGTTTAATTTTGGACCCCATTTGGACCAACTTGAAAACTAGGCCAACAATTAAAAATCTAAGTACATTTTTAAATTCAGCATATCAAAGAACCCCAAGGATTCAATTTTTGTTAAAATGAAACTAAGTTTAATTTTGGACCCTTTGGACCTTAATGTAGACCAATTTGAAAACGGGACCAAAAATTAAGAATCTACATACATAGTTAGATTCGGCATATCAAAGAACCCCAATTATTCAATTTTTGATGAAATCACACAAAGTTCAATTTTGGACCCTTTGGGCCCCTTATTCCTAAACTGTTGGGACCAAAACTCCCAAAATCAAACCCAGCCTTCCTTTTATGGTCATACACCTTGTGTTTAAATTTCGTAGATTTCTATTTACTTATACTAAAGTTATGGTGCAAAAACCAAAAATAATGCTTATTTGGGCCCCTTTTTGGCCCCTAATTCCTAAACTGTTGTGACCTCAACTCCAAAAATCAATCCCAACCTTCCTTTTGTGGTCATAAACCTTGTGTTTAAATTTCATTGATTTCTATTTACTTATACTAAAGTTATTGTGCGAAAACCAAGAATAATGCTTATTTGGGACCTTTTTTGGCCCTTAATTCCTAAACTGTTGGAACCAAACCTCCCAAAATCAATCCCAACCGTCCTTTTGTGGTCATAAACCTTGTGTCAAAATTTCATAGATTTCTATTCACTTTTACTAAAGTTAGAGTGCGAAAACTAAAAGTATTCGGACGACGACGACGACGCCAACGTGATAGCAATATACGACGAAAAAATTTTCAAATTTTGCGGTCGTATAAAAAGTAGAGGAGAAATTTAAACATTTCCGGATCTATTTCTTGCAAAATGACCCCCAGCAAAGATGAACCTCATGACTTGAAAGTCAGGCCTTAAAGCACTGCCTTTAAAAAACTGTTTGTACAAAATCGAAAAGAGGTACGCAACAAGGCCTTCTGAACTGAATTAACGGCATATATTTAATAATATTTGATAAGCAAGACATTTTGTATATTTGTAAGCCTGTAAAGCTTTGATATCAACTAAATATCGTCACTTGATATTATCTAAACTGATTAATTTCCTGTTAAAATTAAGATATATTACAAGACGCCGTACAACAAACAAACAATGTTTTTGTCCATATTCTTTAAAAAAAAACCATGTTTTTGACAACAAATTTCAGTAAATATGATGCCACACTATAATAATCTAAAAACGTGTCTGGAAAAATAATGAAAAACAGTTCAATATCTTGAGAATGGGGCGACAGAGGACGATAGACCTCGAAATTTTCCGGTACTAAGTGGCAAGTTTTGGAGTATATTACACAAAAACTTGTATTGATTTTGTACTTATCGGCTTAATAATTTAAGGAATTATATATCAGAAAATCATTTCTAAAGCGGCACCCTCATCAAATGAGTGGAAATGCTTTAAATTGAATGAATTCTTAACTTTACTTTTTTTTTCTATTTCTCTCCGCTTCGTTAGTACCCAATTTCCGGTAGCGATGATACACAGTGATTACTTATA
>CM034357.1:2558701-2980779 GCA_019925275.1 Mytilus edulis | reverse complement strand
GTGAAATGATATGTAAACTATTAAACGAGAAGAACTCATTTTGTGTGTTGCTTCTCTTCCTTCCACAACAAATTAATCATCATGCATCTGTGTTCTTTAGCTGTTTAGGTAACATGCATAGTTGCATTTGTCATCCATTCTTATGATTATTCAGATTGAGTTATTTTGGGAGAAAAACGACAAAATAGGTGTCCGGATATTGCTTCCGTCATCAGACTGACTTTAAGTCATAGTAAAGACTTCCGGTTTTAAACATGCACAAGAACAACCAATCGTATGATAGATTACAAAAATGAAAAATAAATAAGCCAATCAGAGCGTTCTCCATATCATGGTTTTTAGATCGTAAGAACCACAACTATTATACCTCCTTAGAGACAATTATTTTTAGCGTTTATCTACATGTAAACTACAATTATACTACTATAATATATAGAGACTCTCTGTATTCTGTCTACTGTTTTCTGAAATATTTACTATCTAAGGGGTCATACCAGTTGCATATACATTGTATATTGAAATAAGTAAAACATGTGGAAACAAGAATGTATCAATAGTATACGGATGCCACATCGGCACTATCCTTTTCTATGTTTAGTGGACCGTGAAATGGGGTAAAATCTCTAATTTGGCATTAAATTTAGAAAGATCATATCATAGGGAACATATATTCTAAGTTTCGAGTTGGTTGGACTTCAACTTCATCAAAAACTAACTCGACAAAAACTTTAACCTGAAGAGGGACAGACGGACGGACGACCGAACGAACGAACGGACGCACAGACTAGAAAACATAATGCCCATAAATGGGACATACAAATTTATTGTTGAAAGTGAAAGTATTGATTTTGGCCAAAATGAAAGTAGGGTAGAGATTAGAGGGAGGCAGGACTTATTCGGAACGTCAGGATTGGATGTTTTTAAGCTCGGGATTTCGGGATTGATCCTTACGGGATGAGGGGATATTTTTTTTAATTTCCGGATGTCGGGATATAAATTTCGTTAAAATACGCACCTCAGGAGTTCATGTTTTTAAGTCCGGGATTTCGGAATCAGGGCCCTTCCGACCACCCCACAAATGAGCCTTAGTCATTTATACGAGATTAAAACCCTACCATTGGCATGTTAATAGGGCTCTAAAAAGGAAAAGCTTGATGGATTGTCCAAGAAGCATATTTTATTAGAATAAGCAGTTTCATTTATTTAATGTTTGAAGCGGTGCAAATTTTTAATTTAATGTGACTTTTATACCCAAAAATGCATTGTAGCAAAGGGGAAGAATAATTGTGGTGTAAGGCCAGAAACACGAAAATAATTGAATTTAACAGAAAGGAAACAAATAACGAACTTTGGAAAAAAGGGAGAGGGCTTTTGATACCTAATTATATGAAATTCTCCAGTCATAATATCTTTAACAAAAATCCATCCTACACCAGTTTACAAGCTGTATATGCCCGCGATTTGGCGGGTGTGTTCTAGTTGTGTTTAAGTAACAGAACAACTGTTATCGTTACTGATAGTTCACCATACTTTTACTTTATCACATGACCATTTTACTTCCTCGTTCTTGTTTACACTTGTTATACACGGGTTGTATTGGTCACAACAAGGTGAGTTGTTAATGTCTATAATCTTTAGATAACATAGAAACAGTATTTTTGTAGGCAACATTTCTTTTCTAAATCGAGTTACATTTATTTCGGATCAAAATTTAATACTTCTAAGACGACCCTATCATCCAAATAGTCTTTGTATTGGATCGAGTTACTTTTTTATTTTCTTATTATTGTCTGATAAAAAAAATTTGTATACTAAGTATTAGTCGAATTGGGGAGAAAAGTAAAGAAAAATAGCTGCAGGTTGCAAGTATGATATTGCATGAAATCAAACTAAACTAAATGATATAAAATAATTTCAGCTTTTTAAAAAAGCTTTTCATCTGTCCTGATCCGACATGGAGTAATGCAAATTTGTAATTGTAATGCATGGTAATATAGTTGGAGATTTAACTAGAACAGATTAAATTGAATATTAACTTTCTATTTTCCAACTATTTCTTAAATTTGACATAAATCACTTGATGGAATAACACAAAAATGTATATCAGATTATTTTAATTTTTTTTAATTTTATTTCATACATTTTCCATAAAAAAAGAATTATATTTTAAAAGCATTAATGTGAAAGTGTTACATTGTTGTTTAAAGATCAATGAATACCTTGTCATCATTAAAAAACAGATAATTGAACATTTGTCATAAAACACTAATTAGTTTGTTTTACAATTACTCTTTTCACCATGTTGACAGTTGGTCATATATTAAGCTCTATGTTTATTATATAATTAAGAAAGAAATCCGGAGAAAATATTTTAAAAGTTTTCACATGACAATTTCACTTCCGTATTTTTGTTTACACTTGTTATACACGGGTTGAAATGGTCATAACAAGGTGAGTTGTTAATGTCTACTTCTGTAGAAAATCTTTAAACAATATAGGAGTAGTATCCTTGTAGGAAACATTTCTTCTCTAGATTGAATTACTCTATTTCGTATCCTAATTTTATACTTTTAAGACGACCCCATCATTTAATTGGATTTTGTATTGGATCGAGTTCCTTTTTATTTTCTTATTATTGTCTGATTTAATATTGTATACTAAGTAATTAGTCGAATTGGATGAAAAAAGAACATACATATATATAAAAATTGATACAGGTTGCAAGGCTGATATTGCATGAAATCAAACTGAACTGAATGTTATAAAATATGTTTAGCTAAAAAAATAAAAGCCTGTCATCTGACTTGATACAATTTTGTGTTTTAAGATAAGCAATTAGTTGTCTGAATCTTTTACGAGCATTAAAAGGTAATATCAATATTTTGCCATCTCAAAGCGATTGTTTTCAGTATCACCACCACCATAAAAAAAAAATGAAATTAGATTAAACAATAAACAAAACCTCAGAAAAACGTGAGTAAATGTGGAAAATACAAGCCTCTCCTTTTTTTCGCTCACGCCAAAAAACTCACATAATGATACATTTGCATTTATATGTGTCAAACATGACTATATGTCTTTCCTTTAAGTAATAAAACAAGTCCTCGCTGGTCATCTTTTATGCAAGGTCTATTTTGGAGTTTTAAAATGACTTTGCAATGAATTGATACTTCTTGGAATATCAAAATCATAAATTTTTAAGGAGAAATCAGTTATTATTAAACAGTAAAAAGATGGTTCCTAAATCAACTCTACTTTATAGCTGCTAGAAAAGGTTGTCTATGA
This sequence comes from Mytilus edulis, assembly GCA_019925275.1. NCBI lineage: Eukaryota > Metazoa > Mollusca > Bivalvia > Mytilida > Mytilidae > Mytilus > Mytilus edulis. The sequence continues at coordinate 2,977,494 of CM034357.1, read as the reverse complement.
ATGAATATAATGCTATTTATATAATAGGGGGATGAATGAATAATTTGAAAATCTATGTCTCGGTTACATGGAATTAGATTATTTTTACAGGACTTTTTGTACAAGAAATGGCTTCCAATACTTCCATTTGTGGCGTCTGTAACCTCCGACATCTTTCGAATCCATCTACACACTGGTGCCAAGACTGTGACGAAGCTCTCTGTTCAGAATGCAAAGAACACCATACTTTATTAAAAGCAACACGTGGTCATACAACTATTCCAATTAATGATTATAAAAAATTACCTGCCTTCATAACCGATATTAAACAATACTGTGACATACACAATGAAAAGTATCAAAATTATTGTCAGAAGCATGAATGTCCGATTTGCTGCAAGTGCATTCAAGACCATGCCAAATGTACAGAAAGTATTGTACACATCGAGACAGTAATAAAGCAAGCAAAGACGTCCCAAATTTTCCAGGATTTGAACCAGTGTGTTTCAGATTTACAATCAAACACCAAGCAGATGAGGACAGCCCGTGAAGATAACTTGGCTAAAGTAGCAGATCAACGCAAATCAGCAGTCAAGAAAATTCGAGAGTTTAGAATAGAATTAAACCATCATCTTGATGTTGTTGAGAAGAATCTGATTATAAAGCTTCAGGACGCCGAGAGTGAATGCAGTCAACAAATTATAGAAGTCATTAAAAGCCTCAATGAAGTAGAATCCGAAATTTCGAACTTTGACAACATATTAGAAGGTATAAAGCAACATGCTTCAGAACTCCAAGTGTATTTGGCGACCAGAGAAATCGAACAACAAGTCTCGGAAAAAGAAAAACGATTGATCTCCATGATGGAAAACAGACATTTTGATGATTTTACTGTCGGTTTGAAAATAGATACAAAGATAAGAAATATTCTATCCGATGTAAAGATATTTGGAACAGTATCTATTAAAACAGTACCCACCAATTACAAATTAATTAATAGGAAATCAAGACAAGCTCAACTAGTGACAACAGTCCAATCTTTCGACATTATAAGGTTAATGCAGATTAGAAGGTTTGATTCTGGTAGTAAAAACGTAACCGGATGTACCATCCTCCCTGACGGACGACTGGCATTTACTAAATACGGTCAAAAGCGGTTGTCCATCAGAAAAACAGACGGAAGTCCTGATTTCGAGATTTCATCAAAAGAAAGTAACGCATTTGATTTCACTTTAGTTAAGGATGCGATTGTTGCTGTTAGTTGTGGGTATCATGAACGCGATAGAAAATGCATTCAGATAATTGACCTGAAATCACGAGAAATAACCAAAATCCTTAATACAACTAATAGGGTCTATGGGATAGTGTGTGTTGATGAATCGTTGGTATTCTGTGGGTATGATCCAAATGGGATTTATGCTTTTGATGTGAAAAATGAACAACAGAGCAAGATAAGCAGCACTATTGATGTTAGGTCATGGTCATATATAACTTACTTTAAAAACAAGTTCTACGTGACGAATGCAGATAATCACACTGTTACCATTTTTGATAACAAAGGAAATGTTATCTGGGCTTACAAGGATGATGTAAATATGAAAAACCCACAAGGTATTTCTGTTGATAACAGCGGGAATGTGTTTGTTGCATCTGAAGGATCAAACAATGTAACCATCATATCACCTGATGGAAGCTGTGCAAAACAGATACTCGACAATAAAGATGGATTAGCAGAACCACGTGCACTGCATTATGATCGTTCTACCAATCAACTCCTCGTAGCTAATGCCAATGGTACGGTTTATTTGTTTAACGTAGATTATGATGCACCTGTTGTGTGAACAAGTACGGGAATACTAGATTTTCAATTTCATTCATATGTTTATTTTAAGTTAGAGGAGACATATCCTTAATTAACTGTTACTTTGCTTATCTTTTAAATTTCTGAAATGAACTGCAAACTGTAATTAGAAACTTTGATTACAAATTACAACTATAACAAATTGTTTTCCTTCACTGACACATATACTTTTAAATACATACTTAATTTAAAAAAGTTTATAGGACGAATATCATCCCTTTATTCGGTTATGTACTAGTATCAATTAGAAAAATACGGATTTAGTAAGTAAATAAAACTCAAATGAAATGACACATGAACATAATTTAGAAATAACGAAACAAGGAGAATATCTGCAAGTATATCTTAAGTTGACAATATTAAATGACATGAAAATGACCATGTTTTTGTTAAAATATATAGAAATAAGGAGACATGGTATGACTGTAAGGGAGACAAGCATCCATCAAAAACCATATGAAGTGAAAATTAGTAACTTTAGGTCACCATGTGTCCTTCAGCAATAAACATTGCTCGTAGCGAGTAGAAAGGTCTTAAAAAGGGCCTGTCTTGTCAAAATGTGAAACAGTTCAAACAAGAAAACCTATAGACTGAATTATTATAAAACAATATACAAACGACAAGTATGACCAACATCAACTAACTACTAGTAATGCCACCTCATAACAGACTCTTGACATGGGACAGTCAGACGCATATAGAAAGTTGCAGAATAAACATATATATAAAAAGTAGAATCACAAAAATACTGAACACCGAGGAAATTCAAAAGGAGAGTTCCCAATTAATCACTACAAAACAAACAAATATGTAACACATAAGCATACCATGGCATATAGACAAGCATATCAACTTGAACTGACCTTGAACGGATGAGCACCAAACCTTCTCCTGAACCCATTACATTCCTGTAATATAGCATACGAACAAAGTCTACTATCAATTGGAAAGGGATTCACTCTTAAGGTCGAAAGGAAAGCATAAAAGTCAACAAACAAAGACACAACGTACTTATGAGTGTTTGCAGTTACTGACAGCTAGAACAAATCAAATTATAACTCATAAGTAATAAATATATCATGTTTTTCCCAGACTTAAATATCAATTGATACACATTTAACAGATATAATATGAAAATGTCATAAAAAGTCTGAAGAAGATAAATTATGAGATAAGGATAACTATATTGGTATATGGGGTCCTTGTAAAATCTTACATTGCAATCAATTGTTCACCTGACCTCGACCTCCTTTCGATAAGGGACTTTCAAATTCGAATTTTCCTTGGAGTTGGGCGGTACTTTTGTTATTTTACTTTTTGATCTGTTTCTAGGACACTTGAAGCGATAGGGCCATTATATTCGGTGCAAGGTGTACATGTCTTTCTGGCATGGTACCTTTGACCTTGACCTGATGTTGATGGATCATTGATAAAGTTTAGTGTATGTGATACTTGAAGTAACACTTTCATATTACCACAGACCGTCAACTTAAAATCTTGGTATGTAAAGCAGACGAAACATTCCAACGTGTTCTCTCTACTGGTAACCAAACGTATACTGATAAAGGATCTTATATTCAATATATAACAATTCATATTGCTACTAATTTTCATCCATGAAGATCTCTATTTATAACCAAAACATATCTATAATACTAATTAACGAGGTCCAATTTGTTAGTTGTCATAGGGTAAAAAGCACAAATCAACGAATTCAACTTTATATATAGCTAATATAGGACAATGTTGTTGATTAAAAATTACACCTTTCCAGATCCTTTTATTTTCCACATAATTAATATTGCCAATAATTAACAAGTTCCAGGTTGAATCCGATACCGATAACAAAAGTATATTCACATGTTACATATAACCTTATCTGGATGTTCCGCATCTGACAGGATTTGCTTTATACACGGTTCATAATCACGGGTTGACACTACTAAATTTCAATCATTGTCACATTTTTTCCTATTCACAGGTGTCATTCGGTTTAACGAGAGAAATGATCGTAAAAGAAAATCTAACGGCGGTCAAGTATTGAGTGACGATCGTGAAAGCTCTGGTAACGGACCGTGAAAGACATTTCATGTAAATTCTAGTTCAGAATCTTTGAAAAAATCGCTTGATTTTCAAAACGAGGAACAAATCCGAACAAACAATTATGTCTGTCAAAATGGTTTAACTTCCTCATCATAACTGTGAAATAAGATAAAGAAAATATGCAGTACTTTATGAAAAAACACAAAAGGCGCAATGCATGTCTATGAAATTAATTACAAATAACACGCTTTATGTACCTATACTGGTCATATTTCAGTTTATTATGATATATTTGAAATTTAATATTTGGTAGATCTGATTGTACAGTAAAATTAAAGTATGTTCTTCCCTTAAAAGCATTAATTTGTATATGAAAACCTTGAATTTGTTGAATTTTCATCAAACTTGATCGTGAAAGATAAGGCAACGCATTATTTTGATCGTGAAAGATAATGCGTGACCAGACTTAATACTATTAATCAGAAATCTGTATTTCTTTAACCATTTGATAAACCTGCAACTGGTTGTAGCCTGTAACTATTTTGATAAGGATGAACATTAAAACTATTATTTTATTTGCTATTCAACACTTTACCTCGAAAGTAAAAAAAACCAACAGCTAAAAACGTGTCTAAATAAGTGTGAAAGATTCATCTCTGAGAATCGGTCAAGTGCAATTCAGGCAGACCGAAACTATTTAGCCGATAATATGGATATGCAACGTTTAAACCAAAATGATATCCATCAAATAAAAAAATACAGCAAAACAGCATCTTTCATGAGTAATTTGAGATTGAACGATAACCAACATTTTGTGCAACAATACTTTCTTAAGTTCTTTGTATACAACGCAGATGTGGATTGATTTAACTATATACAACAGACTATAGAATACCAGAGCGCAAAGGCTGTAATGTCTCGTCTGCTTTACTTATGATAGTATATTTGTTGAACATCTATAATATCAAGGGTTTTACTAGAAGTGTCAAATGCGCTTAAGATTGTCAATGGTTCATAAAAAGAGTTCAAGGTCAGAATACAATGCCATACAGATCTCTACAAATATCCTGTACACCAAATAAATGTGTTCCGATTCTTACAGTGCCTTAGAAACTGACAAATGTAATAGTTATGTTTGGCCAATTAATTCGGAACACAAGGTCAAAAGTATATGAAACCTTACAGACAGCCAGACATAGACATCTTACTATCATGCAATATATCAAATACAATTGAAGTCATCATGGTCATATATGAAACATGCAGACAGATATGTACACCATACACGAAGTACCTTGGCGCTATAGCATACAGGTATATATCCAAAAGGCTAAACAACATAAAACGAACATGATGCATGATAATGAGTTAGATGTTTTTTGAAACCTTGCAGAAGTCGAAAATGTACACCTTACAATCATAACAACAGACAGTTATCCTAAAGCTTAACGAATCCGCGATACGGACTTGACCACAAAATGAATCTTCATCCAAGAAATGAGGCAAATTCGGGGTCAGGTGAATCCTGTCTGACGGACATGTAGTTTATAGGATCCAATATACAAAATGTGGGTATCCTATAACTCCTGATAAGTGAGTAATTCACATGACAACAAAACACTTCATCCTACAATCATCCAACTATTTTACATTTCATTTTCTGAAAATATTAATACTTTGAAATGCTTAAACCTATTGAGGATGTTGACCTATCTAGCTTTTCTCAATACCAATAACAAATATTAATTATGATATAATTGAAGAAAAATTTGAACATCTTCGTAGCATCAGATCTTTCACGATCCTTTTCACGATTTTCAAAAATGCGGTACGTGATCTTTCACGATCCGAAAAATCAAGTTTTGTGTAAATAATTGTTTATTTACCAAGTTTCAGATTACGTTTATACAAAATAACTATGAGAACCATTTGATTAATTCAAATAGAATGCCCTTATTCGGATAAAAGTAGTTTTTCTAGTCGAATTTGTGAAAAAATCATGATTGTTTACATTTTTTATGTCATTGAAATGTCGAGGAGCAATCTTCCTTTTGTTGTTTTGTAATAACTATGTACTTTTAAAACTGGATATTCTCACATACTGATCATAATGTTGAACCATTTTGACAGACAGTTTTACTTTGTCGATAATTTGTCTGACTAATTAATTATATTAGAATATTTATTGACCTCTTATATGTCTTCTCGATTAACTGTCTTCCACGATCCGTTACTAGAACATTCACGATCGTCTCTCAATACTTGACCGCCGTTAGATATTTTTTCACGATCATTTCTCTCGTTAAACCGAATGACACCCGTGCTGTTGTAGTATTTTAATCCGTATGACATTATAAAATGACAATACGAATACTAATAAATCTAGACTTAGAATAAGGCGTATAGGTACAGTTTCCAATTTGTTAGCCGACACGAAGTAAAATAGCGAATCAAAGAATTCAAATTTGTTTATAACTAATTTAGGACAATGCTGTTTATAAAAAATAAATCCATTCTATGCCCTTTTGTTTTCCAAATAATTGATATTACCAATGATTAATAAGTTCCAGGTCGATGGGTTCAAACAGAAAGATTTTGAAAGCGGATACATCTGTGCATCTAATAATCAGCAAGATTTTATCTGATGCCAATACCAATATGAAAGCTAAAAATCCAGGCTAAAATAAGGCTTACGCATACACGCATAGTTATATATCTAAATTCAGTCACGTACTCTCGATATCACGGGTGTGTTCTAGTTCTAACAAAGATAATGTGTAAGGATCTTATATTCAATATAATAATTCTTATTACTACTAATTTGCATTCATGAAGGTTCAATCTAAAGATTCACTTTTATTTACCATATACAAAAGAATATATTTATATTGCATAATGTACTTTCTGGAACATATATTTTTTGCATAACGTACTTTGTGACCATACCGTGCTTAAAAGCATGACTCTGCTAATTATTTAAGAGAAATAAGTGTGAAGATAGTACTGTAAAACACACTTAACTTCAATTACAGACCATCTATTTTGCCAACAAATCAATCCTTATATAAACACCCTATACTTTGTTGATGCCTCATTCTTTTATTTAACTTGTTTGTATTTCCTTTAAGAGAATCTTAATTTATATACCTTTAAAGTCGAAATATTACAGTGTTTTATCTATTAAAGCGTTTTCGTTTTGTGTCTGCTTTACACTTGAGGTTTACATGTATAACCCTTTTCGGGAAAATACGTTGTTTTCACTTTGTGTCGTTTCTTTTATATTTTTCCCTAACTGCTTTTAATAGACGAAGAATTATTCATAGTAGAATAAATATATAGACATTTGACAATTTTATGAGCTAAATGTCTTTGTATTTTTGTTTCTCTCGCCTACAGTCGTATATTGCAAGAGATAAGAAATACTATATAGTGGCGGCGTAAACTATTTGTATATGAAGCTTCATATTTTAGAAGGTAGAGGATATTGATGACTCAATACCTTAAACATGATGTGTTTAGATACCTCATATAACTAAGTTTCCGTCTGACAATTGTATATAGTCTTTTAACACATTTTCATGGTTCAACGAATGCTTGAAAAAATTTGGAGTTCTTTTGTTATGTGAAATACTCACTTATTATGAGTAATACATGTAATAGGATAATTATATTTGGTATATGAGATGTTTACAAGATCTACATGTCCGTACCATTTTCAACACTAGAAAATACAGGTACCAAGTGTTTGAGTTTTTGTTTTTTTTTTCAATTTGGTAATTCACTTTCAGTTTTGAATTTTCCTTTGAGTTCGGTATTTTTGTAACTTTACTTTTTTTAACCAGGGATCACCTGTCCTCAACCTGTTGTATGGACCTGTGATCGTAAAGCGTACATTGCAGGTTTCATATGACCTTGACTTCATTTCAAGGTATTGTGGGAAAGGTTAATATATATTCAAAAATTGATGCAGGTAGCAAGTATGATATTGCATGAAATTAAACTAAACTGAATATAATGAAATATGTTTAGCTTTTATCAAAAGCTTGTCATCTGTCCTGATACAATTTTGTGTTTTCAGAGAAGTAATTAGATGTTTGAACTGTTTTCAAATAAAAGTTAACCTAAAAGTAATTGCAACAGATTTTTTTTTTAAGTTTTAATCTTTAGCATTATACCAAAAATGTACACAGAAAAATTCCCATTAAATCTTACTTAAGGAAGACTAAAAAATCGCAATTTAAAATTCTAAGGAGATTTGCATCTAAAAGAGAGATAACTCTGCAAAAAAGGTAGAAATATCAATAAAAAATGAAACACAATAATTATTATAATTTTAACAATTGCATTCAACATAATGTATTGATTCTTGATATTTTAGCCGTCTTTAGAGTATAAAAACAACTCTAAAGGTGTTTTCATATTTTTTATCAAGCTACAATCTAGATTTCGTAATTCATTAGTTGACTATTTATTGAATTCTATAACATGTCAAGGTAAGGAATCTCAAATTTGATAAAAATGATTAAGCATATTCTTCTTTTTGTGGTTTAAAGTTTCTTTAAACAAGGTAGATGCTGAACAAATATAATATTCAGATAGATACAATACCAAATTTTCACATTATTTTTCAAAGACACAAAATTGCAATTTCTTTAATGAAAAATGCACCAAAAAAAATTAAAATATCCATAACACTTCGGGTTGTTCAGTTCATGAGCAGAAGATTATACAATATAGTCAAATACACACTTATAACCCCATCAAGGTAAATATCTGTTTTTCACACTGTTTTTAGTCATGCTTAAATATAATGACTTGATATTTTCTTTTTGTTTACTTACACTATGACAAGTTATAGAACAATTTAGCATCTTTTTTCAGTATAGTGTAATGTTTACTCGGAAGTGGACTATGTATTGCCATGCAATGCCTTCGTAATGATTGTTGATCTTTAAAATCGGACTTTTTCAATGAATTGATACTTCTTGGAAAATCAACATCATAAACTTTTTAAGGAGTTATTATTAAACAGTAAAAATATGGTTCCTAAATCAACTCTAGTTTCTGGCTGCTAGAAATGATGGCTAAAACATTAACATAAATGCTATTTATTCCATTGTTCGAGAGGGGGGCGGGGGGGGGGGGGGGTTCATAAAACATAATGAATCATTTGAAAATATACGTATTTGTTATATCGAATTAAAATATTTTTACAGGGCTTTTTGTACAAAGAATGGCTTCCAATATTTCCATTTGTGGCATCTGTGACCTCCGACATCTTTCAAATCCATCTACACACTGGTGTCAAGACCGTGACGAACCTCTTTGTTCGGACTGCAAAGAACACCATACGTAATTAAAAGCAACACGTGGCCATACAACTATTACAATTAATGATTATCAACAATTACCTACGTTTATAACCGATATTAAACAATACTGTGACATACACAATGAAAAATATCAAAATTATTGTCAGAAGCATGAATGTCCGATTTGCTGCAAGTGCATTCAAGACCTTGCCAAATGTACAGAAAACATTGTACACATCGAGACGGTTATAAAGCAAGCAAAGACGTCCCAAACTTTCCAGGATTTGAATCAGAGTGTTTCAGATTTACAACCAAACATCACGCAGATGAGGACAGCCCGTGAAGATAACTTGGCTAAAGTAGCACATCAATGCAAATCAGCAGTAAAGAAATTTCGAGAGTTTAGAATAGAATTGAACCATCATCTCGATGCTGTTGAGAAGGGTTTGACTATAAAGCTTCAGGACGCCGAGAGTGAATGCAGTCAACAAATTAAAGAAGTCATTAAAAGCCTTAATGAAGTAGAATCGGAAATTTCAAATTTAGATACTATTTTAAAAGGTATAAAGCAACATGCTTCAGAACTACAAGTTTATCTGGCGACCAGAGAAATCGAAAAGCAAATCTCAGATAAGGAAAACCGATTGACATCCATGATGGAAAACAAACATTTTGATGAATTAACTGTCAGTTTGGAGATAGACACAAAAATAAAAAAATATTCTATCCGATGTAAAGATGTTTGGAACAGTATCTATGGTACCGACCAATTATAAATTAATCAACAGGAAATCAAGACAAGCTCAAATGATGACAACCGTTGTCAAGTCCTTCGACGATATCATTTTGAAGCAGGTAAACAAGTTTGATTCTAATAGTAGACGAATAACTGGGTGTATCATACTCCCAGACAGACGAATGGCATTTACTGAATACGGTCACAAGCGGTTGTTCATCAGAAAGGCAGACGGAAGTCCTGATTTCCAGATTTCATTCAAAGAAAGTAACGCATTTGATTGCACTTTAGTCAAGGATGCGACTGTTGCTGTTAGCTGTGGGTATTATCCAAGCGATAGAACATGTATTCAGATACTTGACCTGAATTCTCGAGAAATAACCCAAATCGTAAATACTACTTACAGGGCCTTTGGCATAGCGTGTGTTGATGGATTGTTGGTATTCTGTGGGCATATTCCAAATGGGATTTATGGTATTGATGTGAACACTGAACAACAGAGCAAGATAAGCTGCACCATTGATGTAGGGGCATGGTCGTATATAACTTACTTTAAAAACAAGTTCTACGTGACGAATCAGACGAATCACACTGTTACTAGCTTTGATAACAAAGGCAGTGTTATCTGGGCATACAAGGACGATGTTAATATGAAAACACCAAGAGGGATTTCTGTTGATAACAATGGAAATGTGTTTGTTGCACCTGAAAGATCAAACAATGTGATTATGATATCACCTGATGGAAGCCGCGCAAAACAAATAGTCGACCAGAACAATGGATTGTATAGACCTTGTGCACTGCATTATAATCGTTCTTCCAATCAACTCCTCGTAGCTAATAAACAGGGTACGGTATATTTGTTTAATGCAGAGTAGAGTGGACCTGTTGTGGAAATAAGTACAGGAATACTAGATTTTCCATTTGATTGATATTTTTATTGTAACTTAGCGTAAAGAGGCATATCCTGAATTAACTTTTATTTTGCTTATTTTGTAAATTTCTTAAATACTATAAGAATATAAAAGATTGTTATTTCTAACAGATTTATTATATAAAAAGTTAAAATGGTTCATTATAATCTTCTACAGAAAAATTATACTATTAGAAATTTTATTACATCAAGCGTTTTATTTCGTTGAAGTACAGAACTCAGAAAAAAATTGAAAACAACACGTTAATAATTTCATGCGTCCGAAGAGCTTATCTGGATTTACCTTCATTAGGTACGCTCAAAGTCAAAAATTGGAAATCCGAGAGATGTATAAGTACCGAATGTCTACTTTAATAGAAAATTTTGTCAAAATCTAAGAACAGTTTTCTTGTAGTAAATCGAATTACTCTATTTCCGATTCCAATTTTGATAGCTCTCAGACGACCCCATCTAAGGCCGTGTTCACACCAAATGCCATATACAGTTAACATGTTTACAGTTAATTTAATGTAATGTACACTGGTTTCACATCAAATTTGTTCACATATATACACCTTGTTTAAATACCTGAACATAAGATTTGTTCACACTTGTAAACTATATGTCGTTTAAATGTTCATTATGTAGAAAAACAACTTTTCTAGCAGTTAGGGAACGACCATTTGACTTTAAAAAAAATTGGGGAGGGGGGAAGGGGGGTCTTTAAAAATATTTTGATCCCCAATCTGAATCCCGAGTTTCCCCGAACGTTATAGTGTTAAATATTGAAAAAAAAATATTTGATTGCTAGCATGGATAAATGATTAAAAATTTCGCGCGAAAATAAATTTTGACTCAGAAAAAAACAACATATCCCCCCTTTTAAGTTAAGTGGTTACTCCTTGATGAAAGCCATTTGATGATTTGCTGTAGTTAAAATGTCCTTTACCAAGTCAGGAAAATGACAATTGTTATATTATAGTTCGTTACTGTGAGTGTTACATTTAAATGTTGTGTTTCTTTTGTGTCGTAGTTTTCCTCTTATACTTGATGTGTTTCCCTCGGTTTTAGTTTGTAACCCGGATTTGTTTTTTCTCAATCGATTTATGAATTTACAATAATTTGATCATCTTTGATATTTGTTTGATAAATTTTGTGTACAAAGTTGGTTTATATACAATAGTTCAAGAAAAATACAAAAATATTTTTGTAGAAATTAGCTGTTTTTCTTCAAAGAAAATAAGCAGACTTTTTGTCCGTGACTTTTTGTCTGTGACTTTTTATCTGTGACTTTTTGTCTGTGACTTTTTGTCTGTGACTTTTTGTCCTGTGACTTTCTGTCTTACATTCTAATATGTGTTCCATCTTGATACTTAAAAAAGGAAGTGCGGGATCAGATGAGGTGTTTTTCATTTATATGTTCTTTAAGTTTAAGGCCGTTTTTTTCTTCTTTTAATTTTTCAATACCTTTTCAACACATAATTCTCTATTTTGTTTGTGCTGGGGGTGGGGGTCAGAATGGGGACATATATTTGAAATCCCAGCCCCCTATACCCCTTTCTCCTGGGTTGGAATTTCCCTTTTAAAAATGGCTGGATCTGCCCCTGTGTTGGGTAATTTTTTTTATATATTTTATATATTTTTCCCATTTGTGCAAAGATTCATGATTTTTTTACTAACATGTACAAAAATGCAGAAGACAGGGAAGAAAAGTTTATATGAAGGGCATCGCTGTGAATGGTGTTTTCTGAACTGCATGGTTAATCATTGTACAGTATTTCTGACTTTGATATATAAAAAAGGACAACTTTAAATTTTTCAAAAACACAAGTTGACAACTGAAAACAGATGATATTCCCCAAAGGCACTGCACTGCAGTGTAGGACAATTTCAATGATTCACATGAGTTTCAGAAAACATCATTCTTGGATTACACACAGGTTGTTATACCTCAACACTCTGGATCGTCGTTCTCACTTTCTTCCTTCCCATGGTAAATAATATAATCTCTACAGTAAGTTGCGTAAGTCTGCTGTATGTAAACAGAAGTTCGTCTGCTATTTATAAACGTCTTTTTTTTTTCGTCTAAACCATGACGACTCCCGAGAATTCCGAAAATATATTATTTACATACGTCATCATACTCCCAGGCAACACATCCGGTAAAAATAATGGCCGACTTCCAATGGTGAGATAACCTATCAGAAGCAATTTTGCCGACAGAACCAGATATGTGAGCAATTAGGGGGAAACAATTATTGGATTAAGTCATCACCAAAAATTATGTGTTAGGAAAACATAATTTTGAATAAACGCGGTAAGTAATTTTTACGTACATATCGTTTTAACCCAATCAGAATAACCTGAAATCGACTGTAATGGATTAAGGGTAAAGACGTCATTTACAGTCAGAGAAAAAACATGACCTTGTGAAATTTCAAGATACAGGTATCGGCAGATTGTAAATCCATGAATGTGTACATACATATATAGTAATATTTAGTTTGCTTTTGATTTACTGATAACAAAATCAATATTAAAACCAATAAAACAATTGTTCATTTACACATTTTGAAATCATGAGAAGCTAAGGGTTTCACTCCATTAAGCAACATTGACCTGCGATGGATTTGGCTATTGTTCATGGTCCTCCTTGGTCATATTGCCGTTCAAATGTTTCGGTTCTGATGCATCCTTGGGTTTCAAATATTTGGCTTTGGACGTTCCTAATGACGGTAAATTTAGGAATGCACCTCGGACCTATTTCATTTATAACTTGTTGGTTTTTTTTCTGGTAGAAGGATTATCTTGAAGGAAAACAACACTGCTATGATATTGTGTGTTTGAGTACTTTTTTTTTAAATAGATTTACTTTAATCAAGAACGTTAAAGCTTAAGAAGTTAAAATTAAAAAAAATGTACAAGTTTATAAGTAGTTATCAAAGGTACAAGGATAACAATTTAAAACGCGTTTCGTCTACATACGACTCATCAGTGACGGTCAGATCAAAATAGTTATAAAGCCAAACAAGTACAAAGTTAATGAGCATTGAGGACCTGACAACGTGAGGATCTGAGCAGCTATATGAACATGATGAAACTTCAATAACATGATTGTTCCTGCTGATTTTGATGATTAAAATAATGTTGTTGAAAAACCTCGTTTTGTCGACTCAGGTGAAAAAGGACCAATATATGCAACAATAAATTAAAATTTTATTTTATATATAGGCCCGTTGACACTATCAAATTTTTCTTCTAAAAGTTTTTCTTTGTCATAGTTTTTAACGGATCTTTTTAAGTGACAACCGTCAAAAATCTTTGATCAAAAATAAGAAATGAATTGGATGGAATAGAATCGCATCCTATTTTCCTGTAACCAAGTTCAGGACGAGAATTATCCAATCAAAGTGCAGTTGGTTTTTTTTACCAAGTTTTCGATGAACAACATTAATAGTGGCAACAGATGATTTGTTCAAAGACTTTTGAATAAGTAAACCTTAATAGTGATAACCGGGCTTAATGCGAGTTTATTGAAAAATGGTTGTTTTCTATTATTAAAGTACTCGTTTAAACAGATTAGAAAAATAATTTGAGAATTTGTGTATTAGTTTATATTTTAACAGGGCTTTATGTACATACTCACAGACGGACGAATGGCATTTACTGAATACGAGTACAAGCGATTGGTCACCAGAAAGGCAGACGGAAGTCCTGATTTCGAGATTCAAATGAAAGAAAGTGTTGTTCTTGATTCAACTATAGTCGACATTCTGATTGTTGCTGTAAGTTTTGGTTGGAATAATTATAACCATAAAGCATGCATTAAGATGATTGACATAGATTCTGGAGAAACTACCTACACGATAGATACGAAGTCACGGGTCTATGGAATAGTTTGTGTTGATGACAATTTGGTATGTTTGGGGTATAGTCCAAACGGAATATATAAGATTGACTACAACACCAATGTAGAAAGCGTTATAAGCAAAGCCATTTATCTTTGTCGATGATCATATATAACTAGTTTGAATACTATTAATCAGTTATACGTGTCGAACGAATGATGTCCCACTGTTACTAGATTTGATTCCAAAGGCAACGTTATATGGTCTAAAAAAGACAATGCAAATATGATAAAACCAAAAGGGATTTCCGTTGGAAATGTGTTTTTTCACGTGCCGTTTCATACTACGAGACGGAAGCCGTGCAAAACAAATAATCGACAATCAAGATGGATTAGGAGAACCCTGTGCACTACGTTACGATCGTACTACCAATCGTATCATTGTGACTAATTACATCGACACTGCAATTCTGTTTGAAGCGATATGAAGATTCACCAATTAGGTACAAATACAAGGATACTCCATTTTACAACTTATTTCATATCGTATGTAATAATTGCAAGTTCGAGTTGGCATATTTTAGAATAGTCTCTTTAAAAATTATTTTATGAGAAATCTAAGACAGCAATTTCTTAACTAAAGAGTTTTTAAATACTTCCAATTCCAAAACTAATAAAACGATTAAGTACATTCAATAGTATATTTTTGTTTTTATAGATGTTTTGTGGGAAGTAAACTTGTGTGTCCAAGGTTGAAAACCATTATATGTACTTTTTCTGTCAATTTATCTTTACTTATATAACAATATCATAGCATAATATCTGTAAATATTGATTGTTTTACCATTTTGTTGAATTATATGAACATGTATCCAAATTATAGATTTATAAAACATTGTTCCTTTGTTTTCCTGTTATAGTTGATGTGTTCTCCTCGGTTTTGGTTTGTAACCTGGTTTGTTTTTTCTCAATCGATTCATGACTTTTGAAAACCGGTATACTACTGTTGCCTATATAAATATTTTCTCATCGAACCTGAAGAACATTGTGTGTCAAATACAATTTCATTTAATTTGGTCTAAGATGTCCATCGTTCCAAAATTCTACAAACAATTTGTTTGTTACTATAATTGGTTTTGAATAAAACAGTCATAAGAAAATTGGTGAACACACAAAGTGTTTGTTCTCTATGATAAAGAAATTTTGGTTGTCGGAACAGAAAGATATTAGAAAATTCATATACACTCTTGTTTTTTTTCCAGATTTAGCTTTACTTGATGCCCAGATGTGGGCATACTTTATGTCCTTTTTGGTTGATCAGCTCTTCAATGTTTGTATTTAGTTTGGATTTTTGTCGACCCTTCGACTTGAGTCAAAAAAGCGAGACATAGCGATCCTACATTCCGTCGGCGTCGTTGTCGTCGTCGGCGGCGGTGTCCACAAATATATACTCTGTGGTTAAAGTTTTTTAAAATTTTAAAAACTTCTTAAACTGTCCTGGATTTGTACCAAACTTGGACAGAAGCTTGTTTATGATCATAAGATAATATCCAGAAGTGAATTTTGTAAAAACAAAATTCCATTTTTTCCGTATTTTACTTTTAAATGGACTTAGTTTTTTTGCTCGGAAACTTTACATTCATTCTGTGGTTAACGTTTTTTAAATTTTAATAACTTTCTTGAACTATCCTGGATTTGTACCAAACTTGGACAGAAGCTTGTTTATGATCATAACATAGAACCCAGAAGTAAATTTTGTAAAAATGAAATTCCATTTTTTTCGTATTTTACTTATAGATGGACTTAGTTTTTTCTGCTGGGAAACAACACATTCACTCTGAGGTTAAAGTTTTTAAAATTTTAATAACTTTCATATACTATCTTTTGTATCAATTTAGACAGAAGCTTGTTTATGATTAAAAGCTAGTATCTAGAAGGAAATTTTGTTAAAATTTTGTACCTGTTTTCCGTATTTTACTATAAATGGACTTAGTTTTTCTTCCAGTTAACATTACATACAGTCTGAAGTTAAAGTTTTTAAATCATTTATTAGATTCATAAACTATCCTGGATCTTTACCAAACTTGGACAGAAGCTTCTTAGAATCAAAAGATTCTAAGAAAGGATTATTTTTATTGATTTTTTCCCTCATTTTTGTTTAGCCTGTGATTAACAACAAAAGTAGGCGATACACTGGCTTCCGTGGAACCATTACGCATTTTTTAAGTGTTCCGGCCTCGATCATCACTACTTTAACTTTATCACATAACTAATTCTTGTTTACTCTTGTTTTACATTGATTGTTACGATCATGTGGATCAGATTAAGGTGAGTGTATTTGTCTCCAACTTTAATAGAAAATCGTGAATAAAATAATAAGCAATATGCTTGTTTGAAGCATTCTTTTATAAATCGAGTAATTTAATTCTAATTTCAACTTTGATTTTTCATGAACGATACCATCATTCTTTTGGTTTTATTCTGTTCGAATTTCATTTTGGTTATTCGTATTATTACCTAGTTTAAGTCAAAATGTATGTAGATAAATAACATTATTTGAATTGAAACTATGATGAGATGTAGTTACAACAAATAAATGTAAGCTGGTAATCTGTCCTCGTGCAATTTGTGATCGCGTGATTTTTTTCTTCTAAAATCAAAGTTAAGTTATACTGTCATCTCAAAGAGAAATATATATATATTTGTGTGTCCCAAGTTAAAATACATCTAACAAAAACACAGAGTAGACGTGACCGTGTACTCGTATACCCCAACAACACAATACACTTAGAACAGAGCTAAGAGTACTCACAGTTACTGACATCTAATTCAAACCCACTTACAACTAATAAATAAAATCACATATCTAAAACAAAATTATCAATCCGTACACATCCTACATCTAATGGATTTAGTGTAAAGACGTCATAAACAGTCAAAGAAAAACATGACCTTGTGAAATGCCAAGATACAGGTATCGGCAGATTGTAAATCCATGAATGTGTATATGCATATAATATTAATATTTAGTTTGCTTTTAATTTACTGATAACAAAATCAATATTAATACCAATAAAAAATTGTTCATTTACACATTTTGAAATCATAAGAAACTAAAGTTTTCACTCCCTTAGGCAAAGTTGACCCTAGATGGATTTGGCTATTTTTTATGGACCTCCTTGGTCATATTGCCGTTCAAATATTTCGGTTCTGATACATCCTTGGGTTTCAAATATTTTGCTTTAAGCGTTCCTTGTGAAGGAAATACGTCTCAATGAACCATGACTAAACAATCTCAATGCTAATACAACTGCATACCAAATACCATTGACTAATCATTATTCGTTCCCTTTAAACAACCTAAACACAAACTTATATAAGTAAACTAAGCATAACTGAGGGGGCGGATTCAAAGAATCTCCATTGTAATGAGATATGCAAATGCTAATACAACTGCATAACAAATATTATGACCTACCACTTGTAATTCGCCAGAAACTGACCTCATCACAAACTATGACATGAAAAATACCATGACTGAGGGGAAGGGGCCAAATAATCTCCATGGCAATGAAATGTGTCAAGGCTTATTCAACAACATAGCAATTACTAATAACTTACCACTAGTGGTTTCCTTTAAACTGACCTAATCACAAATTAATACATGAAAACAAAGCATAGTTTTAGTCAGTAGACCATGACCGAGGAGGTGGGGCAAAATGATCTTCATAGAAACAATATATGCCAATGCTTATATATACAACTTCAAACTAGTTATCTTTAACTTGCCACTAGTGGTTCCCCATAAACTGACATAATCACAAACTAATACAAGAAAACTAAACAAAAGTTTCAAAGTCAATTGATCATAACTGAGGGGGCGGGGCCAAATAATCTCCATAGTAATGAGATGTGCCTATAAATATATACAACTGCATACGAAATATCTTTGACCTACCACTAGTGGTTCATCATTAACTAGCTAATATATTGTTGACGCCGCCTCACAACGTGAGGAACTGAGCAGTTATATGAAAATTATTGTTCCTGTTGAAGAGAATTGTTTGATATCTAAAATTACATTGTTGAAAAACCTCGTGTCATCGACTCAGGTTAAAAAGGACCAATATGTCAAACAATAAATTAAAATTTCATTTTGTATATAGGCCCGTTGTCATTATCATGTTTTTCATCTTACAGTTTTTCTTGGTCATACTTTTTAATGAATTATTTTTAAGTGACGAGCGTCAAAAATCTTGGATAAAAAATACCGACAGACTTGATTGGCATAAAATCTCGTCCTATTTTTCTTGTAACGAAATTTAGGACGGGATTTATCCAATCACAGTGCAGTTGTTTCTTCGACCAAGTTATAGATGAACAGCACTGATAGTGGCATCAGATAATTTGCTCAAAGAATTTTGAACAAGTAAACTTTGATAGTGAAAACCGGGCTTAATGTGAGTTTATTGAAAAATGGTTGTTTTCTTTTATTAAAGTACTCGATTAACAGAATTAAAGATAAAGATAAGAATTTGTGTATTGGTTATATAATTTTAACAGGGATTTTTGAACAAGACTTGGCTTCAAATATTTCACGGTGTGGCATCTGTGATCTCCGACATCTTTCAAATCCATCTACACACTGGTGCCAAGACTGTGACGAAACTCTCTGTTCTGAATGCAAAGAACATCATACTTTATTAAAAGCAACACGTGGACATACAACTATTCCAAATGATGATTATAAAAAATTATATGCCTTTGTAACCGATATTAAACAGCACTGTGACATACATAATGAAAAATATCAAAATCATTGTCAGAAACATGAATGTCCAATTTGCTGCAAGTGAATTCAAGACCATGCCAAATGTACAGAAAACATTGTACACATCGAGACAGTTATAAAGCAAGAAAAGACGTCCAAAACTTTCCAGGATTTGAACCAGTGTGTTTCAGGTTTACAATCAAACATCACACGTATGAAGACAGCCCGTGAAGATAACTTGGCTAAAGTAGCAGATCAATGCAAATTAGCAGTCAAGAGAATTCGAGAGTTTAGAATAAAATAAAACCATCATCTCGATGTTGTTGAGAAGTATCTGATTATAAAGCTTCAAGACGCCGAGAGTAAATGCAGTCAACAAATTAAAAAAGTCATTAAAAGCCTTAATGAAGTAGAATCGAAAATTTCAAATTTTGATGATATATTACAAAGTATAAAGCAACATGCTTCAGAACTCCAAGTTTATCTGGCAACCAGAGAAATCGAAAAGACAGTCTCAGAAAAAGAAACCCAGTTGATTTCCATTATGGAAAACAAACATTTTGATGATTTTACTGTCAGTTTAGAGATAGAAACAAAAATAAGAAATATTCTATCTGATGTAAAGGTGTTTGGAACAGTATCTATAGAAACAGTACCAAACAATGAAAAACTAATCAACAGGAAATCAAGACAAGCTCAAATAATTACAACCGTTGTCAAGTCCTTCGACGATATCATTTTGAAGCAGGTAAACAAGTTTGATTCTAATAGTAGACAAGTAACTGGGTGTATCATACTCCCAGACGGACGAATGGCATTTACTGAATACGGTCACAAGCGGTTGTTCATCAGAAAGGCAGACGGAAGTCCTGATTTCCATATTTCATTCAAAGAAAGTCATTTGATTGCACTTTAGTCAAGGATGCGACTGTTGCTGTTAGCTGTGGGTATTATCGAAACGATAGAACATGTATTCAGATACTTGACCTGAATTCGCGTATTTTACAACTTATTTTATATCGTTAGTAATAATTGCAAGTTAGAGTTAGGATATCTTATAGTAGTCTCTTCAGAAATTATCTTATGAAAGGAATCTAAGACAGCAATTTCTTAACTAAAGAATTTTGAAATACCTCCAATTAAACAGTTAAAACGATTAAGTACATTCTATAGTATGTTTATCTTTTTATAGATGTTTTGTGGGAAGTAAACGTGTGTGTCCAAGGTTGAAAACCCATTATAGAATTATGTACCTTTTCTGCTAACTACTCTTTGCTGATATAACAATATCATGGCATAATATGAGTAAATAAGGATTGTTACACCATTTTCTTGAATTATATGAATATTTATCCAAATTATAGAATAAACATAATATTGTTCCTTTGTTTTCCTGTTGTACTTGATGTGTTCCCCTCGGTTTTGGTTTGTAACCTGGTTTGTTTTTTCTCAATCGATTTATGACATTTGATAACTAGTATACTACAGTTGCCTTTATCAATATTTTCTCAAACATCGAACCAGAAGAACATTGTGTGTCAAATACAATTTCTTATAATTTAATCGCAGCTGTCCATCGTTCCAAAATTCTACAAACAAATGTTTCGTTACTATAATTGGTTTTTATCTAAACAGTCCTAAGAATATTGGTGAACACACAAAGTGTTTGTTCTCTATGATAAAGAGATATTTTGGCTGTCGGAAAAGAATGATACTAGAAAATTCATACTTAACACACTCTAGTTTTTCCGGATTTAGCTGTACTTGATGCCTAGATTTTGGTATACTTTATGTCCTTTTTTGATTGTTCAGGTTTTTTAAGTGTTCCGGCCTCGATCATCACGGGGAATCATAAATTGTCGTAATGAATATCTGGTGCAGTATAATATGTACTGTATATTATAATAAGATAAATGTCATGTTAAAAACATTAAATGTAAGCTGAAATGAATAGAATGTTTACATTTAGGTTTTAATTCTTGATATTCGCAGCTTTACAAACTATTAATTCAAAATAGACAAAGGCTGTATCTGATAAGAAACACACTCAACTATGCAAATTCAACATTACAAACATTTCTAAATGTACATCAAATCAACATAATTGCTTATGAAATTATGCAAGTTCAAACTCAATGTTTGCAAGAAAATCCTCTTGGTCAATAAGGTTAACTACAGATATCAACGTAAATTTCTGGGCTCGGTTAACAACATCCCTGTAAAATTTAGGACGTGCTTGTCAATTGATATAAGTTTTCTTCAGACACAGTCTTCGTATCTTTGGAAAAATTTTGTAAAGGTTTCAATTAATGTTTTACTGACTTAATAATTTACCGGTAAATAAACTCATCATAGATACCAGGACTAAATTTTGTATATACGCCAGACGCGCGTTTCGTCTACAAAAGACTCATCAGTGACGCTCGAATCCAAAAATGTAAAAAAAGCCAAATAAAGTACGAAGTTGAAGAGCATTGAGGACCAAAATTCCCAAAAGTTTTGCCAAATCCAGCTAAGGTAATCTATGCCTGAGGTAGAAAAGCCTTAGTATTTCATAAATTCTAAATTTTGTAAACATATAATTTATAAATATAACCATATCAATGATAATTCATGTCAGCACAAAAAGTGCTGATACATAGATTACGCTCATTGATATCCAAAACGTTACTACAGACCCGGGCATAGCAAAAGCGTTGTGATATATAAACACCTTAAGACGGTGCCAAAGGAACAATACCGTCCAAAAAAGAAAATACACAATACTAAACGAAAATTCATCTATTTTGTCGTAATTTTTTGTGTAGAGATTTTTTGTTGTAAAAGTGGAATATCGAAATCTAGGAAAGGACAGTTATTACTGTTACAAACGAAACATACCATCAAGTGTAATTGTATTTGTCAATTATATAGAATTCAAGAGGGTCTTTACGAAGATTGGTCATACAGTGGGATTCATAAAATTATAAGATTAAATCTGCTGTCATATTGAAGGGTGACCATAGGAATACATTCAACCTATCGATAAACTTTATTTTGTGAACGTCGACGAAAAAAATACGGCTTTAATCTTCCAGGGGATGTCAAAGATCGTCTTGTCCTTTTTCTTAAAAAGTTCATCGGAAGGTACCAAGCCCTTGTTGATAAATATTACGTATCAACATTACAATTAATACATGATGATCTTGATGTATAGATTCTTCGTATTGACGTTGTTTATCATCTTAATAGCGTGTTATATTGTTCTTTTATTTGTCTTTGTTCTATTATTGTTATCACTTTTACTGTATGTTTTTGGTGTATCCATTTGACGAGGCTCGGTACTTATGCATGCCGTCAATGTGTTGTATTATCTTTCATTGTTGCTGGTGTGCTTTGTACGTGGGACTGTTTGTGTTTCCTTGGTACACATGACGTGGCTCTGTACTAAAGATCCCGCCATTAAGTTATTGTTCTGTTATAATGCCATAATGTTATTATTCTATTATAATTTTGAAAATACTTTGAACGACAAAATTATTTTATATGTCTACCTAGCCATTCAGTCACATGAACTCAAACATTTCAATCCTTTATGGGTTGATTTAAGATAAGAAAGCAATGAACGTGGTTGTTAAATTTGATATATGCTTTTTTGTTAATCTTTGTTAAATATTGTTTGTTTTTGTTCTGATTGAGATTGTGACATGGTGATGACTACTATACACCTATTTACAAAATTATACCTATTATGTCTGTTTTGTTTACGCATCATTGTAAATGTAATGGAATTTGATGAGACTGTCATACAAGTGAGAGGTTTAGCGCTATAAAACCAGATTTAATCCACCATTTTCTACATTTGAAAATGCCTGTACTAAGTAAAGAATATGACAGTTGTTGTCCATTCGTTTGATGTGTTTTATCATTTGATTAGGCCATTTGATCAATGACTTTCCGTTTTGAATTTTCCTCGGAGTTCAGTATTTTTGTGTTTTACTTTTTCTCATCATACTAGTTCCATATTGTCGTTTAATTATTTTAGACCAAGGCCTATACATAATACTTTCACCCCGTATTAAAATAGCAATTCAAAAGTTAATGCACATGGGAATTGAATATATTTACAGGTCAATACATTGTAATAGATCACTAACTCTTTTTAAATGGATACACTTGTCTCATAAGAATACTCCCTGCTCCATCTCGCCTTAAATACATACATTTTCTTTCTTTGAACAGTGAACACTTCATTTATTCAAGTTACGTAATTAATACAGTGTACTGACTCCGATGTCAAATTTTCACGGATCCTTTTACACATACAAATTGTCTGCTGATAAGGTTTTTTTTCATAAAAGAGAAGAGAAGCCATCGATTTGACAGGTCTGCAGGTCAGAATAAAGTTTAAATAAAGAAAAAATAAATAGGTTATTGTCATAAACTTATCATAGATTCCATGATATTCGCGTTTTGTTAACAAAGGGACAAAGACATATTTCACATCATGCACATGTAAAACGTACTCACTGTTAAGTTTGTATTTATAAAATTACTTTGGCATTAATGAATTTATATGGCTCGATGTCAGATTAGCGTAAATTCTTATGAAGTACATCCATAGTCTGGTGTATTTCATACTTGAATACGAAACATAGTTGAACATGTACATGTTATTCAATGAAATTAAAAAGATTACCTTTACATTTATTCCCATGAATGTTTTAAAGTTTTATACAAGAAAGCAAGAATTAGAACTATTTATTTAGTTTAAAATTCATTTTTATTGAGTTATCCCTTTTAACGTAACTCATGCACTTTCAAGTAAAAACATATTTTCAAGTTATTTAAATCATTAGATCTAGGTTGAGGTGCAACTTTTTACTAGAAAGGCTTTGTTGAGCTATGACCTCTTTAAATAGCAGGGGGAAGGTTGGAAGCAGATTTCTCTTTTGGTTTTCCAGAGGGTTGACATCAGCAGATCCCTTATTATATCCTTTATGGTCACTAGGGAGGCTTGTTTGTTAGCTGACTCGGTTTATATGAACCATTTATTTTGTGTGCCTTCTCTGTATTATATTGACACTTCTTTTTTTTTGGCTGACATTCGGTTTGGCGGGTTAATTGTATGCAATTACATTTTTAGAATTTATACCTTGATAATTCTTGTAAGTTAATAACTTTAACCGACAGGTTAATTGTATGTATTCCTATGAACACCAATTGCGCCTCTCGAATATCAGACTTGTTCCGGTATTGTTAAATAGTGTATATTCAAACTCATTTAGTATCCCTCTAAATTACATTTATTTAATTAATTTAAAACACTTAACGCTAATTTTATTTCTGAAATTAACACAAGGAGCTTATTTGAAATCAATCTCCTATAGACTGCAATAATTGTTCTTTTCTAGATTTGGTTATAACACACTGAAAACTTGACACAACAAGAATGTGTCCAAAGTACACGGATGCCCCACTCGCACTATCCTTTACCATATTCCATGGACCGTGAAATTGGATAATAATCTAATTTGGCATTGAAATTAGAAAGATTATACTATAGGGAACATATGTACTAAGTTTAAAGTTGATTGGACTTCAATTTTATCAAAAACTACCTTGACCAAAAACTTTAACCTGAAACTCCCACTTTCATTTTCTATGTTCAGTGGACCGTGAAATTGGGGTCAAAAGTCTAATTTGGCTTTAAAATTAAAATGATCATATCATAAGCAACAAGTTTACTAAGTTTAAAGTTGATTAGACTTCAGCTTCATCAAAAACTACCTTGACCAAAAACTTTAACCTGAAACTCCCACTTTCATTTTCTATGTTCAGTGGACCGTGAAATTGGGGTCAAAAGTCTAATTTGGCTTAAAATTAGAAAGATCATATCATAAGCAACAAGTGTACTAAGTTTCAAGTTGATTGGACTTCAGCTTCATCAAAAACTACCTTGACCAAAAACTTTAACCTGAACTCCCACTTTCATTTTCTATGTTCAGTGGACCGTGAAATTGGGGTCAAAAGTCTAATTTGGCTTTAAAATTAGAAAGATCATATCATAAGCAACAAGTGTACTAAGTTTCAAGTTGATTGGACTTCAGCTTCATCGAAAACTACCTTGACCAAAAACTTTAACCTGAAAGTCCCACTTTCATTTTCTATGTTCAGTGGACCGTGAAATTGGGGTCAAAAGTCTAATTTGGCTTTATAATGAAAAAGATCATATCATAAGCAACAAGTGTACTAAGTTTCAAGTTGATTGGACTTCAGCTTCATCGAAAACTACCTTGACCAAAAAGTTTAACTTGAACGGACGAACGGACGAACGGACGCACAGACGGACGGAGCCACAGACCAGAAAACATAATGCCCCTCTACTATCGTAGGTGGGGCATAAAAAGAGACGATTGTTCATTTTCCATTTTTGGACGCTGACGTTCCTTTGTTCCCTTCTAACGTGTTGTATATTTCAAAACTTGTTCGCTACGCAAGAACCTGAAGCCAGTGTTAAGATGTCAATGATCGTTATCTATATAGATTGATTAATAATTAAGTCAGGGATTTTGTTAATATAAATTAATTAAAACTTATACCAATTTATTTCATAGATACAGTGATATAGTTAGAAAGTTTTGGCTGTACCCATATCTATCTAAAGCGGGATTCCAGATCCTAATTTTTAAGGTGATGTTCTATAAAAAGCCTGTACATTTCGAAAAGATCCATGTAAACTGATTGATCATTTGAATTGACTTAGTTTTAAAGTCTTCATATTCAACACAATAGTAAAATCTGAAAATATTTTTTTTCTTATCGGAATGAAAATTGATTTTGTTTCTGAAAAATTAAAACAAAACTAAACTAATTGTATATCGTACTATGTATATACAACCATGGGAACTCTTGATCCTGCATCAAATAAATACTGTAAACTTATGTCTTCGTTTTATCACGTATCTATACTACTAAAGGATACATTGAGCTGCAACTTCTCTGAACCCATACAAAGTCGGAAATATTTGTGATATGACGTATAAATGTAGTGTTTTATACTTCCTACATATACTTGTCTTTGAAACAATCTTTTTTTCCACAGAAAACGCCATTTTTTTTAGGAAGTTTTCAAATTCGGAGTCCGTTATGGGTATGTGTCTTATACGCTTTCGCGCATGTTCAGTCGACAAACTGCCCGCGAACACATGAACATTAAAACACTTAGGCCAATGTGAAGTTTTGCTCAATTGTACCGCGATTTCGCGGGCATCTTCTAGTTTAAACTTAATCTGATGGATGTGAAATGATTGGTACTTTATTCCGTGTGAACACGATTTATTTTTAAGTTGTAGTTGGCTAGCTTTCAGTAATTGCGAGAGCCCTCAGTTTGATTATACATAAACAGGATAGCAGAAATCTTCTTAAATAGTGTACAACACAGAAAAGCAACACATTTGTTTAAAAAAATGTTTGAAACATGATACAAATGTCTGATCACATTTCTTTTCAGAACTGAAATTATATACAGTAGTATCTGAAAGGATGATATATGGAACTGTTAATACATGTACTTCAAAATGGTCGTTTTTACGTGAGTTGATCTCTGATGGATAGTTGATTCTTTGGCTATCATACCACATGTTCTTATTTCTATCTTTTTTCAGAATTTAATTTGAAACAAACTTCCCGAATTACCCATTTATAATTATAAATAAATTTTTACATCTCAGATCAAACTTTTTAATGTTTTTCTTTTATTATGCTTTGTGTTTTTTATTCTCAATTATACTTTTAAAAATTTCATGTACATTGTCTTGAAAGTTAGTGGAAAGAGAAACTATAAGCATTAATTTAAATTTTATTGTTTCAATATTCTTATGTAGATACAATTATAATACGAACATAAAATTACTGGATAAAACATTACTTTTATAAAAAAAAAAATACAATGCATGTAGTGTATTTACAAGTAATAAAAACATACAATTAAGACATAAAGTATATATTCATTCATATAGTCGTCTATGTACAAGCTCATTCATGAATCTTCATTCTAGCTTTAATGTGAAATATTTTATTTTATTATTCTCACCTAGATAAGAAGCGAAGTATAATTCATCAAGTTTGTGTTAATGGTTCTTTATTTTACCATTTTTGCCAATTTTGCTTACAGTGGCAAATAAGAAGCAACAGTAGTTCAAATCTTAAAAATCTATTTAGATGATACAAATCAAGTTTAAAAAATAAAAAAACCCCAAGAGAATCGTTTAAAATTTAAAATATTGTTTCAGTTGTTTGTTTGAAAGTTTTATAAAAAAATTATATATTATAAGATAATATTTTATTTATACATCAACAGAATAAATGCGTATTTATACTAAACCCTTCATCACATTAAACATACGTACATTATATCATTTCCTTCATTGCTTTTTGCTCTCTCTCTCTCTCTCTCTCTCTCTCTCTCTCTCTCTCTCTCTCTCTCTCTCTCTCTGAAGCACCTTTTTTCAAAGATTATATCACAATCTCACAGTACTACATACGTGATATGTACATGAAACAAAATTTCTATGCAGCGTTTTATTTTAAAAAAACAAACAACAAAGGATCAGCTGTTTTGCATTAAGCTCTATGGAGCAGTCAATTACATTTCTGCAACTTGCATAATAATATAGATAATTATAATACACAGGCAAATTTCACTCACATCAATTTCACGTGAATTTAAATTCATGTAAATCTCACGTGAAATACACATCAATTTTTCAAACGAACTTATATGTGAAACTCACGTGAATCAGTTTTTGTGAGTTTCATGTGAATCTCATGTAAAATTTTCTTTATGTGAAATACACATGAATTTTTAAAATAGAGAATTTCAAATTACATCTAAATTTTCAAATTTAATTAAAATCATGAAAAATATCATTTTTTGTTGTTGTAAATTTTACGTGAAATTCATGTGAAAAACTTTATATCAGATTCATGTGAATCTCAATTCACGTGAAATTCATATGAACAATTTCACGTGAGTTTCATGTATAAGCTCGATTGAGGTGAATCTCACGTGAAATGTTCATGTGAATTTCATGCGAGGTTCATGTGAAATTCATGTGAGCAAGTTTTGCCTGTGTAACAGTTTCCATTATTGTTTCCATTAGATTTTAAAAAATCTCATAGGTTTTGATACTGCCCTTAAATATGGATGTGTAAAATACCTTTACACAATATACTGTAAGTTCAGGTTTTTGGTAACAAACGTTTCCACTCCCATGTACAAAATGTAAAAGGTTGATATTGTTCTATGGTAAACTTCCCTTTACATGTACTTATACTTATGGCAAAGTTTTCCACTAGGAACTCTCAAAAAAAACAACAACAATCACAAATAGAATAGAAGTAGACAGCACACAGTATGGTTGCATACCACTTTTTATTATTGTTAAACATTTGTTTCATCAATCTTCACTGAAAAAGATAGTAAAAATGGCTCCACTAATTCTTATGGTAAATTCATGTGCCACAACTTACACCAAAAAAATCTGAAAAATACCTAAATAACTGACAAAAAAAGATTTACTTGTGTAAGGAATTTTGACTTACAAACGGTTTTTGAAGCATAATCATAGGGGAGGGTTGAGATCTCACAAAGCTTATTGAACCCCAGCGCATTTATGCGCCTGTTCTAGGTCAGGAGCTTCTGGACTTTATTAGTCTTGTATGTTTTTTTAATTTTATTTCATTTATATGTTTTTGAGTTTAGTATGTCGACCATTTTCACTGAACTAGTACATATCTTTAATTAGGGGTCAGCTGAGGACCGCCAGAAGTTGCAGGATTTTCTCGCTAAGTTAAAGACCCATTGGTGGCCCTCGGTTGTTATCTGCTCTTTGGTCGGGTTGTTGTTCCTTTGACATATTCCCCATTTTTATTCTCAATTTTATAATTATACATTCTGAATTTTTGGCGATGTTTTTATTATTATAGTGAAATTGCAAAGCGATAGGTGTCGTAAATTTTGGTAGCATTGTTTGATTTTTAGCATTTTCTGAAATTGCGAAAAATAATCTCGTATTTGTGTCGCATGGTAAGCTCATTAGTCAGTATTTCGGTACTGTCATGATTTAACAAACTTTACTAAAATTGTCCGTTTATAAATTTTGAAATTATTAAGAAACTAAGGTTTCAACTCCCTCAGGCAAAGTTGGCCTTAGATGAATTTGGCTATTTATTTTAGGTATTTTTGACATATAGCTCTTCAAGGGTTTCGATACTTGTACATCTTCGGGTTTTAAATGTTTGGCTTTAAGCGTTCCGTATGAAGGTACATCCAGAAAAGCGCTTCGGACGCATGCAATTGTTAAACGTGTTGTTTTCAATTTTTTAAACAATATATGAAAACAACTCATCAAAGATACTACGGTTATAATTGTATACACCATACACCCTTTTTGTCAACAAAGAACTCATCAGTTTAAAAGCTATATAAAGTAAGAAGTAAGAGAGCATAGAGGACACAAAATTCCGAAAGGTTTTGCCAAATACAGCTAAGGTATATCTATTCATTGGGTCGAAAATCAAAGTTTTTCGAAAACATGTTTTGTAAACTGTTAATTAGTTAATTGACCATATCAGTGATATTTCAGGGCAACACAGAAATGCTGACTGTAAGATATAATTCCGATTTTTGTTTACTGTTATCTGATTTGTATATGGTGCCATTTAAAAAAAAAAGAGCTACAAATTATGAAGCTTCACAAAATGTATGAGTTTAGCATACCTTGCAAAAGTTAATTCAGTAGTCGGTGTGATGTTCACTCCAGAACTATATTTCTTTTTTATTATATTTCATATTGTATTCATGTTTTGGGATCCCCTAAACCAATTTTAACAGATTCACATAAATCATGGGAAGAAGTTTAAAGTGATAAATTTAACCCCTTTCTCCACAATATTTCAACAAAAATTAAAAATCAAGTCGACACATGTGTTGAACTAAATATCGCTGTTCATTCGGTTAACGTGTTAATGAAGGACTTAGCACTAACCCGCTTTTTATGACAGATAGAGAAACTCAGTTAGTTTCGTAATCTTTTATATTTGTTTTAGGGGTATCAATCATATAACTTATTCAAATGAGACGAAATAAAAAAATTATTCACTTTTCAGGTAAAAATATATATTTCAAACCGAGAGCCAAAAAAAAAACCTATTCATAATACCTTTAGTAGAAGTTTGTGAGTCAAACAAGGTTCACTTCACAAGTGAATATTTTTTTCTCAGTTATTTAGGTATTTCTCATATTTTTTCAGTGTAAGTTGTGGCACATGAACTTATCATAAGACGTAGAAAGTGAAGCTATTTTTGTGTTTTTTTTTCATTGAAGATTGAGCAAAAAATAATGAAAAGTTGTATGTACCGGTATTCAAAAGATCTTTTGCAATGTTAATAAGTAGATATGAAATATCATAACGAGCATGAAAGCAAGAACTAGGTTAACTTTAATATGTTCTATGTAAATGGTTGAACATGAAATTTTTCAAACAGTTAAAATTGCAGTATGTCCATGTTTATGGTAGCAAATGAACTAAAAGCGAGTTTTTAAGTGTTATATATATTAGTATATAAAGTAATATATTTTCTACATATATAGAGGTCATTTTTTTCCTATTTTACAGAATACTCTTAATCCACTTCATATGTTTTCTTCACGAAATCTAGTCCATCAGCCGCTTCTACACGCTTTAACGCTACCATAAGCCGGTAAATAGTTGGTTTCACGCTGCCCGTTTTATTCCATTTGATAAGAAGATCATGAATTTGACAATCCAAATCCCTTGGAAACTTGTACATTGTCTTCCTGATATCCACAATGCTAAGACCCAACTCAATACCAAAGTGGACAACACAATCACCTATCAGGTTTTGTTCTGTCAAAGCATTAATTACGTCATCGGACGGAACCTCTTGTAGTCGAATGTGAGCTTTTTCTATTTTCAATAAAACAAATGATCAAAATGAAATATCAATTATATTAAACAAAAATCAATACTTTCTTGCTAACAAATTTTGAAAAAACAAGAAGTATAACAGATCCTATACTACAATACACGTTAAGTTTAATAATTGTTTGATCCAACCTTTTCTACATAAGAAAATGCCTGTACCAAGTCAGGAATATGACAGTTGTTATCCATTCGTTTGATGTGTTTGAGCTTTTTATTTTGCTATTTGATTAGGGACTTTCCGTTTTGAATTTTCTTCGGAGTTCAGTATTTGTGTGACTTTACTTTTGAATACAAAGAAAGGACATAATACAACATATGGCACTATTATCGCCCTTTGAAAAAATAGTCTCTTGTAGGGACAATGTACATATTTTCATACACCTTCACAATTTATTTCTATATCTCGTTTCCTCAAATAGTAAGTAGAGATTAGAATTACACTGAAAACAAATTAGGGTGATGACTTTTATGAAAAAGTAGTGATATTGTCCAGTTGAAAAGGTAACAAAACAGTATACATGAAGTTGTCAAACTGAATTCAAGACCCATCCTTTACATAAAATTGAAACATTTTTAGTTAAAACAAATGAAGTTTTCTATAATGCTGATACGATTTGTCCCAAAAGTAATTCACCACACAGTACATATCTTATCGCAGAATCATTTTTCTAAAATGTGTTTGTTTTTGTTTTAAAAAAAGCACTACAAGTTGTTTGTGTTGTGGTGTCATTATTGAGGCAACAAAGAAACAATAAGAAAAGACATACCAACTAAACTATGGTCCTCTCTGTGTATCTGAAATATATCAAATATAAACATGGAACGGATACATAATGAGCCAGTCAGTATATTGTAGCTTCAAAGATCTAATATTAACAAAATAAATATAATACATAAAAACCCATTTGTGTTGAAATTGTAAAGTTAATCTAAGTAGCATATTGCTCTTATTTTGGTCGTTAGTACGGAAATTGATAACAGAAATTTGGAAGAAATTTCAAATGTCATATACTGCAACTAATTTTCCAATATATTTCCAGCATTAGAGCAAAGAGATATTAATTGTTGAGGAATAATCTCGTATTGAACTGTTTACGCATGTTATTTTTACATACTTTATTCTAATACTTAAGTTATTGATGAGGAAGATGCAAGATTTTGTATCATTTTATCTTTTGTTGTTAAGAATTTATCCATAGAATAGAACAAAGCCATTGGAATATTTTCATACCTTTACCGTTTGTTTTATGCTTTTGGATAAGCGGTCTTCAAAATGTAGTCTTTATGTGCCAAGGAATGAAAGGTTAATTTCACATTCATTGATTTATGGTGAACCCATCTAACTTTCTAGGATCTTCACAGGTGGTATGCCCTTTTGTTTTTAATTAGTTTCTCATACCACCTCAGCGGTTTGGCAAAGGGTAATTAATAGCGCTGTATTGGAATGTGACCGCTGTATAGACCCCGAAAACAATCATAATATACTAGATTATACTGCAATCAGCTATTTTGCTATACAGATAAAGCTATACGTATAAACGTTAGCTTTATACATCAATGACCTCAACTAATCTATAAGCCCCGCCTACTTACCAGAACTACTGTATTTCATCAACAACATCACGTCACAACCACGACAACGTGTAGTAACAATGATCAAACTTGTATGAATTTAAACTTGTTATGTCTTCAAATTGGTAATTTATATACCATGTTTATTAAATATTATTAATTAAGTTCATTTTCCCTTTCTAATTCCTTAAATTGTCAATGTCTTACCGCCTAGACTACGCTTAAAGGGAAATACCTCAAAATGGTACCCCAAGAGGGAAATTCCACACTTTTTTTTCAACAATATTTGTTACATATTTTTTTTTTTATTTTTTTTTATTTTTATCGATTTCAGTATAAAATCAATATACGTATAGTGTCTAAATGTCCTAATTTCAATATCAATAATATTCTTGTCATAAAAGATACTAATTTTAAATGCATGATTACCAGGGATATTTAGTTTCAATATAATACATATCATATAAACATTTAGAATTTTACAATTGTTTGATTTTAAACCATTTTTTTTTTGTACAAAAAGTTAAAATAAAAGGAGCAATTCATAAAACTAACCTGACAAAGATAGTGCTGTCTGTCAATAGCTGACAAGGCCTTCTGCAATTTCCCAAATGTAGCGGGGTCTTGACCGCTGTTTGTTTTATCCCTCCACTGAAACATCCCCATCAACATCATATCCATTGGATTTGAAAAATAACGAAAATTTAAGTTGTCGTAATCAGCTTTTGACATACCAAGATGAATGAAGAAATCGTAGAAGTCACCTATTCCAAGTTTTTTGGCGAGATGCACATAATGCTGATCAATCGGTTTCAAGAGAAGCATTTTTGTTTCTTTCTCAAGACCTTGAATGGTAAATAAAAATTTGGATTAAATTAAAAAAAAAAAATTAGAATAGAAATTTGAATCTCACTGGAAGCAAAATTAAAGATGATATAATCTTTCTAGTCAGCTATCTGTAATAACAAATATTGGAAATTCTATGAAAGAATCATTTCTTGATGAGCAATAAAACCAACATATACAAAAATAATCAGGTCAAAAAATGAAAAGTGAAGAAAAACTAGTACATTAAATGAATAATGAATTTTGATTAATGGATTATTTGCACCTTATTTTAAAAATGTAAAACTATTGAAGTTTTCACCATTCAAATACATCAAATCGCATCATATAACATTCTAGACCGCTCGTTTTTAAAACATGTACAACGCATACTGAAATTGTTGCAAGTATACAATGGATAATTAATAAAACGCGAGATAGAATGGCCTTGTAGGAAACCCTTAAATGTGTATAAAGATTGGCTTAAATGTCCCTTAACTGTAAAATATGCTTAAAATACAGATTATGTGTGCATGCCTTATCCACAAGGATCTGAGACACTACATTTTTCTTTCTGTTTTGCAATCCATTTTACTTTTTGTTAAGACTTCTACGGATCATCTGATTTTGTCGAAAAAAGTAAAATAACAAATATTCCGAACTCCAAGATTGATTCAAAACCGAATGTGGCAAAATGAAAACCTAAAATACATCAAACGAATGGAAAACAACTGTCAAATTCCCGATTTGCGACAGCCATTTATTTATGTAGAAAATGATTGATCGAAACTGGTTTCATAGCTAGCTAAACCTTTCACTAGAATGGCAGTCGCATAGAATTTCATTATATTTACAACAATGTAGGAGCAAAACAAACTGATTTAATAGGTACAAATATCAAAAGCTGGGATACAGCAGTCAACAATAATCTTAATCGCTATAAACAAAATAAAAATGTTTCAACAAAGAAAAACAAAAAGGCATATATACACTCTGTAGATACATATTATGCAAAAAAAACCACCAAACATAACGATGAACACATAGTACCAGTAAGTTGATCTGTGTGCTTTCCGAGTCTTGTAAGCTAAGCGTGGATCTACAGAAAGCTGTGTTGACACGAATTGTCATAAATATGGTCATAATTACAAATTAACTGTTTTTAACTTTTTTTATTCGAGCGTCACTGCTGAGTCTCTTGTAGACAAAACGCGTCTGGCGAAAATATTAAATTTGAATCCTGGTACATGTATCTATGATTAGCTTATTTGATCCTTACCTACTATGTGCGATATATGAACAATTTGCATTAAAATAAGACAGCTAAAGTAAGGTTACACTAGAATACCAAAAAAATCGAAACCATCAAGGAGCATTCTTTAATCTATTAGAACATTTCATACAGGTTTCATGATTCATGTTGTCATATCAAATTATTCTAGATAATTTTGTTCGACAAATTAAAACAGACAAACAGACAACGTTTTACCACATTATTCGATCAAACCATAAAAAAATTTGACCAATGGCTTTTAGACTTTATCAAATAAGTATTGTACTGAGATTATATAAAATAGTTTGGATGACAATAAGTGAGACTCCTTAATAATTTGTCAAGAAAGTTAAAGACGAGTAATCACAGTTTTCTTTGATGAATATTAAACGAATTTAATATTCAATTATCAAATATCACAAACCTTTTTTATGAATAAGGCAACAGAATAGCCATGACTAAAAAGTAATTTATAAAAAGACTTACATACGACAAAACATTTCTCATGATATCAACATCCCTGAAAATTTACGAAAGGACTAAATACTATAAAAAAATTCAAATCTTGCATTTTTATTATAACATATGATCTACTGGTAGTTTCATATAAATTGTCACGAACAAGTCCAGGAAATAAAAATGTGAAACACAAAAACGACAGTTATCATATTACAGCAACAGACATTAGCAGTAAAGACGCTAACACCAAATCACATGATCAGAGAGCACACTGTTCTCTGTTTACACAGTGAAACTATACAATTCAGTTAAAAGCTACATAGTGGTGTGTATTACAGACGGAACTAAGATTGAAAACACTCATTTAAGCTATGTTATTACCTTCACAGTTAGGATCACACTGGTCTTTATTCTGAAAAAATGATAAAATTGAAGTATTACAGCTGTAATACCTTTAGTTTGGTATTTTGTTGGTAACTGAATCATTGAATTTTAACTGTGTGTCCGTATGTATTTCCTTTCTTTCGTTTTGCTGTTGATTTTCTTAATTGTTTTGTTTTTATTTAGGGTTTTGTTTACTTTAATTTTTTTAATTTTATATAATATGATTTGATCATGTCTGACATCAGTTCTAATATTGAAGATTGGGGTCATTGAATAATTTCTTTTTATTGATTTTAGTAATTACTTATAAAGTAAATTATAAAAGACAAGAAATAGTAGGTAATTTTCATTTAGACAGCCCCTAATATTATTAGAAAATTTGAAAACTAATTAATTTTACTGATGTGATAAGTTTCATCTTATCACCAGAGTACTGTATACATACTTCATAAGTAATACTCATTACTGACAAAAAGTTAAATGAAAAACAAATACTTAGAGGTTTAGCGCTACAAAACAAGGTTCAATCCACCATTTTCTACATTTGAAAATGCCTGTACCAAGTCAGGAATATGACAGTTCTTGAGTTTTGTTATTTGATTTTGCCATGTGATTATGGACTTTCCGATTCGATTTTCCTCTAAGTTCAGTATTTTTTTGCTTTTACTTTATACTGAAAACGGAAAGTTCCAAATGGCAAAATCAAAAGCTCCAACACATCATACGATTGGAAACAACTGTCATATTCCTAACTTGGTACAGGCATTTTCTTATGTAGAAAATGGTGGATTAAACTTGGTTTTATAGCTACCTAAATCTCTGTCTTGTATGACAGTCGCATCATATTCCATTATATTGTCAAGTTTTTGTGAACAAAACAAACAGACATAAAAGATAAAATTGCAAAATTAGGGGTACAGCAGTGAACATTTTGTAATAATCTTAATCACCATAAAAACAAACAAAAATACCGCACCTTCACCTATAATGGTTTACTTTTATAAATTGTTACTTGGATGGAGAGTTGTCTCATTGGCACTCATACCATATCTTTCTATATAAGTAGACAAAGCACAGTAGCAATGACGAAAGACAAGAATATAAGAGTTATCTTAAATACTGCTCTTATATTTCAAACATAGATGTTTGAGATTGAACAATACTTATGGTGGGTTTTTTTATGTATTTCTGTATTATCATGTGTTAATGTTTTTTCAGTACAATTCATATTGCAGTCTAGTACATGCCTGCTAATTATGTACAGCGTGACAGAGATGCGTATAATAATTACTGAAGTACATTGTATGAATTAAAACTTGACTGCACTTTTTTTGTAGAACTATTATAAACTTTAATCAATTTATAATTTTAAGCATGCTAAAGAAGTATGTGTTTTTCTTCTTCAGAATATGAAAGTTCTCATGAGTCTTCCATTAACCATCAATTACTTTAATGTTTATGCTGTCAGAAAGATATAATTCATTAAGAAATGGAACTAACCTTATCAAAAAACCAATTGAGTGGAGATTTTGTATCATGTGTTTTTCCATTTTTGCATTTCCAATGCGTTTGCTTTTTGGCGTCCGATAAGGGAATCAAACAGGTTTTACCGCTGCATACCTCTCCAACTTCTATTTCAAACAGATCTGACATAATTTGATGACTTTGCTTACCAAAACAACGACTGTAAAACTGAAGAATTCGTCCAAGTGCTAAAGTCAGGCATTCCTGAATTGTTGTCGCTAGATCTGGTGAGATGTGCTGCTTTGACTCCTTATTTGTGAGATTAACAATAATTCTCTGTCCTTCCACGTGAATTTGAAGTTCATTTTTCTTATCAAGATCCATAACTGCAGCTTGAAAATATAGACAAAAACGTTTGTCCACTATTTTCAATGGCCAGATGCTGATTGAAGCGGCTATAAGCTTAAAAGCCAAAGCAGACGGAACCACTGTATCCTTCAAATGATAAGCTATGCATATCGTTCTTTTATCTGTTGCGTTTTCCAACATTTGTTGTGGAATTTTAGATTTCACGATGCAAGGTACCAGAAAGAAAGCTGCAGCAGTATTCTCAGTCTGAGTGTCTAATACGGCAGCAGTATCCTTCCTTGTGTATAAGTACTCATCAGTATCCTTCCCAATGTAGCGTTTAGGTTCTACAAGGATATCTAGGTGGACTAGGACATGCATTACATAATCTTTTATTCTATCATTCACCATAATGTCTTCGAAAGCTGGTTGTGACCAAAGAGTTAACACGTCTTTTCTCGGTAGTACTCCAGTAGAGGATAAATTCTCAAGTATGTCTCGAATAGTCACATTCTCTGGCCAAAACATTCTGTCAGTAATGAAGGCTTTCAGAATATTAACCATGGCTGTAGGTTGAATGACAATGAAATCTCTTAAAGCAGGTTCATCGAAATACAGAAGCTTTCCTATTGAGTGTTGAACAAGTAAGAAATCCTCTACTCTTCTTTCATTTAGAGCAAATTCCTTATTTGATTTGTTTATCTCCAAAAGCTTTTCTTTTGTAATCAATTTAACCTCATCTGCTCTCATATCTGATATCTGCAAATCAAGAGGCACCCAAACAATCGGCATCTGTTGTCCCCATGTAGACTGCTGAAAGGCGATATCAACTAATGTATCCTTTAAACGATCAATATCTAGGTCTTCTTTGTCTGTTGCATTGATGAAAAATACTTTTTTATACATAATATGCTGATGAAACTTGTGTGAGGAAAACCTTTCTGTCAGTTCCTCTTGGAATGATATAGCTAGCTTTTCTTTTTCATCCTGTTAATTATACCAAATGAAATGACATCAAACAATTATTTAGTTTGAATGAACAAAGAATGTCTGAATGAGATAATATCAAAATTCATCTTATTTCGGGCTTTTCGTTGTTTCCTAATCAAGGTCCAGGACATCAAAAGTTATTCAAAAACTGAATTAATTACTGTTTTTTTTATTTTCAATTTTGAATTACATACACGTATCTGATAAAATTTGAATTCAATCGATAATGATTTGAATAGTATCTGTAACCATTCGTTTTTTATGTGTTTTGTCATTTGATTTTGCCATGTGATTATGGACTTTCCGATTGGATATTCCTCTGAGTTCAGTATTTTTGTGATTTTACTTTTTTTTTAAATCACATTAACCGTTACTCCCCGAGGTTTCTTAAAGGCCCAATATACAGTGAAAAGTTGCTGAGCTGTTTAACAAAACATCTTCTTAGATTCTGAATCTTTAAAATATTGTACGAACATTCAAAATATCATATTATTTGGTATTTTTAAAATTAAAGCTTTAACATGGGTCTTATGGATGAATTGAAAATATGAAACAAAAGATTGGACATATAGCAATAAGGCAGAAACCCAGCAAGGCTGTTTATTGTTATTTCGGTTGTGTCATTTATCACGATTTGAAAGAAATATAGCTGTAAAATGGGCAATTTAGTATACGATTTAGGACCTTTTTAAAACTATCAATTTAAAAAAAATAGTATCATATGGAAGTTTTTATATAGCAAAGAGTCTAGGAAAACTGTTGACGAACATATCTGCAAAATGAGATTCTATACATTACATGCGTCCGAAAAGCATTTCTGGATTTTCCTTTATCAGGAACGTTCAAACAAAATATATAAACTGTTATCACAGAGATATGTCTCACTTTTTTTGTAATTTCAATAATGCAAATGTTGAAATTAAAATAGCAACACTTTAGAATGCAAGTTTTGCAAATATTCAAAGTCAATAAACCTTCAGTTATGTAAATTTTCGTACCTTAACCATTTCGTTCCCAAAATTACTATTTGGTATGATTAACTTGTCATTTCGTACCCATAATCAAACCAAATTCGTTTCAATTAGGTTAACCGCATATGCCATTTCGTACATTTAGACTAAATACATGTTTAGTATAATGTATCATATATTTCCAAATCGTTGAACTTTTTACAAACATATGGGTTAATCTTTAAAACACAGATTTATAATTGAAAAAAAGGGATGACCATATGCTTAGTTTTTTTTTATATATATATATATCTAATGTGTCACTGGCTCATTAAACGAGGTGAACAATGCTTTTAAACATTTTAAGTTGATTCAAATTCAATTTTTACATCTTATAACATATAACATGAAAAAGCCGAAGACTACATTTTCAGGAGTAGAAGTTTTCTAAAACAAACTATGATTGATTTAAGCAGTAAAAGGCTTCTTATTAAAATAGATTTAGTTAAGATTTGTTTGTAGGCAGGGTTTATACTTAATTCAAACTAGATTAGTTATCCTTGTAAGTATTAGGGGGTTAATTACCCGACAATTGAATGATAATATGCAATGGATTGTATAATCATTAACTATTGTTTTTGCTAGAAAATGCAGTGCAAAAGGACACAAGCTGATATATACTCATGAAAGAAATTATAAATTTGTATGTTTGCATAATAGTTTGAGCCTTCCTTATGTGATTAACAAAAGAACAGTAAAACAAATAGATTAAAAAACTGCTTGCTTCTTTGTGCATGATTTAATACCATTATAAAATATGATACGAAATAACACATAACTCTTCCATATGGAATGAAATGCCATACATACCAATTTTAAATTACTAATAATGTTGGTTAGCTAATATTTTTTTAAGGGATTAAGAAAGGATCTGGTCTTTGAATGTATGCTAACACTCTTCTTTCTTTTCAAATTTTTACCACGTAGGACTAACCTCAGAGAACTTATCACTATGGGTGGCAGCAAACGTTATTCTAGGCATTTTATCTTCACTTTTGGTACAGTATGTCAACACAGAGTTAATCCAATGTTCCAGAATAGCTAACAAAAAGAATTGAAAGATACACAATCATATGAAATGAAATGATGCAGTGTGATTAATGCATTAAAAATCTTTTCATTTGCGAAGTAAAATTGTAAGGATCGCTGCACACAACGATTATTAAGTGACCTTGAACACTGTCTTTTACATTGTACTCTTACTTAAAATATTTAATTTTCCAATCTTTTGAAAACATCATCTAGAAAGAATGATTTCTTAAATGCACTTACAATAATGAAATCATAGAAATAAAAAATCATACCTTACAGTGATATTATTTGTCTCCCATTACCTCTGAAATTCGGCTCTTTCCCCTAGAGAGAATTCCTCACAATACAAAATATAACGTGAAGAAAACGTCCATAAAAGACAGCAAAGGTCGGCAAAAAATCGGAGATGTATCAAACTTCGAAAAGGAATAGGATGATTCAACATAACTTGGATGCAATTTTTAAGCATCATTTGACTGACGACAACTTGAATGAGCTTGTCATGTTCAAGGGACAGAAAAATGGACATTTGAAAATTAAAATAATGAACTGTTATGACTAAGTAGTAAATTCAATAAGACACGAACAGAAATTTGTCACCATCCTTACATTCAAAAACATTCAAAATGGACAAATTTAATTGAAAAAAAACCCATCAATATTGTGTCTTTCATAAAGAAGTGTCATTTCAACCTGTAGCTGGATGATATTTGTTTTGTAATGATCAATATATCCTTTTTTATGACAGTCATTTTTTCTAAGAAAAGAAACATGATACAAAAATAATAAGTTATCTCAAATTCTTGCAAATTATGTAAAAACGTAGGATGTTCTTAATTGGAACATATTTATCAACCTTTAATATTTTATTTGAATAGAGACGTGAACATATTGTCATTTGAATATATAACAACAATTTCAAATTTCTATATATAATGTATGAATTAGTATGATTAATTATTATACAGATGGTATTGATAATGTAATGACATATTTGCGAAAACTTACAAGCTGCTGTAACATCTCCTTGTGGATATTCTTCTAATTCTGTATGAAGGCCTTTACGTCCATCAAACATCAGAATGAATGTCCCCTTGTGCTGGACAAATAATTGATGTGTCATATCAAAGGATTTTTGCCCACCAA
This sequence comes from Mytilus edulis, assembly GCA_019925275.1. Classification (NCBI taxonomy): domain Eukaryota; kingdom Metazoa; phylum Mollusca; class Bivalvia; order Mytilida; family Mytilidae; genus Mytilus; species Mytilus edulis. The sequence goes on along the minus strand of CM034357.1, from coordinate 2,935,539 downwards.
AATCAACTAAATCAGATGGTGCTATATTCATCATATATGATCCCTTCCTGATTTTCTCTAATAAGTCATCTTGAATTGAATGGGCAGTGTGTATTGGTGGTTTCAGACCTCTTGATATATCCAGATCAGATTTAAGTTGCATTTGTGGATGTTGAACAGAAGGGGTCTGGCTAGATGTTACATTCTTTTTTGGCTGTTGCTGGCTTGAATGAAATTGATCCGTATTTGATTGATTTAACTGATTTTCATTTTTTGTAAGATTTGATTTTGGACTACTTAGGATGTCGCCTTTCCTTTCATCGTCATTCTGTTTTTTCTGGAATTCATCTAGCAATCTTTGTTGTTCATTTAATTCCGGGTTTCCAAGTATAAGCTTCGTTAAAACATCTCCACTACCTGACAATTTGTAAAACACTCACTTAGTAAAATAATATACAACAGTAATACAAGAAACAGAGCATAGTATATTAAAATTACCATATAGATTTACAATCAGAAATATTGAAAAGTCTGGAAAACAAAAAGAGTAGTTTGTATGTGAAGTATAGTACAACACTAAATAATAAAAATATTAAAGAAATGCCTAATCAGTTGGAAAGCAGGTCACGCTTTGACCCCAAGTCTATCAGCAACACTAGAGTCACGTGACCGTGAAAATTCAGTAAAACTACGGATGAGACATATCACATTCTTACTCACTAAAATACCACTGTCATGATAATTACTTTTGGTCAAAATAATCTTTAATATACATTGTTTTAAATTGTCAAAACTTTCACATCAACTCAAAGTCCTTGTTTGCTCATTGTATCTTCAAACTTGAAGTTTGTGTTATTATTGTCAAGTCTCCTGATCGAATAATCAAAAAAATTCCAAGAAAACTAAAAATAATAGGCTGGATTTAAATTTAATAAAGCAGCTCATTTAGACAACCACTCGATGTGAATATAAAGGCAATACTGTTTTTGATTCGCAAACGTCCATTTTTTTTCAACACGAAGCGGTTTTTTTTTTTGCCGATTTGTGCAAGTGGTTATCTCGCTTTCTTATCGCTTTCTTATCACCAGTCAAAAAATTGAAACTCAGCAAAATGAATAAAAAGGAGTTTATTTTACAAAAATCTAGAAAGAAAATAAATGAAATTCGATGTACAACTGTGTTATTATAATAAAGAGAACAGAAACTTTCTACTTTTCAGAGAAGTATAAGAGGTAAAATTTAAAAGACAAAAAATTGGTAAAATTAAGAAACCTAGCCAAATTGATATATAAATTAGCTCTGGCGGATGAAACTTACTTTGTAATTTTGATAATGGGATAGTAGAAATTTTTTAAATACTTCTTATAATGTGTAATGCAATATAACATACTTTATACAGTTCAATAATCCTTCTGAAATAAAAATGATAAATCAAATAGAACTGATCATTTTACATTTCATATCATAAAAAGTGTAACCAACAGTTTCTTAACAGCAAAAAAGCTTTAAAAGCTTTTAGCTCAATCCTGTGTGTCTTAGTTGAACAGTACAGTACTGCCTAGAAAATACTCTACAGAAAAAAAAATTAAAAACTAGATGTGTCAAAGCGACACGAATGGCCCCGTCTCAAAAAGTTGAAAAATCTGCTATTTCAATAACACATGTGGACACAAATATGATGGTAGTCTCACATATAAAAAATCAGCTCAAAATCTGGAGGCGTATAGAAAAAAAGTCTGTATAACTGTGATTTTCAACAATTTTCAAAGTTGTAAACCCTTACTTTTTGGCAAAAATTAGCGGAGCGGAACGAAACTTTAACTTGATCTGTAACTCATCATGAGTAACTAACACACCAAAAAACAGCCAAATATCTGAAAGCGTTTAGAAAAAAAGTCTGCATAACTGTGATTTTCAACAATTTATCAAAGTCCATAGCCCATAATTTCGGCAAAAATTAGCCAAACGGAACAAAACTTAAACTTCATCTGTAACTCATCCTGGTTAACTCAGATGCCAAAAATCATCCTAATATCTGAAAGAGTTTAGAAAAAAAGTCCGTATAACTGTGATTTTCAACAATTTATCAAAGTCCAAAGCCCGTAATTTCACCAAAAGTTAGCGGAGCGGAAGGAAACTTAAACTTGATCTGTAACTTATCACGGTTAACTCACATACTAAAAATCAGCCCAATATCTGCAAGAAGAGTTTAGAAAAAAAGTCCGTATAACTGTGATTTTCAACAATTTATCAAAGTCCAAAGCCCGTAATTTCACCAAAAATTAGCGGAGCGGATCGAAACTTAAACTTGATCTGTAACTCATCATGGTTAATTCACATACCAAAAATCAGCCCAATATCTGAAGGCATTTAGAAAAAAACTCCGTATAATGGTTTGTTGCAGAAAGACGGAATAACGGAATTTCGGACAAGGGTAAAACTATATGGCACCGACAACTTCGTTGCGGGGCCATACAAATATTGACAGAATTTAAACCCCAAAAAAAACTTTAAATCTGGTATTGTAATATTTAATTATTAGATTAGCAATCACAGCTAGTAGCCCTTGCTAAACTTCTCAGGGTATTTCATAGATTATGAAAGCAAACTTTTTGAAGAAAAATAAATGGGGCTTCTACTCTTCAGGTTGCTGTATCAGTTGGAATACATATTCACATATACATAGTATTGTATATTTTACCTCAATAATTGAATATTTATATTACAAATGAAAGTTGGTGGGACAAATATTGTCTTTTAGTTAATGATCAATTGATTGTGAAATTTGACAAGAATTTGCCATTTGAATAAATTCAAATTGTTCATGAATTGAATTGCTTCTTTGACTTGATAAGCTAGTTTTTGCACTTATCACTGTAGCTTATTTAGTAAAGATATAATCAAACAAGCAAGGTTTTTAACTTATAAAAATAATTAATTGACTTTCTTATCCCTTTTTATATGTTTTTCCACCAGAAATTTTCATTACAAGGAATTTTCTCTTGCTACTTTTTTGTGTTTTTGTCTATCCATAGGCTATCATTAATTTGTCATATTTGTTTCCAGTATGAATGAAGTTTTCTAAGACATACAGTTTCAAACGTAATAAAGATGATCATTCTTTTGAACAATTTTCACCATGCACATGACCCTGACACAAAGATTTTTACCATTCTTTTCCGTATTTGGATACGCAGACATCAAGTTATTTAAAATCGATATTTTAGCAAACAAAAAAAAACTGACTGATATTTTTTGAAACGGACAGGATAACATAATAACAAAAAAAAGTTATTTATGACATTATTTCTATGTTGTATTGAAACTATGTTAGTCGCAAAATCTACAAACTTTAAAAATCAATTATAATAAAAGCATGACAAGTTGGGAAAAAATAGTTTAAACGTCGATTTTTTAGCGATTGATTTCGGGGTATTTTTAACGTCACCGACGACTGAAGCGCCACCTAATTATTCTCCTGATATTGTTGTTGATAGAGCTTGACAACAACGGACGTTTACATAGATTTGTTTTCCAACTGTTATGAAACGTTTGAAGTTAATTCAACATTGCGAATATGCATGGTACCCGCCAAAAAGATGGAGGTATCCGACAGACACAAAAGCTCGTCCCTTACAACTCACTTATGTAAAGCTGCTCATCAAATATGAAGTATTTGTATTTACTATTTTGTGAGAATTAGTATAGCCTACAAACCTACAAATGGGTAGAAGGAAAATATAGCCATATGAACCATAAAGAAGTATTTAAGCAATATAGTAAGAAATAAACGGGTTACAAACAGTTTAATAAATTCAAATGAAAAGAAAATAATCAACAGCCTGACTTATATTCAATATGGAAAGAATCAAAGTGCTTTAATGGATTGCATTGTACGAAGTATTTAGTAATTGTAGTTTGTTGATGTGGTTCATATGTGTTTCTCATTTCTCATTTTTTTTATATAGATTTGACCGTTCGTTTCCCTGTTTGAATGGGTTTACATTAGTCATTTGTTGGGCCCTTTATAGCTTGCTGTTCGTTGTGAGACAAGGCTCCGCGTTGAAGCCCTTACTTATAGCTATAATGGTTTACTTTGACAAATTGTGACTTGGATGGAGAGTTGTCTCATGGGCACTCATACCACATCTTCTTATATCTATTGGAAGGCAATACTACGAATTGATATTGCAATATTCCAACTGAAGAACAAAATATAAATAGAGTCGAAAAGGGCTTGACTCATCAGATTAGTTCTGACATGTAGCACCCAAAAATGAGATCAGAAACAACGGACAGGGTCTTTACAGTTGATATTATCTTATTCCAAATAAAAAAATAAACCAGGCATCCCGGACTTGAATATGATATCATAAAAACAAATGAAAGTTTTTTAAAGACAGGGTCGTATTTAAGAACAACATGAAAGTATCTGACAGTTTTGATGTTTAAACAATCAAATATGATTTTGATATGCAAATTAGGTTACATTGATTTGTACTTTTTAGAGATACCAAATGGACATTGTAGAATGATAACTCTAATAAACTGTCACTTTGTCAATCTAGCAAGTAAAGGCAATATAAAACATATATATCTAGAAAACGTAGGCAAAACAAGGCACTAGCTAGCAAATATAGGTAACAGCTAGCAATTATTTTTAAAGACAACAGCATAATAAAAGAATTTAGAGCAATATTTAAACTAAAAACAATATATTTGTCAATGAACTATCTGGCTATAAAGGACCGGAAATAAAGCATGTAAAATTCAAAAGTCCCTAATCAAATGGCAAAATCAAAAGCTCAAACACATCAAACGAATGGACAACAACTGTCATATTTCAGATTTGGTACAGGCATTTTCTGAAGTAAAAAATGATATCTTAAACATGGTTTTATAGCTAGCTAAACCTCTCACTTGTATGACAGTCGCATATTAATCCATTATATTGACAACGATGTGTGAATAGGTAACAATATCAAAAATAGGGGTACAGCAGCCAACACTGTGTTATTATCTTTATCACTATAAAAACAAACAAATATGTAAACAAAAATTTACCATGGCACAATAACTTAATGACAGAATGTATAAGACCTATGTTTATGTAATAAAGAAACACAAAAAGGCATATAGACACATGGAATACATACCTTTTTTCAATGGAATCATCTTTCGATGTTGTAAGTCGATGCCATTTCTACCAAAATGAATAATTAATCCATCAGTCGAAAACCATTTCTTTGGAATTGCTTCGCCAATAAGAATACTTGCAAGCGAAGATTTTCCAATGTTACAAGGTCCAGCCAAATACACCCTGTTTTCGTAGGAAGCGAATGTTCCCTGAGCTACAAGATCCGGGAAATCATTTCTATCTAACTGCTTGAGTTTAGTAAAAATGGATTCTGAAACTTCCTATTAGATTAAAATATTTAATAAACTATAAAGTCTATAAAATTATGTTTAAAAGGGTCTTGAGTAACTATAACAAGTCAATAAGAAAAAAAAGTTTCTTGCAATGTTTTTTTAAAATAAAATAGAATTACATCATAAAATACGAAATAAAATAAATACACTAGTAACAAACTATCTTGTTCCCAATGCGATTAATCTATTCTAGCTTGTTTCTTACTTTTATTAATAAGCTATGAAGTATATACATAATACAACGTGTTACATCGGATAGAGAAAAGTCATGAGTTATAAAACTAAGGTTCAGTCAAACCTGCCTGACGGTCCCCTCAAATCAGCGGTCATTTTCGTTAAATTGTTTCAAAATCCACCCAAACGTTTGACCTATATTTCTTAACACATTTAAGCAGTCACCTTTGTAACGAGGTAAACAGTCACACTTCTGTTACATCAAAATAGATGCCTAAAGAAATTATGTGATGCCTTTTTCACATGATGTGATGAGATTTTTTTCAATGTTCTAGATACAATTCAATATTCAGCTTTAAATATCGAAAGAAACTGAAATGAAATGAATGCTGTGTTTGAGTTGGGGTACGCATATGTATCATGGGCGAATGGTTTTCTGACTTCAAGTGCACTACTGCATTCGCTGAAAATTTCTTATACATTCCTGTTTATATAAATCGAAGTTAAAATATATCAGCATTAAAAAAAACACGCTCATGATTTTCCGTTTCATTCATATTCTAACTAAATGTAGTTTAACGATAAAGAAGTTAAAAGTCATTATGTACACAACGTAACATGTTGCAAAATCTTAAGAAAATAATTATTTTCCAGCATATGTTTTATACATGTAATCAAGTTGTCAAAAGGGGAAAACATTTATCAATAAACTCATCATAGATACCAGGATTGAAATTTTATATTTACGCCAGACGCATGTTTCGTCACCGAAAGAGGGGCGAAATATACCAGAGAGACAGTCAGACTCATAGATCGAAAATGGTAAGTCTTTTTTTCAAAACAAGCTACTTCAATATTAATCTTTTATAAACTGTTTGGTTGTAAAACAACTTGATTGATATTTATGTGTTACAATAGAAAAAGAAGTCATTACAAGAAACAAGATAACATCAGAATGTTGTGATGGCATATTTGGTTTTTTAAACTTGTTTTGTCAGGGCTTCATTACATATTGAAAGATTGACGTGTGTATTAAGTAAAACTCAACAGTATATAAATTTAGTTTTTTTTTCATTCCAAAAGGCTTTGGCACAAAATATGCTAAAGGTATGTTCATTGTGAAAAGGGATCAGATTTGTCAGGTCAAACTATTTTGGAGTACTTTATTTTGCCTAAGGAAACATGTTGAAAAGTCAAAGTACAGCTGTTATATCTGAACATACAAAGACAACTTCATATTTTTTTTATACATCTCAAGGTAAGGATTTTTATCATACTATGTTTGATTTATAAGATTAATTTGAAGTTCATGAAAACAATATTTGGTGTTGATACATGTGACGCATAGTGCGTAATTTTATTATGCTTTTTTTTGTATACTGTCCTAAATTATTTTAGGTATTCGTTGTTATTATGTCGTTAATATGTCGAAATTTAATATTATATTATTTATGGATGTTTTTCTCAGTCCTGAGTGTTCTTGCATTTATTTTTACTGTATTCCTGTAAATTATTGTTGTCATTTTATCGGTATTTTAACACTGCCATAAAGCCCGGGTTTGGCTAGCCACAAAACCTGGTTCGGCCAATGATTTTATCTTTAAATGTCCTGTACCAAGTCAGGAATATGGCTGTTGATATCTTATAATTCGTTTCTGTTCTTTCGATGTTTTCCCCTCATAGCTGATGTGTTTCCCTCGGTTTTAGTTTGTAACAAGAATGTGTGTTCTCTCAATGGATTTATGACATTTGAACAGCGGTATACTACTGTTGCCTTTATTTACCCTGAATTTAAATTTCATTGAATAATCCAAATGAAATATGAATAATATAATTAGTTTATAGGATTGAAAAATCTACTTTCTAAAATTATTGAGATTTGAAGGGAAAAGGATTAACACGCTCTTGTCTTTTTAATCAAAAAGAAAATAGTGAATTTATTTTTTGTTCTGATTATATATACATTTTTCTTCAAGGAAGAACTCTTTTATTGAACATAGGATTTTCGAAAATAAGTTATGCCACTTTTAAACTTTTAGACTTAATTGATCTATTCACCTCTGTAAAAATAAAATGTTACAGTATTATAAGTCTTCATTAGCCTAAGTAAAACATATTGTACAGGTATTCACATTTAAAAGATGTATATTTGAAATTGACTATCATATTCAAATAATACATGTCTTTAACCCTGACTTAAAGTGCTTTGTTAATATTTTGATTATTGTCACCGTTGAATTAACAGGTATGATACCATTAAGGTATGTTAATAAATTGCCAATTGTGGGTAACTGTACCTGTAAATGGACAATATGATAAAAGATGAATCATGCAATGAATAAAATTATCTTATTAGCACAAACAAAAATGTGACAAATGTATTGTTTAATATAACAAAATGTTAGTTTAAATAAAGCCATTTAAAATGGTAAAAATTTTCAATACTTTTATTAGGTTTAGGGTTTTTTAATCAATACTAATCATAATTTTTGGTATGCACTGGTAATTTTATTTTATCTATAGTTCATTTTCCAGAGAGTGCACCCTGAAATACATATTAAGTCTGGAAGACAACAGAAAAACAGCAACCAAGCCTCTTAACAAACCGTTATCCAATCGAAGTCGAAACATTTTAGAGATTTATGATAATAAAGTGTGATAAGCATTATCCAGTGACAAAAAGTTCCTGTTTTGGATCTTTGTGGTTCATTAAAGTGATGAAGCTTAAATTTCTTAGATATGTTCCTTACGTCGTAACTACAATCCCCTTCCCTTTCCTGAATGTGACCTACCGAATTAAACTTTTTACCGGATTTGTTATCACATAAGCAACACGACGGGTGCCGCATGTTGAGCAGGATCTGCTTACCCTTCCGGAGCACCTGAGATCACCCCTAGTTTTTTGGTGGGTTCGTGTTGTTTATTCTTTAGTTTTCTATGTTGTGTCGTGTGTGCTGTTGTTTGTTTGTCTTTTTCATTTTTAGCCATGGCGTTGTCAGTTTGTTTTAGATTTATGAGTTTGACTGTCCCTTTGGTATCTTTCGTCCCTCTTTTTAAAGTTATTACTAATATTTGATAAAAGAGGGACGAACGACACCAGAGGGACCGTCAAACTCATAGATTAAAAATAAACTGACAACGCCATGGCTAAAAATAAAAAGACAAACAGACAAATAATAGTACAGAAGACACAACATATAAAACTAAAGACTAAGCAACATGAACGCCACCAAAACTGGGGGTGATCTCAGGAGCTCCGGAAGGGTAAGCAGTAGCACCTGTCGAGCTCCTTATGGTATTACAAATCCGGTAAATAGTCTAATTCGGTAGGTCACATTCGTGAAAAGGGAAGGGTATTGTAGTTACGACATAAGGAACATATCATCTGTAAACCGGTTATTCCATACGGTCAACCAACTCGTGATAGCGTCCATAAAAATTACGAAGGAATCATTCAACTTCACCATTTGAAACTCTTGGTTTAATAGCTTCTTAGTGAGCAGCAATCCTCTATCAAGGAAATCATGATAGGAAATACAATCCCGTGAATATCGTATCAATTGGAAGATATATACGTCGTATGCAGGCGCTACTGGAATGTTGCTACATAGAAATGGAAAGTTCTCAATTGGGAAGCTGAAACCAGATCTTTTGTCATAAAGTTTTGTTTTCAACCGATCCTCATTGTCAATTTCTAGATGTAAGTCAAGATATGCGGCAGACTACTTAACTGTATCTGTAGTATCGTTTATCTCTCGTTCGATGGGATAGATTCGTGCAACATAGTCACCAAATTTTGTATTATTTAGGGAGAGAACATCATCTATATAGCGGAATATAAAGTTAAAGGATATTGCTAACTTCTTATCTTTCTTCCTAAGAAGTTCCTGTATGAAATCAGCCTTATAATAATAAAGAAACAAGTCTCAAAGAAGAGGGCACAATTGGTTCCCATTGGAATTCCGATAATCTGTTGAAAAACACGTCCTCCAAACGTTACAAATATGTTGTCAATCAAGAAATCAAGCATCTTGATAATGTCAGTTTCAGAGAACTTTTGTTTGAATCATAGTGATTCTATACAAAGTAGGATGCATAACGTATCAAACAAAATCCTTTCTTAAAAAAGTGCTACAGTTATAACTTTATGCATTGGCTTATTTCAAATGGATTATTTTTTAATTCATTATAATCATGATTACTTGCAAATATCATTTTTATTTATTTAGTAACTTTGAGAAATGGTATAATCATATATTTTATTTAATTATACAATTCATAACGTTATTGTTATTTAACCAATTACCTAAGCAGTAATCAAATCCATCTCTACTACAGTGTGGATAACCACTGTTGGATGGCTGGAAGTTTAAGATCATAGATCAAATCTGGTAACAAATCTAAGTCATGATTTAACTTTGTATTGAGAACTTTTAAGTAGACTTAAATCAAAGATGTTAAAAAAAAGGTCGTGATATACCATAGCTGGTTGTGGCTTTTCTTATAGCGGAACTTGAATATATTTACTGATCTTTGCATTTGTTAATTAATTTGTAACTGCTTTTTCTTGGGTGAAGCATTTGTAATCATAAAAAATGTGTACCTGTAAGAACTCCATTACTTTTCTATTTTGCCCGAAAGGTCTTGCTGCTGCAAGATCATATGGAGTCTTATCCTGAAATACAGTCAAAAATGTATATTGCTTTTACTATTATTTACTTTGAAGTATTTTGCTGCACATATTTTACAATTAATAAGAAAAAACCGATTGTTTTTTTTTTGTTTTTTTTTTTAATTTTATTAGTCAATATTTAGATCTGATCACCAGTAATTTATAGTGTATGAGGAACATCCAAAATTAATGCTATACATACGATGTCTTTTCGTCTATTTCATTTACGTATTTACGCATTTTACATTTTCATATGCTTCCATTTGCTTGATTTTCATTCCAAGTCACGTTATAAATACAGATAAACTTTTATTTTTATATTTTTTATATTTATTTTCATTAGTGACCTTGAAAGTTGACCTATCGAACGCAAAACCAATATGCTTCTCTATCTTCTCTGTATTTTTTACTTGTATAGATTGCAATCAAGTAAGTGACACTCGAACTTTATCTTATTTTGTGTCATATGAAACGAGTTGCTTGGGATAATCATCAATGCATGCAATTTTACTAAACTAAGTTGTCGGTCAATAACGTTTAGTTATCACAATATGTGTCGTTTGCTGATTACTCATCGAAAACAATGTTTGCTAGATCTAGGGTTTTGGTGCAATCAATCATATCAAATATATGAATCTCTTTTGTTTATTTCAAAAGATCATATGACTTTAACAATAACCTTAAAAGATGTAGAAAATAAATATTCATTTGATCAAGCATATAATTTAACCCCGCCACATTATTTATGTATGTGCCTGTCCCAAGTCAGGAGCCCGTAATTCAGTGGTTGTCGTTTGTTTGTGTGTTACATATTTATTTTTCGTTAATTTTTTAACGTAAATAAGGCCGTTAGTTTTCTCCTTTGAATTGTTTTACATTGTCTTATCGGGCCTTTTATAGCTGACTATGCGGTATGGGCTTTGCTCATTGTTGAAGGCCGTACGGTGACCCATAGTTGTTAATGTCTGCGTCATTTTGGTTTTTTGTGGATAATTGTTTCATTGGCAATCATACCACATCTTCCTTTTTATATATATTTAACACCATTTTAGTTATTTATTACTTATTGAACACTAGGCCTTTGAAATAAATATTACCTGATGTGTTCTGACGAGAGGACTGATACCCCCTAGGGCTAATATACATTTTGTGACTTCTAGTCTTCCCTCCTCTGCAGCATAATGTAAAGCTGTTCTTCCATCTTCCTAAAATAGTAACATAACAAATGTAAATATAATGGACAACATTGTGAAATAAATATCAATAGTAAACAACATTTCATACAGCTGTCATTAAACTTAAGTGACAAGCATGATACTATTGTGTTACAGGTAGGTATAAAAAAAGATGTTGAAAGAGAGGAACTCTTACCTGGGACAAAAAGCTAGTTAAAAGTCAAGAACAATTAAACAATTAACGATGAATAAATCATGCATCAGAGACTAAAATCAATAAAAATACATTCAAGGGATTTAGTGTTTTAACGGCATGGACAAAGACGACTTGACTTGTGCAATGCAGAAATATAAGTATCGACAGGCAGTAGCATCGTTATGATTTAACCATACAATAAATATGTAGCATGTTATAAATAGACAAAGCAATCTCTAAAAAGAACATAAACGTGGATGTTTATTTATACATCTATGTGAAATTAAGACAAAGTTGCCATTAATTCTAAAAATTACAGAATTTTACATAGAAACAATGGGCCTATGATCTACTTGTTTGATTCCATAAAGTTTTATTTCACCTTTCCAGATTTCAAGTAGTATATTTTTGTCACTGTTACGTATCAGTTAAAAACTGTTTTCGTTAAAATTATAAAATAAAAATAGAGTCACGTATCCATCTTATATCTGGCAAATTTTACTGCAGGTATGTTCGACACCTTACATATGAATACATTAACATTAAAATTGTAAATCATAATATATCTTTACATTGAGGCCCTAAAAACTTTTCCATATGTCCTACGAATAACATAAATGTCATTATAAAGCTACTGTAAATTAGACTTTATTTTCTTTTTTCTACCAAAGCTTTAATTCCATGCTATTTGAGTAATACGTCTGTCACGTAAACATAATATGCACAATTATTAATTGTTTCATGTTCATTGTACACAATACACATTGTATAAACCCGAGTTTTCTTTTTTAAGATGTAGTTTGTACATCTAACACTTTGGAGCATAAATTATATGATGGAAATCAAATCACCACCAGTTATAGATATACTAATATCATTTTTACCCTATTAAGCAATAATAATTTTCTATTCTAACTCTATTTCAAAGAAACATGAAAACAAGTTATAGTATCTGATAATACATTGAGACAAAATGTAGTTGTTTCCTACTTTTTAAGATTCTTACAAGTCTTTGTTATCTTTTAACTGTGTTTTACATAAGGGCTGTATAATTTATACTTTTTGACTTAAGATTCTAACACGAAATCAATATGTTCTTTACAGGTAAATTCAGATGCGAAAAGCATTATGTGAAAGAAATCAAAATATTACCTCATTTATCTAATTTAGTAAGATGAGACGAGTAAAAGGAACCAGATCTTATAATTCTAAGAAACATTTTTTCTTATTGAAACTGTCTAATTTACAACATGATTTTGTGTTAAGAAACCCAAACCTAGTATTATCAGTCTGAGAAGATAATATCTAACATACTATTGTGGCCTCTTTGTTACATCCTCTGTCAATTAATAATTGTGTAACATCCAGGTGTCCATTCCAGGCTGCCCACATTAATGCTGTACGGCCTACTTTACCCTGGAATAATACAACTGACATATAAACTTGTCTGATAAACTAGACAATATTTTGTAATAAATGTAAACAATATATATATCACATGAATTAATGGTAAAAACTGAACAAGATTGCTACGCCGTTCCATAATGTCCGCTGCGCTGAATAAATGAGGGAATAAATTGTGTGTCAAACTGTGTCATTTTGGTACTCTAGTCAAACTATGGTCAAACATCCATAACTCCCAATCAAATGGTCACATCAAAATGACATTTTTATATTGTCAACTACACATGACGGAAACAATCCGACCAAGTATCCTACCGTAGTCTAAAATCGGTCATCTTGTCAGTTCGTTAGGTATTTTCGTTTGAAATTAACACACGGGGAAACTACGCATTGACGTCACTACGCTACTTCCGGCGTAGAAAAACAGTGCAGAATACGTTTTTTCTGCACTTTTGAATAAAAAAACATTTCTAAAGGTAAGTTTTCATTGTTGTTCTCAATTATTGCTAAAAAATGTCAATTTTCTAATGCCCGTTTCAATCCCGACTTCCGAATGTCTAAAAACATTCTAGAACAAAATCCCACTTTCGGCCTCCATTGCTTTGTGTACATTCCATTCAGCTTCCTCAATCTTGTGGCAGGCAATATAGGTCAAGCAAATCGTATTTTTAGGAATTTTAAAATGACATGCTCCTTACGTATTTCGCGATTTTCCCGCGAAAAAAGCCCAACCAAAATGAAAGGAAAACTATTTGAAAAAACGATGTCCATGCCATAATTTTGTACAGGAATATAGAGTAGGTTAATAAAAAACAATTTACATTTATTTTTCATAGAATTCTTTTTTTATTCATTATAAAAATATCGATATTCTGACCATCACGACTGTAGGTAAATATTTATACAAAATTACATTGATGTCGAAAGGGATGGCAAAAAATGAGGTTTCCTGTTGAATATACCCCTAATTATTGCAAACTATTTTAAAGCAATATCCCACAGAGAAATAACGTAATTGCCATAGACTGAAAAATCCCCTAATTGACAGTAGAGCAATTTGATTGGGTATAACGATTTGACATCATGTGATTTTGACGCCATTGAAATTTGAATGTAAACAAACAAGGTCAGAAGGTTCAGCATAGGACAGCATCGTACATTGAATTACTGAAAAACAATTATGAGTTACCAAGCTTGACAATGCATGGTAATAAAAAATTAAAGCTAAGTCTACAGAAAAAATAAGAAAGAATAGCCTTAGGATAACGACTTATCAACACACCTGGATATAAGAGCGTCTAGATAAATGCTGTTAGAGGAGTTACATCCACAAGTTAACAAAAAAATGGGATTTTTAGAAGACATTTAATCAGTAACAAATGGAATGGCTCTGCAAAAATATGCACGGTGATACCCTTAGGCGTATAAATACTGCGTCAAATATGACTCTTAATAGTCCCATAACTCTGGAATGATAAACTAGAAAATTTTCAAAATCAAAAGCGAGTCCATGTTCACCAGTCCTTACAATAGTGTTCAGTTTGTAGTGGTTTTATCCAAGTGCATAACAATTTAGAAATGCCTTTTATTTATCTTACGGTCAAAGTTTTACGGTTAACGACACGTCGGAACAGCTTTTAAATCAAGTGGTGTCCTATGTTCATTGATTCCAACAATGTTAATTTTACAGTAAAACTATCCCAGCAAACTCAAGTTATGGTATAACATGAGAAATAAATATTTGAATATGACGATATAACCTAAAACGACAAACCAAATTTATTTTCAATTAAACGGTAGAAAACAATCCCATCAATAATGTGATGTTTTTAGGAAATCAATCTAGTCATACTGGAGTTTATGTTAAAAATTGCCTTAAATCTAACGGTTAAAGTTTTGGATATCTGGAACGACGAAGACACAAATTTCAAAATCGAAAAGGAGCTATCATCCATCAATTCTAATGCTCGTTTGAAATAAATATTATAATTGGTTACTCCCAAAAAACGGTCACAGAGAAGTTACTTCCACAATGCGTTCTTGTGACAATACTACCACAAATTATCAAAGTCCCATTAAAAAGAGTCACATAAATTCGATGTACGTAAATGGTCAACTTCATATAATGGCAAACAATAAAACAAAGTATAGGAGGTTTCTGTCAAAGAAGTTGAATTCAAAAGGTGGTAATGATTCAATGCTCAAACATATATAAAGATGTATAAATACCAATAACTCCCGTAAAATGGTCAAATTAAAATAATGGTATATTATATATATATACAAATGATGACAAATTAATCTACAAAGTATGTGAACTTTCTCTAAAACGGTCTCAGAGGAGTTGAGTTCACAAGTTGTTATTGTCACAATAGTTATGAAGTTGTAAAAGTTTCTTAACTCTTTTCAAAATGTTGGTAAATTTGGTGACGCCACATGATGGCAAACAGTAGTACCAAATATGACAGCAATATGTCAAACGATTAAAAGGTGTTATTGTCACGATGCTTAAACAAAATGGTCAAAGTTAAATATCTCCCGAAAAAATGGTCAAATCAAATAGTTATCAAAGGTACCAGGATTATAATTTAGTTCTCCAGACGCGCTTTTCGTCTACATAAGACTCATCAAAATATTGGTATAATGTGGTCGACTACACATAATTGCAAAAAAATAGTAATCAGTATGAAAGCTTTCTGTCAAATTGTCTCAAAGTAGATGCGTTCACTGGGTGTCATTGACACAATACTAAAAATATCAAATCCCATAACTACTCTTCCAATTGTTAAATCACAAGGACGATATAGCACGGCCTTGAAGTTTGATGACAAATCATCCTACTAAATCAAAATCTGTATGTCAAACGTTCTCAGATAATTGTTGTGTTTGAATAGACAGGCAGACAGACAGACGGAGTTCATTACTGTATTCATAATATACATAAACAATAAATAAACAATATGTTTTGTTGTGAGATAACATAACTTCAATCAGACCTAACTCATGTAAAAAAAATACATTGCTAGGAGTAAAATGATTAAGAAATATTTGCCTTAAGATGATAACAAAAAATCTATTTGTTCTTAACATCAAATTCAGGTGTTAACGAACTATTTTTAGAAAGAAATCAAAGGAACCCTTTTATTATCCGATTCATTGCAATGAGACGTGCAAACTGAATTCTCACTATTCTAACAAGTAATTGTTGTCCATATAGCCCATATGAATTTTGCGTTTATTGGCTTCAAAGAAATGTGATAAGACTAAAGAGATAAAATCATACATCTGTGGCCTCTTTGTAACAACCTCTGTCAAGTAACAGTTGTGTGATCTCCAGGTGTCCTCCCTTTGCAGCATACTTTAATGCTGTCCATGCATGGCTTTTACTCTAGAATAATACACATGATATCAAAATGTGTTTGATAAATTGGACAATGTTGTGCTATAAATATTAACAAAATATTCAATACGAAAATTAGTGGTTAAATTATTTGATTAGGAATAATGAGAAGATTACAATAAAATTCTTACAACTTTTTGTCGTCCATTTAACAGTCTGTTTAATGAAATAGTTTTCTGTTGATTTACTAAAATGGATGTGATAAGACTTAGGAGATAATATCTAACATACGGTGGCATCTATGTCACACCCTCTGTCAATTAACAGTCGTGCAACCTCAAGACAACCACTGTCGGCAGCAAACATTAATACTGTACTTCCATCATCCTGGAATAATACATCATACACAATGTAAAATACACAAATCAATGGTCAAAACTATATATATTAAATGACCAGTCACAATGACTATAGTATGTATATTCTATATGAACAAGAAATAAACCATATGTTATTTATTGAGATGTCTTAACTTTCATAACACTATTTTTCAAGAGTAACATTAGATCTACTTTATATAGTTCAAACAACAAAGTATTGAAACATCAATTAAAATTGTCTGATTAAAATGATTAGTAATTGTGAGATATTGGATAAAAAGTAAATATCTTCCAGAATGTCCACTACAACTCTGGAATAATATAAAGCACATCTAAAGATGATTGACAAACTAAATAATGTTGTGTAATATATATATAAACAATATACACATATACATATATAAAAACAAGTCTAAATTGAAAACAACGTTCAAACCTATGATTGCGTGGATAAAATCGTCAATTTTTATACGTGTGCATGTAACAAATTTCGTTGTAGAGGGGTCTATATACAGCACAAACAAAGAGTGAAAAAATATATTTTAACAAAACGCATTTGACTAACAGGTCGAACAACTGATGTTCTTAAACCTTGCTGACTGCCATTTTTCTGATATATATATAATAAAAAGTTAAGTAGAATCTGTATGCTGGTAACAGATAAGAAAATTAATAAAAGATAGTACCGGTTTTAATTCATCACATTTACTAGTACATTTACTGCTTTCACAGATCTGCAGGTAATGTGACGTGTATACATAAGTATAATATAGAACAATTGCTTGACGTTATATATATAGTTTCTTACATTAGTACCAGTGGATTATCTGATTTATCCAATCTTGAACAAAACCGAATATCCACGAGTAACTATATAGATATAAGATGTGCCAATCAGACAACTCTCCATCCAAGTCAACAATTGTTAAAGTAAACCATTACAGGTCTAAATACGGCATTCTCATGGAATTCGAACAGCAAGCTATAAAGAGCCCCAAAAATGAAAGAGTCCATTCAAACAGGAAAACCAACGGTCTAATCTATATAAAAAACGAGAAATGAGAAACACTTATGAACCAAACCCAACAAACGACAACCACTGAACATCAGGTTTCTGACAGGTGGAAACAAATACAGCGGGTTTATACGTTTAAAAAGGCGGCAAACTTCATCCTACCTGAAACAATCATGTAAAATCACAATACAGAAAGACACACTCTAATATCAATTGAAATTGCATATTATAAAAGACACAAGAGAACATACACTGAACGTATAAAATTTGATTTATGAGACTATGACACAATGTTAATATAAATATGATAAAACTATGTAAAAATCTATTTTGCTAATGATTATCAAATAATTTTTCAGTTTTGATAAACGAAAAAACTTTGTTTCATTAACACCTGTTAGCACATTTTGATTTATTCAGTGATATGATAAAGGTTATGACCCGTTAACTCATCGAATCAACATCTGAGATCATCGGCAACCACACACTCTGATTTAACTTTTTATACAATTGGTCCAGAAATGGTTAAATTAACACCGAATTAAAGAAATATATATATATCAGACGAATCAGTGGTTTACAATTATGCTTATATTCATATTCTACATAAACAATAAATAACATGTTTGTTGACAGTTGTCCAAAATTCCAACAGACCTATCATATGAAATATTTATAATAATGGTTTCAGTACAATGATCAGAGTAAAATGAGATCCTACTTTTTTGCTTACAAGTATTTGTGGAAGCATGTATTAAAACTGTCTGAGTAACATGATTAAGAATAATGATCCACTTTGACAAAAGAAACTTCTTCAATGAAATATGAAAAAGTGTTGTATTTCCTGATTCATTATGATGAGACCAGTAAAATCTGAACACACCTTATCTAAGTCTAACAAAGGTTTGTCATTTAAAAAAATGTTTAATATTAGATCTGCATAAAAATACCTTCTGACCAAGGCTATTTTAAAACTTCCACTTCTTATTTACATATAAAAAGCAAAACGTTTATAAAAGGAATCAAAATAAGAACCTTTATAATCGGATTCAGTGTAATGCTTCAAGTAAAATGAGAGCTTTCTTTTGTGTCATTCTAACAAATATTTGTTTATACATCAATAAAACCATACTGAGGAGATACAATGTAACATACTTTTGTGGCCTCTTTGTCACACCCTCTGTCTATTAACAACTGTGTTACCTCGAGGTGTCCATGCCAGGCTGCCTCAATTAATGCTGTACTTCCATCATCCTTGAAATATACATCTGACATCAAAACTTGTGTCATAAACTGGACAATGTTGTACAATAAATATAAACAAAATGTATATCACATGACTTGGGAGGCAAAACTGAATACTAGGAAGTAAAAGGACCAATCACAAGTCCCACGTATTTTCATATTCTTCATAAACAACATGTTAATTTGTGGAAAGTCTGAACTAATCATTAAACAAAATATTATTTCCAGGATTTTTTTTAATATTTACATCAGTCAACACGGTAGATTGCAGAGTAAGTTGAGATCTGACTTTATATACTTCTAAAAAAAAAGGTGACAAAAACCGTCTAATTAACATGCTTCGGAATAATGATAAATTTTGTAAAAAATAACTGTTTCAGAGGAAACATTTTGAAAGAACGTGAAAAAAGTTACATTTGCTGATCAGTACAATGAGACGAGAAAAATTTAGCCTACTTTTTTATATCATTATAAGAAGAAACTTTGAAAGAAATTTTATATCAAATCCGTACTATATGTTCTAACTGAAATTTACAAAATAATTTGATGCAACAAATCAAAATCAAACCTAAATTATCTCATTCAAAATAATGAAAATACTTAAGTAAAAGCCCACTGAATATGATTATAACAAGTATTTATAGTCTTTTAAACCTGTCTGTATAAAAACTTGATTTTGTGTCAAATCACTTAAAAAGTATCGTGTAATGCTGATGAGATACTATCTTTCATAACATACGTTTGTGGCCTCTTTGTTACAACCTCTGTCTAGTAACAACTGTGTAACCTCCAGGTGTCCATGCACGGCTGCCTCAATTAATGCTGTACTTCCATCATCCTTGAAAAATACATCTGACATCAAAACTTGTGTCATAAACTGGACAATGTTGTACAATAAATATAAACAAAATGTATATCACATGACTTGGGAGGCAAAACTGAATACTAGGAAGTAAAAGGACCAATCACAAGTCCCACGTATTTTCATATTCTTCATAAACAACATGTTAATTTGTGGAAAGTCTGAACTAATCATTAAACAAAATATTATTTCCAGGATTTTTTTTAATATTTACATCAGTCAACACGGTAGATTGCAGAGTAAGTTGAGATCTGACTTTATATACTTCTAAAAAAAAAGTGACAAAAACCGTCTAATTAACATGCTTCGGAATAATGATAAATTTTGTAAAAAATAACTGTTTCAGAGGAAACATTTTGAAAGAACGTGAAAAAAGTTACATTTGCTGATCAGTACAATGAGACGAGAAAAATTTAGCCTACTTTTTTATATCATTATAAGAAGAAACTTTGAAAGAAATTTTATATCAAATCCGTACTATATGTTCTAACTGAAATTTACAAAATAATTTGATGCAACAAATCAAAATCAAACCTAAATTATCTCATTCAAAATAATGAAAATACTTAAGTAAAAGCCCACTGAATATGATTATAACAAGTATTTATAGTCTTTTAAACCTGTCTGTATAAAAACTTGATTTTGTGTCAAATCACTTAAAAAGTATCGTGTAATGCTGATGAGATACTATCTTTCATAACATACGTTTGTGGCCTCTTTGTTACAACCTCTGTCTAGTAACAACTGTGTAACCTCCAGGTGTCCATGCACGGCTGCCCCAATTAATGCTGTCCATCCATCATCCTTGAAAAATACATCTGACATAGAAACTTGTATCATAAACTGGACAATGTTATACAATAATTAGAATCAAAATGTATATCACATGACTTGGGAGGCAAAACTGAATACTAAGAAGTAAAAAGACCAATCACAAGTCCCACGTGTTTTCAAATTCTTCATAAACAACATGTTAATTTGTGAAAAGTCTGGGATTTTTTTTTAATATCTATATCAGTCGACACGGTAGAATGCAGAGTAAGGTAAGATCTGACTTTATATAATTCTAAATATAAATTGTGACAAAAAACTGTCTGATTAACATGTTTCGGAATAATGATAAATTTTGTAAAAAATAACTATTTCAGAGAAAACGTTTGACAGAAACGTGAAAAGAGTTACATTTGCTTGTCAGTATGATGAGACGAGTAAAAGTGTAGCCTACTTTGTTATAAGAAGAAAAAGAACTTGTTACATTTGAAAGAAATTTTATATTAAATCCGTATAAAAAATAATTTGTAGCAACAAATCAAAATAAGACCAAAATTATCTCATTCGAAAAAAAGAAAATATTTTATTAAAACCCTCTGAATATGATTATAACAAGTATTTGTCGTATTTTAAACCTGTCTGTTTAAAAACTTGATTTTGTGTTAAATCACTTAAAAATTATCGTGTAAATAGTTATCAAAGGTACCAGGATTATAATTTAGTACGCCAGACGCGCGTTTCGTCTACATAAGACTCATAAGTGACGCTCATATCAAAATATTTATAAAGCCAAACAAGTACAAGGATGAAGAGCATGGAGGATCCAAAATTCGAAAAAACTATGCAAAATACGGCTAAGGTAATCTATGCCTGGGATAAGAAAATTCTTAGTTTTTCCATAAATTCAAAGTTTTGTAAACAGGAAATTAATAAAAATGACCACATTATTGAAAATACTGATGAGATAATATCTTTCATAACATACATCTGTGGCTTCTTTATCACAACCTCTGTCAAGTAACAACTGTGTAACCTCCAGGTGTCCATGCACGGCTGCCTCAATCAATGCTGTCCTTCCATCATCCTTGAATAATATATATGCCTTCAAAACTTGTCATAAACTGGACAATGTTGTATATATCACATGAATCGGTGATCAAAAATAAATAAATAAAATAACCAGTCAAACATGGTTTTCTTTAAATTCTTTATAAACAACAAATAAAAACATGTTCACATCCTGTATGCTAACATTGCCCATGTGAAATCTTAAAATTGTTTGTATATACCTTGAACGACAAATATATGTGACGTATAAACAATTCTGACGTCAGACACGCGAATCAATGAATGTGTTTGTAGATAGATGTTTTTGTAATCAGTTAAATTGTTCCTTTTAATATTGTTACACGATGATGACTGCTGTAACCATATTTTGACTATTTTATTTATCATGTTTGTTTAGTTCACGCATCATTGTAAATATAACGGAATTTTTAAACCACCATTTTCTACATTTGAAATGCCTGTACCAAGTCAGGAATATGAACGTTCTTGTCCATTCGTTTTTTATGTGTTTTGTCATTTGATTTTGCAATGTGATTATGGACTTTCCGATTAGATTTTCCTCTGAGTTCAGTATTTTTGTGATTTTTATTTTTTATTACTGTAAATAAAGGCAACAGTAGTATACCGCTGTTCAAAACTCATAAATCGAAAGAAAACAAAATCCGGGTTACAAACTAAAACTTATGGAAACGCATTAAATATAAGAAGAGAAGAACGACACAACATTAAAATGTAACACACACAGACACGAACTCAGCATTAGTCGAAATCCGATGAGAATAACAAATATAACAAATATAACATCAAAACTAAATACATAAATTTGGGATAGAAAAGTACCGTGACACGTCTTATAATAATGTGAATTCACACATAAATATAAGAGGAAACAAACGATACAAAAGAAACACAACTTTAAAATGTAACACACACATAAACGAACTATAATATAACAATGGCCATATTCCTGACTTGGTACAGGACATTTTTTAAAGAAAAAAATGGTGGGAGGAACCTGGTTTTGTGGCATGCCATACCTCCCGCTTTAATGGCAATGTTAAATATAACATTAAAATGACAACACAACATTATAGGACCACAATAAAAATAAATAGGAAAACATATTGGACAAAGAAACACACGAATAATAGCTTACGAATAAGTGCTTTTGGTGTACGTAAGTTTCACATACAGGAAATACAGGGTAATGCTTTGATTACTGGTAGTTTTCGCATTCAGTGTTTCACTAAGCTTACAGGTATGTTCGACATACAGTGTTGTGCGTAAATAGAGATCTCTACCATAAACCAAAACCGAAACGGAAACCGAGACTGATACCGAAACCGAAGCAAAGGATAGTTTAGAGTTGCCATGTGTAAATGTTAGTGTTGGTTTTAAAGAACTAAACTCAGAAGCTGAAATATCACACCGATTATTATGTATTATCGCCATTTCACGAAATTGTCCTTTGCTCATACTGACTGACAATTTCCTTTCTCAGCACAGTAGAGTGATATGAAAAATATAACTAGAAGCTAAGGGTTCACATGGCTTTGTCAAGGAAATTATCAACGTCGGCATATGTAAAATAGCGATAAAGTACCAACTCTAATAAGAAATCAATCTTGTTGATATGACCAACGATAATCTATAAAAATATCAATTTTCGTGAATCTATTTTGATAATAATGAGTATTATTTCAACTTTTAATGAACACATAAATGAAGTAATATACAATGTTATGAGCTAGAATAACTTAAGGTATGATGCACCTTACTCATGAACAATGCTTTGCCTAAAATACAGTTTTTCGCATAATTGTACAATTGGAACAATATCGCTTATGATTTTATAATTTTTTGTTCGTCAAGTGAGTTTTCAATATATATTTTTTATCAAGTCTTTTCGTTGACAAATTTGCATTAATCATGATTATCTAATGTTGATAATATTAAATTTTTGAAGTATATTGTTTAACACTTGTTCAGGTAGATATATGGTGTTAACAAAAAAGTGTAAATAATGATGAAATATTAAAGCCCTCCCTGAAGATGTGGTATTAAATCTGTGTAAGTCATCGCGTCATTGTTGTGACCTTGGAAGCCCATATATCTTATTTTCGTTTAAGTATCTATCAAATTCAATGTATATGATGATGATGTCCGATATATAACATAATAAATAAGAAAATGTGGTATGAGTGCCAATGAGACAACTCTCCACCCAAGTCCAAATGCATAAAAAGTGAACAATTATAGGTACATGGTCTTCAACACGAGGCCGTGTTTCACACCGAACAGTAAGCTATAAAGGATCCCGAAATTACTAGTGTAAAACAGTTCAACCAGGAAAACTTACGGTCTTATCTATACAAAAAAACGAGAAACACTTAGAACCACATCAACAAACGACAATCACTGAACAACAGGCTGCTGACTTTTTCCCGGTGCAAATTAAACGTTTTAACAGGCACCAACATTCACCCTAATCCGACACAGTAAATTTAAAAAATGCACACTAAAAAAATATAAAAAAAGAAGAAAACACACAGAACAAATAAGTTAGATCTATGACACAATGTAAATGCAATATCAAAATGTAAGTGCATATATAACAAAGATGTTACAAGTAGTACTTAAAAAGATGTACGATTACGAAGAGTGTCAATAAAACAACTTCTGTTCAAGTTTGGTATTACAAAACCATTAACAATGTGTATTGTACAGAAATGACAAATGGTTAGTTAATTGTTCATTTTATAGTGTAAAAGGTATATAAAGATGTAAAAAATAAAGAACTGACTGGTCAAAGTATTATCTCAAATACATTGTAAATTTAACTGATTTTCAAAATCCAACACACGAATGTCTTAAATCTGTCTTATTTGAATAGTGTTATGAACAAAAATCCTGCCTTAATATATTCATCTCAAATAATGTCCCTTTATTGTAGCGGAAGTTAACAAAACTTCGCATTATTTGTTTCAAAAATTAAGAAAAGGGATTTTTTTTGTATTTCAGTTTAAAAAAAGGGGCAAAAGATAGCAGAGGGACAGTCAGACGTTATTAAATTATAATCCTAGTACCTTTGATAACTATTATTCAGCGTTGTCGTTTGATAACTATAAGGTTTTATTTTCAGTGTAGTGTTTTGATTACTGCTGGTAAATAAACTCATCATAGATACCAGGACTAAATTTTGTATATACGCCAGACGCCCGTTTCGTCTACAAAAGACTCATCAGTGACGCTCGATAGTTTCCTATTCATTGCGAGATTTTGATTTCGGGTTTCAGTTTGTGATGTGTTTTGATTACAGGTGGCTTTCACCTTCAGAGTTGTGTTTTGACAGGAATTTGATATTTGTTTTCGTTCATTTAATAAGTTTGAGCTTTTGATTTTGCCATTTGATAAGGGATTTTCCGATTTGAATTTTCGATGGATTGTGGTATTGTTAGCCTAATTTGCGTCCAATATTCAAAAAAATTAAAATAACAGGATACATATAATAACATTTCAAATTATAATAAAAAAAAAACTTATAATTTTGAAAAAGTGACGGTATTTTTGGTATTGTCAATGATTTATTTAGGACAACGTCTATATAAAAAGAATGTTCTGGTAAAATCTTTGTTATTTAAAAAATCATGTGTTTACTTATTTTATTTTTTTTGATAAATGAATTTACAACAAGATGTCATTAAAGTAATTGAATATCTTCTATTACAACGCTTTACCATCAAAAAGAATCAAAATGCTAAATGACCCCTACTAAATAAGTACAAAATATCCAGTTAATCTCTGAAAAAATTGGGTTTTAATTACCATTTGATTTGGGTGAGGGATGACTGGTCATTTTAGAATATGAATACCCTTGCCTAGTACGAGCTAGAAATAAATAGTTTGTTTAAGGCAGGATGAACTGAAAAAAAGGATCTGCAACACAAAATACAGGAAGTATCTGTGTACAAAAGTTTGTAAAAAAAATCGCGCAACAAAAAGAAAAAGCTTGCATAGCAAATGAGACATTTATTATTGACAATACATATATATTCTAGTCTGGGTACCAAAAAATGAAGATGAATATTCTTTCATAAAAAAATCCTTCTAGCTTCAGTCAGAATATCAAAAAATCATCCCCTTCGAATCAACTGAACTTTTTATCATTTATCACCTGTGAGACTGTACAAGGTAAATATATAAAGGCAACAGTAGTTTACCGCTATTCGAAATTCATAAATCGATTGAGGAAAAAACAAACCCTGGTTACAAACTAAAACTGATAGAAACACATCAAATATAAGAGGAGAACTACAACACAACAGAAACACAACACTTAAATGTAACACACACAGAAACGAACTATAATATAACAATGGCCATTTTCCTGACTTGGTACAGGACATTTTAAGAAAATGGTGGGCTGAACCTGGTTTTGCGGCTTGCCAAACCTTGCGCTTGTATGGTAATGTTACATATCACATTCAAATGACAACATTACATGACAGGATTACAGTACAAATAAATGCAAGAACATTCAGGACAAAGATATACACAAATAAATATTACAATAGGACATTTTGACATGCTAATAGTTATCAAAGGTACCAGGCTTTAATTTAATACACCATACGTGCATTTCGTCTACATAAGACTCACTAAGATAAAAATAGTAAAGAAAGCCAAACAAGTACAAAGTTGAAGATCATTGGTGACCGAAAATTCTAAAAAGTGGTGCCAAATACGGCTTAGGTTATCTATGTCTAGGATGAGAAAATCCTTAGTATTAAGAATAATTCTTTCTTTTGCAAACAGACATTTTTAAAAAAATGACCATATAATTGATGTTCATGTCAACACCGAAGCGAAGAAACGAGGATTTCATATGGCTAATGTGTTAATTAGCATCTTAATTTATGACCGTCTACATGGATATGAAATGTGCCCCCCGTTTATTTATCTTATTTATTCTACCCGATAAGTGAACGACCTCAGCATGAATCCAAGCATTTCTTCGTGACAATTTAAAGTCAGGCGGCATATCAGAGCTTATTACTGCAACCAACAACACAACAGTAGTTCGTGATAAGAAAAATAATGTGTCATTTTAAATGAAGTCGTCAATATATATTCATACATATATCCTACGTTTGAGAGTATCAATCCTGTTGGCGGCAGATGCGTTCGACTCGCATTCTTTATTGAATATGACTGCCAGTTTTCCAGCCGAAGGTATGTGATTATCTCTATGAACATTAAAAATATAAACTGGCATCCTGGATATAACTTAGTGTGCTGATGTGGCTATGAACATTAACTTTCAATCAATTAATCATAAAAGATGAGTGAAAACATTTTGATTGTGAAAGCCGTGATTCAGTATTGTGTCAAAATATTGCCATTGTTCTAGGAGTAATACAAGTGAGGTGTGTATTAAATATATAATATTGCATAAACCAAATTTAATCTTGGTATTTATGACGAGTTTATTAATGTTTGAATAAGGTATTGACTTCAAATGATTGTAAAGATGTGTTCTCTTTTGAGTTGAGTTGTATATAATTGATTTGATATTGTGTGGTAAATGTTTTGTTCTGTCGTCTGGATTGATACACAGTGTAATGATTAGTAAGGATGTGACCCTTTTTTCTGATTTCTGTTTTTGAAAATCTGCTTGTCATAAGCAATCAGCGGTGGAGTACATATTACTCTGTCATTATTGTAGTATTTTGATGTGCCTCATGTTAAATCGAACATTCAAATTTTGGGTAATGCAGCTCGTATTTTAAACTCAACATCAGTGTTAGGCTATGATTTAGTACAAGTTTTGTGTTAAGCATCAGTGTTAATAATACATGTTGTGTAATGACGTGGCTCATGTTTTGTGTTGATTCCATTGTTGTGTAATAGTTTTCAAAGGTACCAGAATTATAAGTTTATACGCAATATCCGCGTTTAGTCTACATAAGACTCATCAGTGACGCTCAGATCATAATAGGTGTATATGTGTTTTTGCTTATGTAAAATATGCTACCTACTTTATAATTAATATCTGCTTCATTCGCTATGCATAGTT
Source organism: Mytilus edulis (assembly GCA_019925275.1). Lineage (NCBI taxonomy): Eukaryota > Metazoa > Mollusca > Bivalvia > Mytilida > Mytilidae > Mytilus > Mytilus edulis. The sequence continues at coordinate 2,907,752 of CM034357.1, read as the reverse complement.
TCAAGTCCTCTTCTTTTCCCGTCTTAGCAGATGTAATAAGTTTCTATAAGTATAGCATATATTTAATAGGCAGAATTTGATAAAAGTTTGTAAAGGAATCCACAGAACCCTCTGTCTCGCCTGCAATTACTGCTGTCAGTGAAAAATTACAATGCTGGCTGTTAAACATGATTACATTTATCAATGAAATACAGAATTTAAAAAAGAATCAAACTTTTTCTTTTGATGCTATTGTTTTTATCTAGATCTGTCCAGGATTCATAACAATCCATGAAGGTTAACTATTGAATCATGTCATATGTCCGTAAATTCTAAGTGTCAAAAATTAGATTCATTAATTAGTAAGTTACTGAAAAGTGAAAGAAATATATTTTTAAATGTTACTTAAGACATTATCTCATAATAGTGTAAACATGTTTTATTAAAGAAATCGTTACATGTATAGCTACAAGGGTAAAGACATAAATACGTAATATACAATTCAATAATTGGGATAAGGAAACAGGAGCAGTGCTCTTATATAAATCCGACTAACTAAGTTCAAAAATAAAATTACAAGCTATGATTTCATGCTGAATAGCAAACAAATATGTACGTAACAAAATACAGTCAATGAATACAAAAGCATAATGGAAATTTATTATGTATTAATATAAAAAAACAAAAATAGCAAAGGAATGGGGTGAAAGGTATTTTTTTAGAAAAATGAGAGTGTTGTTAAAGAAAGAAATAATATTTCTTTAGGTTGCACTTTGTAAATACAGCTGTTTCTGAAAACACGCCTCTTTTGGGGAGTAATTGAATATTCATAGAAAATTAATTTTGTTTACATACTGGTTCCCAGTTATGCTCTCTGTGTTCCATATCGCAGAGACAGAACTTGGGAATGTTACCAGTTAATAAACACGTGTTTATTGTTTACATTGAAATCTGTGGTAACCTTTCATTCGAGGTAGGTGTAGTTAAGAAAATTAGTGTAAGTTTAAACTCTGAGAAGTTCAGGGCATATAAACGTTGAAAATATGCCGCACAGCCCTATATTTTGACCTTTGAAAAAAATTGTGGTGCATATGAACTTTCAATTCTAGGATAAGATTTTTTTCAAAACTTCATAGTAAAAGTGGTACAGTTTTAGCCGTAAAAGGAGTTCCTATGGGAAATTGCATTGTCAATATTTATAGAAATGCAACCTATATAGGATGAAAAAGGGGAACATTCAGAATTTAACCAAATTTGCTTTATTTCACAGATTTTAAAGAAATTAACTCAAATTTGAAGTTTTATAAATATTTAATGAAGATTGATAGAATCCTGGGCCTTAAATATGATGACTCAGCATAAATTCACAGTTTACAGTATGCATAGTTTACTTAAAGTCCTGGATACAAAATTAAATCATAATATTTGCATATTTGTAAGTTAAATTGTTAAGAAGTGCTTATATTTACTCTTTGCAGTCATTGAAACAAATAATTTAACTTGTAAATGCTTTGATTTTATGATTTCAAAGTTCTTGATATAGAAAACAATAACTGTGCTTGGAAGTTATGCAAAAATCAGATGTAAGCAGTCATCTCTACAACATTTTAAGTGAATTTATATCTCAGACTGGTATCTGCATACATACAACTATTGCAAATATGGCTTTGTTTGAACACTTCTAGTATATATAGTAGCTAAATTGTGTCAGATATATGGTTACAGATGATACTGTTGTGACAAGAATTCTAAATTGACCATTTGAGGCAGAAAATGTGTTCTTTAATTGACAAATAGGCATACAGTAAGATGTGGACTGGAGATAGAGGCTGGATTGGATACTTTATATAATCTTGAATGTTGTAATGATTGACTGCTAAACATTACATTGATGATATTCTGATATGCTTTCAATATGTTATCAAAACAGTTTTTAACAGGTTCTAGTCATTTTTTATTAAAAAAAATATGCAAATAGGGTAAGCTGGCAATAATTAAAGTCTTGTTTTCAAATTCTTTAAAAAATTGAAACAGGGGAGGGGGTATAAAATGTATAGTAAAAAAAAATTTAGAATATGCACAGTGATTTCTTAACGACTTTAATTCTGATAAATGAGTATTAATGTGAGAAAAACTGATTTTAGAGAGTTTTCTATTTGAATAAATGTCTGTATAGGTTGCACTTTGTAAATACAGCTGTTTCTCAAAACACGCCTCTTTTGGGAGTAATTGAATATTCATAGAAAATTAATTTTGTTTACATAATGGTTCCCAGTTATGCTCTCTGTGTTCCATATCGCAGAGACAGAACTTGGGAATGTTACCAGTTAATAAACACGTGCATATTGTTTACATTGAAATCTGTGGTAACCTTTCATTCGAGGTAGGTGTAGTTAAGAAAATTAGTGTAAGTTTAAACTCTGAGAAGTTCAGGGCATATAAACGTTGAAAATATGCCGCACAGCCCTATATTTTGACCTTTGAAAAAAATTGTGGTGCATATGAACTTTCAATTCTAGGATAAGATTTTTTTCAAAACTTCATAGTAAAAGTGGTACAGTTTTAGCCGTAAAAGGAGTTCCTATGGGAAATTGCATTGTCAATATTTACAGAAATGCAACCTTTATATAGAGGTGGACTGAATACATAGAATTATTTGATTGTGGATGTAAATCGATTACAACTTATAATAAAGATTTGCACAGCTTTGAATATCAGTATGATTTGTTCTACTGCTGGTCTATCCGAGCCAGAAAGTAAGACATTATTATTTGTGATCCAAATTGACCCAGTAGTTTCAGGGAGAATTTATTTTTAATGTTAAAGAACTAAATATGACGGACGGCAATTGACTAGAATAGCTTAGTGGAACCTTTGGGGCAGGTCAGCTAACACGTTACGATACTTCATGAAGTTCATTCCTAGGTCTGCAATGAATTTAATTTCATTTTCGTACCAACAATTTGTTTGGAGTGCTCTGTCTTTGTAACAGTTTTGTATTATTTGTTTTAGTTGTGGTGTCTTTGAATCTCAATCTTTGGACTGCATGTAGAATTCAACTGTTTATATATATATAAATTTATTATAAATGTATTCATTCTTAGATTATCAAGAAGAGAGAGTCATATGATACTAGGACTTAACAGTTATTCTTACCTGATTCCAATTTTCCATTTTGTCCTACAAATATGTATTTGCTGTTGCCTTACATGTCACTTTCCTTAAAAACCTGTTTCATTATTCTTCGTATGTGTAGTCTAGAAATGAATGAAAAAAAATCATTTTCAAATATCGATTTTCCAACGTTTTGAAAAGACTGTTCAATGATTTTCAAGATTAAGTTTCAATTGAAATTTCCGCCTTCCATGAGGCGAGTTTCCTCTTTACCAGGAATTAACTCTTTTCTTGTGAATTAAAAATAATTTACTGTTTTCCTGTGTGTAAAAATTGATTTGAACAATTTTGATACATTTAAAAAAAACAATGGATTATCTTTTGGAATTTATATACAGGTTTTTGACCTGGTTTTATTCTTCTGTGGAAAATATATTTCAAAGTTAAAAATTCTGACCATTGTCGTTCATTATGTTTTGCAATCACTGGCAACATTTATATTAAGTGTGAATGCATTACAATATAAGAAAACAAACCAAAAGACATAAACTTATCTATATAAAAAAGAAGATGTGGTATGATTGCTAATGAGACAACTGTCCACAAGAGACCAAAATGACACAGTAATTTACAACTATAGGTCACGAACCACTGAAATGAGGTAAGGTCAGCTGACACATGCAAGTTGGACATGTACACCTTACAGTCCTTCCATTCATTGAATATACTAGACATATTGCTTATAGTATCTTAAATATGGACTTGACCACCAAAACTTAACCTTGTTCACTGATCCATGAAATGAGGACGAAGTCAAGTGAAAACTGTCTTTCGGGCACGAGGACCTTACAAGGTACGCACATACCAAACATAGTTATCCTATTAATAATTACAAAAGAGAAACTAACGTTACAAAAAAATCTTAACTTATTTTCAAGTAGTCACTGAACCATGGACATGAGATCAAGGACAATCGACATGTGACAGACGGAAGCTTTGTAGCATATGGCATATATATTCAAAGTATGGAGCATGCATATACTCCACCTTCTAAGATATAAAGTTTTTAAGGTCAGCTTACACCGCCGCCGCCGCCGGATCACTATCCCTTTTTCGAACTTTCTGTGACAAAAGTCGCAGGCTCGACAAAAACAAATATATTGATTCTTATTATAGAGGTTAAAATTTTAAAGGCAAAAAAATAGTTAACAGTTAAAATATTAGCTGAGTAAACATAAACAATTGCATAATTTCGGTCACGTTTTCATTGTTTTCTTGCCTTAAAATAATTTCCCGTTCATCTGGTAATAATAAAGACAGACATGATCATTTACTATCATGTTTTACAAAAATACAACAGAGCTAAAAGTAATGAAATATACTTACATATTCCGCAGCTGCAGACTATTTCTAATGTCGGATCCCCAAATGACAGTATCTCCAAAGAACATTTAATTGGAAAAAAAAATAGTTACTGTGTTTCAGATGAAAGGTTAAGTTTTAATTTTATTTCCGCCTCCTAACATGTTCCCACAAGTCGATGTTTCCGCTTTACCAGGAGCTAACTCTTTTCATACAAATTGCATGCAATAATTTATTTCTTTATCAAATTTCATTCACTAATATATTATCTTTTAAAAAATCAAGCATCATGAGAAATTTCTAAGAATTTTGAACCATTTAGCTGAAAGTTTGGTTTACGCCTACCTCGACCATTGTCGAAAAGGAGGCTTCTGAATTGATTCACTCTTTTCCTGTGTGTATAAAACGATAAAGGGTAACTTTTGCAGGGTTATAATTAACTTATAAGTAATTATAATTAATTGTCGTTTGAAATTTACATAAAGGTTTTTGACCTGGTCTTAATGTTTTGGGGAAATTTATTTTAATTTTAAAAACTCTAACTCATTGTCTTTAAGGGTTTCAATTAACCTTTAAAAATGATTGCATTTTGAAAATCAATACTTATCATATTGATGCTTGTTTTAAAACACTGTTTCATAATTCTTTGTATGTGTAGTCTCCCTGTAGAAATGAATGGACACACTTCATTTTCAAATATCAATTCAATGATTTTTAAGATTAAGTTTCAATTGTTATTTCCGCCTTCCATGAGGCGAGTGTTTCCTCTTTACCAGGAATTAACTCTTTTCTCGTGAATTGAAAAATAATTCAATGTTTTCCTGTGTGTTGAAATTGATTTAAACAATTAGTAACAATTGATTATCTTTCGAAATTTATTTCAGGTCTTTGACCTGGTTTTATCTTATATTTCAAAGTTAAAAATTCTGACTATTGTCGTTAATCGGGTTTTTCAATCACTGGCAATCTTTAAGTGTTAATGCATTTTAAAAATCAATACTGATTATCTTGATACTGGTTTTCAAAACTTGTTTCATTATCCTTCCTTTGTGTTATCTTCGTATAGAAACGAATGAAAACAAATAATTTTTAAATATCAATGTTCCCCTGTTTTGAAAAGACAGTTCAATGATTTTTTTTCAAGTTGAAGATGAAATTATAGCACAGGGAGCGAACATTATCATGCTATCTGTTCACAATTGTCCCAAAAAATCTTAAACTAATAAAAATAAGAAGATGTGGTATGAGTGCCAATGAGACAGCTCTCCTTACAAGTCACAGTGAGCAAAAAGTAAACAATTATAAGTCAAAGTACTGCCTTCAACACGGAGTCTCGCTCACACCAAACAGCAAGCTATAAAGGCCCAAAATTACAAGACTTTAGTGTAAATAAAGGCAACAGTGATATACCACTGTACGAATACAAAAATTCGTTTGAGAGACAAAACAAATCCGGGTTAAAAACTAAAACTGAGGTAAACACACTAACTAAAACAATTCAATCAATAAAACCAAGTCTATATAAAATAATAACACTCATGAACAACATCAACAAACGAAAATCACTAAACAACAGGTTCCTGACAGTTGCAAACAAATGCAGCGGAATTTAACTATTTTAAAGCACCAACCTTCACCCTAACCTGAAATATAAGTGTAACATTACAACATAGTAATACACACTATGAAATATCAATTGATATGCATATCCAGCTGTTTAAGACATCACGTGAATTTTGTGACTTGCCATTTTGAATTATTTTTCCAATTTAAATTGCATATTTGCTTTAATAAAGTTAAATTTTCTCATTAATCTGACCCGTTTTCTAACTTTTGCAAATCAATCCTTGATATTCAAACATATTTCTACAAACAATGCTGGTCCTGACAGTTTAATTTTTGATTAAATTCCGTCCCTGGAGAATCGTAAAAAATGCAATTTAAATAAAAAATAAATAAAAGGCAAACTTTGCAAATCGATGTAGTATATTTTAATATATATCTGGCGAAATATTCTACTTCAAAGAGTTTAATTTTAGAGGAAATGCCGTCCAACATCGATTTAAAAAAGTGACTTTTTCGGGATTTTTAAAAATGTCGGATGATCTGAAAATTAATTTTAATCATCGTGTATTTTCATGCAGAATCTGTATAACGTGTGATTAAGCCATCAATATTGTTATGGTTTAATATGATGATGCGAAAATCCATATTTGTGCCAATGTTAACAATGTTTAAAGATCTTATTACAACATTGCAAAGATAACCTTTACAATAAGTCAGTTTACACGGTTCACATAGTTATTTCCACGCTTTTGTACACTATTACAGTAAAATTTAATAAGTTTTCTACAGGTTCAGCCAAATTCAATAATCAAATTGTGTGAAAGAAATTTAGTAATATATTAAGTAATACATTACCATAGCCGTATTTGACACAATTTTGGGGAAATTTGGATCCTCAGTGCTCTTCAACTTTGTACTTGTTTGGCTGTATAACTATTTTAATCTCAGCGTCACTGATGAGTCTTATGTAGACTAAACGCGCGTCTGGCGTATTAAATTATAATCCTGGTACCTTTGATAACTATTATGGTAATGAAATCTTATGCTTAATAACTTATCAGTGATTCATTGATTACGTACGTTAAAATGTATGATATAACTACACACACGGGCATAACAAACAAGTTTGGATATATAAGCACCGTTTAGTGGCGCAGGAACATATATATTGTTAGACATACTGTTCTAAGGATGGAGCCAAAGGAAAACAGCCGTCTTTAAAAGGAAAATTGACAATAGGGAATTAAAAGTCTTCTCATAAGTCGTACATAGTATGAAGTTTCCCTTTAGAAATTGATTCGATTCAAGTAGTGAAAACGACGAAATGATAAAGGTACTCACGTACATTTAACTTGGAACACTCCCAAAGATCTTATGTAATTTTCCAACAACTTTATCTGATGGATTTTGATTGATTTCGCGGTCTGTTAACGCGATCACCGCTTTTCAATCTCCAAGCAAAGGAATTTCAGTGACTATATGCGTGTTACGGAGGGAGGGGATTGAAGGATTGGCAATATTTATAGCTTTCAACCACACGAGTATAGATAACCACAAAATATCAAAATACTCTGTATTTCTCTCTTAGGCTTTACACAAATCCCGAAAAGGTATGTATTTTATTCGAGGAAATCTTAATCACTTTTGGAGCTATATATATATATCTATACTACATAAAGTAGGAGACAGATTTCATTGAACTGCAAATCCTCTACAACCACAAAAAGTCGAAAATATTTGTGATTTGACGTATAAAAGAGGGTCGAAAGATATATGAATGTAAATAAAGTGATGAACTGACTAACAGGTCGACCAACTGACAAATACAAGTTTATTTTTTGGGGAAATAATATTGTTCACTTTTGGTAACACTATTTTTAATCATTAGAGTAGCATTGATTTATAAATCCAAACTATTGCACTACAAGTATATAAACATTCACATATAACTGAACTCTTTTATCATCATAATAAAAAAAATAAACAACAAACACAATATACATGTATATAGAAGTTAAAATATGCATTCTCTATCCGAGGAGCCTTTGTCTTACAATCATATTCTGCAATACACCAAACTATTTCAGCTGTGTGTACATTATATGGGGTATATATTCTGCTTATATATTATATTATGCAAAACATGTGTATAACTTAATATTTATATGTTCCTGTGCAAATATTTTTTCTTATATTTAAAACAAAAAACATTCACCTTTAAGTCATAGTGAATGTTTATTACAGAATCGCTATATCTCTTCTTAATTCCGTGTTGATCCTTAAAACATGACGTAACTTTGAAATTTAAAAAAACAAGGACATAGCCTGAACAAAATTAATGAACCTTACTACAGATCTAAGATGGCTATGGCCAGGACTAAAGACATGTATCCATACTGGTCTTTACTTGTTGATGTGATCCAACTTGTTACATTAAGAAAAAGAAGCCGAGGTACCACGGGGACATTCAAAACTCACAAGTCGAATACTAACTGTTAATGTTATTGTAAAGATGACGAAACACAAAAACAAGTTAACAAAACACTTCATAAAGAACTTAACTTAGAAATACAAACCAAACAAAATCTCACGCATGCCGGAAGGTAATCAATTCATGTTCAACTCATGCTTATTTCCTTTTATGAGACCATAATCCAGCGACGTCATTAACGAAGAAAAATGCGGGCTTGTGGACAACCATAGAGAAATTTGAATGTATATACAAATAAACTCATCATAAATTCTAGGATTGAAATTAAGTATTAAATATTTCGGCCTCACGTGCGTTTCGTAAACAACTCATGATGGCATCCTTAAAACTCTGGAAGAGATGGGTTTAACTTTATCTCTTGAAACCATTGGTTCGACAGTTAGCTTGTAAGAAGCAACACTCTAACAAGGAAATGATGAATTGAAACGCAAGACCTAGAATATATTATCAAATTGGTGATGTATAGTTCATATGCAAACACTGCAATAATTTCAATACTTTAAGGGAAACTCCGCAAAAAAATGAAAAAAAATGACATTATTCTTGAAGCATAAAAAACCACAAGTTCATCAAAAAAAAAGTTTTAATCTGTATGTAAAGAGAGCAAAATCGATTTTTGAAATCAATTATAAGTTCTTGGAAATGGCCATCTTGTCGGCATGTAGGATATAAAAAGTCACGTGACTTATGGTGATATCTATAGACCAAAAAGAACAAACAAAATCGGGGATTTACCGACCGTGCGTTATCATCAATCAATCGGGTATTTCCGTAGACGTCACACTGTGTAAAAATGTCTTGTCATGTGTAGGGTTGTTCTGTCAAACATGGTTGTGACAAAAGTGTACATAGTATTCCCGATCCCCCCAAAAAAGTAAGACATGGTTGTGCAACCTTAAACTAATAGCAAAAAGTTTCATCTAAAACTAGCTTTAGTTGGTGTGTGAAGACCATTTTTAACAACCTTCTTTCGAGGGAGATTGGTAATAATATTCTTTAAATAACAAAATAACCTAGCAGTGCTGATAGCTATAGTTATCAAATCCTAATATGATAAGATCTCGTTGATAACAAATCCAGTAAATAGTCTAATTCGGTACTTTACATTCATGAAATTCAGAGTGACAAATTCAGTTAGGTATTCCAAGGACGTATATTCGATACATGTCCCTGTGTATTCCAGTGACATCCTGTCGACTAAAATTCGTATTACACAATTAAACAATACAGGTTCATGCATAGTCTCTTTATTGATGTACCCGGTGTGCACAGGTAACATTTATTGAACCACATATTTGTGTATGATAAAAAGTTTAAAAAATTTATAAACATGATCTTTGAAATTTTAGACAAATATATACTGTTTTGTCATGATAGTGGACCCTTTTTGCGAGAAAAAAGAATCTTCATGCAAATATAAGCTTTTTTCGGTTGACAAAGATGCAGATATAAAGTAATGCAACACTTATAGTCACTATCAATATTGATTTATTGAAGATAAGAGAATCCCTTCTATGTCTGTCCGTTTACTATGGTAGCCGGATGCGGTCATTTCACCTATTCATGTTTTCGCGTTTTCTCCTCTTACTTTTCCAACGCGAAATCGAGAAAGCGAAATCGAGAAATGGAGAAATCGTGAAATCGAGAAATAGGGAATTCGAGAAATAGGGAAATCGAGAAATCAGGAAATCGAGAAATCGAAAAATAGGGAAATCGAGAAATCGGGAAATCGAGAAATAAAAAAAATCGAGAAATAGGGAAATCGAGAAAAAGGGAAATCGAGAAATCGAGAAATCGAGAAAGCTAAAACGAGAAAACACGAAAGCGAAGACGCGAAAACGCAAAATGAATTTCTCGATTTCGCGTTTTCGCTTTCTCGAATTCCAGATTTCCCACAATTCCCGATTTCTCGATTTCTCAATTTCCCGATTTCCCGATTTCCCGATTTCTCAATTTCTCGATTTCTTGTTTTCCCGATTTCACGTCGGAAAAGTGAGAGGAGAAAACGCGAAAACACGTAAAGGGTAAATGGCCGCATCCGGCCACCATAGTTTACCAATGTCTAATGTCCCTATCTTTATAAGGATTAGGATGACACGGTAATTGGTCATTGTATTAACATTAAGAAAAAATATAGAGAATCATCGACGAAAAAGGGAAATAGTTTTTGCAATGGAGCGGAGATATAAAGACAAGCACATTGGGAAACAAATGTTTGCATGACAAAGTTATTGCTTGCTTTGATATTTTTAGTTATACAAAATCACACATCGTGTTTCTAATTGATATTCACGTGCACTTACTTTATGTCTGCATAGCATGGTTATAACTTAAAAAATAATCAAGTTTTCCATTTGTTATATCGTAATGTTGCTGTGTTTCTTTATTAAGGATTGTGTAAACTGTATAAAAAACTTCATACCCGTTTAGTTATTGCCTATAGACGTTTGATTATTGTTACATGTAAGAGATATACATATATAGAGAGAGAACCTTTCATACATCTTAAAGTAAAAGATATGTGTCGGAGTCAAACGACATAAGAACCCTTTAATACTAGCTACTCAATATGGTTGTATTGGAATACAGATTGACAACTCGTGGTCCGGCATCATGGAATATTTGCCACATGACGCTCATATTTCTTTCTACCATCATCATTTTATTCATTAAATATTGCTGCAAAACATCGATGTTTTAACACCCAAACAAAATGGGAGTAGTATATACCTTCAGAGCTTCTCCGTGGTATATACTTGTGAAATATATAGACGAAATTCGGTATTGGTATGAATTTACATCTCACAAAAAAAGATTTGAATTACTATTTTGAGAGAACACTCACCAAACCAAAACGAACGTATGGCAAGATATAACCATGCAGGCATTTAGTTTTCGTCAGAAATTAGATAAATAATCACTCTCAAAAACGTATATATGCATGCAGTTTCAAATATCAAGAACAATTAGTGGTCGATGTCTATATATAGGTCACTGTTAAGTTCGTTTACTAACTGTTTGGAGTCAGACATGTCACTTGTACATTCTTGGAAGCCTTCATGTACCCCATTCGACGATGGGAACTCTTCTCTGATAGTGTTGACAACATAAGCTTATATGGTAATTCTGTTTATCTGTATACAAGTGGTTGACCTCGTCTGTCCCAACAATCAAATTAACGAAACGCTACTAGTCTGCTTTGTCTAGTAGAAAGGACCTCTGGAGCTCACCATCAATGGCACTTATATTACGTCAGGAAACTTACAAGTATACAAGTAAAGATTGCTTTAAGAAGAAGAGGTTGGGACGAATCATTCTATATAAAATCGTCAATATCAGTTTTACATTACTAAGATGTTCCTTTTATTACAACTACTGTACTACTAATTTGGAATATTGATCGCAGTCCTGTTCAGCATTGAACACAATTATCATGCATAGAATATAAAAAAAAGCGTGTAAAAAAAATTCCTCAAACAAAATAATGTATTAGATTAGATTTATAACATATATATATCCATTAATTAAATAACCGATAATTGGCATTCTTTTCACAAATAATTTAGTTAGTGATTGTCAGATGAATTTAAATAAGTAAGAACCAAATGTTAAAAAGAAAATTAAAAAAATCATGCATGCTGCACTGTTGTATTTTTTCAATTAAAAAATTTTGAATTGCGAAAGATTTGCGACACTTAGCATTTAAAACTCGCCAGATTTATATACAAGTTAAAGAATTCCGGTAAAGTAAATCAGATGTGCAATAATTTTTATTTTGAAAATGCAACATTCAATGATTCAGATTAAAAGCACTGTTCTTAAACTTAATATTTTGATTTTATGCTAATTGCGTAGAACGTAATCGGAAATTGTTCCATTTTAATGTTGTAATGCATACACTTCCGAAATTTATTATCAATAAATTTATACAATTAAATTATTGTATCTCTATTGTCATCGGTGTATTAAACTCGCTTTACCCCTTCTGTAAATCCATTCGAAATGACAACATTCACAGCTGTGTACGCTTGAATTCACACCTGTGAACACCTAAGGATTAATTGCTGCAAGGGAAGGTCACACCAAGTCTCCTCAAATCTAGAAACATACAATGACTTTACAAAATAATATACACACTCTGTTCACACATATTTTTCATTGAAAGGGTTATCAAATTTATAACGGTAAATAAAACGTAAAATATTTTCATTTCAAGATCAGTAAAAATGTTCAATAGATATTTTATGAAAAATCCCAACAATAATTTTTGAAATTATTCGAAAATATTTATATTTATATAATTATATAGGAAGTTTTATTCAACAATACAAAACGGTAAACGCATATTCATTTTCGTTCATTTTTATATTGTGGTTATTAAATACGACCAACGATCATCTGTGCGCTTTTAAGAACGTAATCTTTTATTTAAAGTTCTTTGATTAAGATGACTCTAGTTATATAGTGGAACGTGATGATTAAGACTACAGATAAACAACAGTACACAAAACACAACACAGAAAACTAAAGACTGAGCAGCATGAACCCGACCCGACCTGAAACACTGGTGATGATCTCAGGTGGTCTGAAAGGGAGAGCAGATTCTGTTCCACATGTGGCACACATCGAATTGCTCATGTTTATACAAACCCGGTAATAAGTCTTATTCGGTAGGTCACATTCCGTTCGAAGGAAATGGGACCGGATTGTAGTTTAAAAATAGGAACACATTCGTTGTTATGTGTGAAACGGATACTAGTATTCATTCTGTAGAGGTCAACCGACTGTTGATGACGTCGTAAAATTTACGAAGGGGTGATTTCAACTTCGTCACTAGGAATTTGCGGTTCAATAACTTCCTTATGAGCAGCAACACACTATCTTCTCTTTCATGAGAAGACATACAAGCCTTAGAATATTGTATCAACTAGTAGGAGAAATATACTCCTTCATTGTCAATTTTCTAGATGTAAATCAAAATATAAGGTGGACTATCTTCTCTTTCATGAGAAGACATACAAGCCTTAGAATATTGTATCAACTAGTAGGAGAAATATACTCCTTCATTGTCAATTTTCTAGATGTAAATCAAAATATAAGGTGGACTTAACTGCATCTGCTGTATCCTTCGTCTCAAAATCAATGGGATAAATGCGTCTAACAGTCACTAAATTTCAGTTCTTTTGTGAGAGAACATTATCCTTATAGCAGAAAGTGAGCAATACTGCTAACTTTTTTCGATTTCCTTCTTAAGAAGCTCCTGTATAATGATGAATAATTACATTAGATGAATGTTTCATCATTATAGGTTTTTTTTGTTGGCTAACAGCAATCTCGCCTCATTCTTCGCTTCAAAATGAATTGCTTGAATTGTGACATCGATGATGACACACGTTTCCACAATAAAGTGCACAGGTAAATAAAAATAATAACTTGAAAGTACTCGTTTTTCATGATCACAGGGAATTTTTTTTTAATTATAAGTATTGAATGCTTCTTTTAGTAATTTCATAGGGTTATAAAAGCGTTGACCGTGTGTACATTTTAGAAATGAGCGCATGATATAAAGAGCTCAGTACCAGAGTCTATGACAAACGAGACGATTTTAATTTTCAAATAATGTCCCCACCTTAGTAGCAGTATACCAACTTTCCCCTGAATAAGTTAGACATAGAAAAAAGAAGATGTGGTATGAATACCAATGAGACAACTCTCTATTCAAGTCACAATTTATAAAAGTAAGCCATTATAGGTAAAGGTACGGTCTTCAATTCAACACGGAGCCTTGGTTTACACCGAACAGCAAGCTATAAAGGGCCCCAAACATTACTAGTGAAAAACTATTCAAACGGGAAAACCAACGGTCTAATCTATATAAAAAACAAGAAAAAAGAAACACTTATGAACCACATCAACACACGACAACTACTGAACATCAGATTCCTGTTTAAAATAAAAGGTGCTAACAATTACACCTTCAACCTTTTCTGAAACAATATTGTTATATCACAACATAGAAAGACACACTATAAAAGAGGGACGAAAGATACCAAAGGGACAGTCAAACTCATAAATCTAAAACAAACTGACAACGGCATGGCTAAAAATGAAAAAGACAAACAGAAAACAATAGTTCACATGACACAACATAGAAAACTAAAGAATAAACAACACGAACCCCACCAAAAACTAGGGGTGATCTCAGGTGCTCCGGAAGGGTAAGCAGATCCTGCTCCACATGTGGCACCCGTAGTGTTGCTTATGTGATTACAAATCCGGTAAATAGTCTAATTCGGTAGGTCATATTCATGAAAGGGAAGGGATTGTAGTTACGACGTAAGGAACATATCCGATATCATTTGTGAAACGGTTATTCCATAACGGTCAACCAACTCGTGATGGCGTCCGTAAAATTTACGAAGGGATGATTTCAACTTCACAATTTGGAACTCTTGGTTTAATAGCTTCCTTGTGAGCAGTAACCCTCTATCAAGAAAATCATGATAGGAAATGCAAGCACGGGAATATCGTATCAATTGGGAGATATATACCCCGTATGCAGGTGCTGCTGGAATGTTGCTACTTAGAAATGGTAAGTTCACAATTGGAAAGCTGAAATCATCTCTTTTGTCGTAAAGTTTTGTTTTCAACCGACCCTCATTGTCAATTTCTAGATGTAAGTCAAGATATGAAGCCGACTTAACTGTATCTGTAGTATCCTTTATCTCCAATTCGATGGGATAGATGCGTTCCACATAGTCACCAAATTTTGAATTGTTTAGTGAAAGAACGTCATCTATATAGCGGAAAGTAGAGTTAAAGGATATTAATAACTTCTTATCTTTCTTCCTAAGAAGTTCCTGCATGAAGTCAGCCTCATAATAATAAAGAAACAAGTTGGCAAGTAGAGGGGCACAATTTGTTCCCATTGGGATGCCGACAGTCTGTTGAAAAACATGTCCTCCGAACGTTACAAATATGTTGTCAATCAAGAAATCAAGCATCTTGATAATATCGGTTTCAGGGAATTTTTTGTTTGAATCAGAGTGATTCTTTACTAAGTATGATTTATCCCTCCCTAAGACAAGATACTTGTATCTACGTTGGCCATTCTTTTTTATGAAGCAAAGTAATACCAACTCTTTCAATTTGTCTTTTAGTTCGGAATGAGGAATACTTGTGTAAAGAGTAGAAAAGTCAAATGTTTTAATACTGTTACAAGATGAAAGAGAGTTAGATTGTATGTACTCTAAAAAATCTTTGGAATTTTTAAGTATCCACATCTGATTCACGCCACCTCTAGAATAGACAGTTTCACAATAACTTTGAAGCCCATCTTTGATTGCTGATAAAATAGATGTTAATAATTTAGAAAGAGGTTTCGTGAAGCACTTGGAAGACCCAGTAATATACCGTTGTTTGTAAGGACACTTATGTAGTTTAGGTATCCAATACAGTGATGGAAGATCCAGTTCTTCATCTTTGGTTGAAATACCAAAGGAACAAAGAACAGACCTATGATTATCCAGGATTTCCTCTTTGGTAAGTGTCGTGAGGGTATATGTTGAGTTTCCAAGTGAATTGTCTATACCTAATTCGTTTATCAAGCAATTAATGTAGTGACTTTTACAGACAAAAACGATGTTATTTGGGGTTTTGCTTGCGGGGACAACAACATATTTATCATGGAGGTCGGATAAGTGTTTAGCAACATTTGGGTCTTTAAAGATTGACGTAGCATATCAATTGAAATGACTTAACACAATCAAAAGACATATCAAGATAAGTGAATTACACTGAACAAATAAATTTGATCTATGATACAATGTAAATACAAAATCAATAAAAATAAGGGGTGAATAATTAAAGTAACAGTGTTATACCGCTGTGAAATATCAAACAAACATAGGAAAACAACAATAACCTTGTACATTTACAATGATATATACAGGTAAACAAAAGTAA
This sequence comes from Mytilus edulis, assembly GCA_019925275.1. NCBI lineage: Eukaryota > Metazoa > Mollusca > Bivalvia > Mytilida > Mytilidae > Mytilus > Mytilus edulis. The sequence goes on along the minus strand of CM034357.1, from coordinate 2,891,275 downwards.
TGTATACATTTTCGGTATTCAAGAGCTTGCAGCAGATACTTACACTTTGTAACCTGAGTTATGTCAAATAACGTCTCGTCTATTTTTACTAAGACCGTGTTGATAAATATGCCATTACAACTTCACAAATGATACACGATGGTCTTGAAATATAGATTCTAGGTACTGACGACGTTATTTATCATCTTAATTACGTGTTATAGATTTCTTGTGTTTGTCGTTGTAAGTTGCTACTTTTACTGTTTATTCTATTTTAGGTAATATCCATTTGACATGGCTTAGTATCTCAACGTGTTAGTGCTATGGTAAATTTTTGTAATCCTGTTTTTCGCTTTTGCTAATGTGCTTTGTCTTTATGCCTTTTTTGTTTTCTTAGTTGACATATTTGATTGTTTTATAGTGATTTAGATTAAAACAAAATATTGTCTGATGTACCCCTATTTTTTACATGTTTATCTATGATGTATGTTTGTTTGTTCACACATTGGAGTTAATATAATGAAATTTTATGCAATGGTCATACAAGTGGGAGGTTAATAAAAACTGTAAAACCAGATTCAATCCACCATTTTCTACATTAGAAAATGTCTGCACCAATAGTTATCAAAGGTACCAGGCTTCTTATTTGATACGCCAGACGCACATCAGTGACGCTCAGATCAAAATAGTTAGAAAGCCAAGTATAAAGTTAAAGTGCATTGAGGACTCAAAATTCCATAAATTTTGTGCCAAATACGGCTACGGTTATCTATATAAAAAGTAAAATCACAAAAATACTGAACTCCGAGGAAAATTCAAAATGAAAAGTTCCTAATAAAATGGCAAAATCAATTGATAAAAACATTAAACGAATGACAATCGCCTGGGATACGAAAATCGTTAGTATTTCGAATAATTCATAGTTTTCAAACAGTAAATTCATAAAAATGACCATATAAACTATATGCATGTTATCACCAAAGTGTTGAATATTGGGCTTATGATACCCCCGGGGACTAAACATCCACCAGCAGTGGCATCGACCCAGTGGTGTAAATAGTAATCAAAAGTACCAGGCTAATTTGATACGCCATTAGCGCGTTTCGTCTACATAAGACTTAGCAGTGACGCTCAGAAACAAAATAGTAAGAAAGCCAAACAAGAATAAAAGGGAAGAGCATTCAGGACCAAGTCAAAAAATCATAGTTGTTATTCATTCGTTAAATGTGTTTGAGTTTTTAAATTTCCATTTGATTAGGGATTTCCCGTTTTTTACATTTCTAGGGAGTTCAGTATGTTTGTTATTTCACTTTGGGATAGAAGAGGTGAACAGTTGCTACAACTGGGAATTCCGATTGTTTGTTGTAAAGCACATTCTTTAGAATTAACACATTTGTTATTAGGAATTCAAGCATAATGAAAGTGTCAGTTTCACAGATTTTTTGGTTAAAATCAGTACTTTTTACAAAATACGATTTAGACCTCTTTCTGAAGTGCTCTATTTATATACAGAAAAAAATCATCAAGAAGAGAAGCACAGTGTTATACAATAGAACGCCGATTGCTTTCTTTCTGCAACGTGGACTTATACGTGAACTTATCAATCTAAAAGTGAATATAAACAAACGATATGACATATTTTGAATTGGGGTTGTCTTCCATTATTCCTAATTGTATTTAAACTTGGTCTCATTTTTTAACAGATAGATTCGTACACCATGCACAATATATGTAATTTTTGATAAGTTGTCTTGACAAGTAGGCTTATAAACAAACACATCATTTTGTAACTTTAATAAATAAGTATATAGAACTAATAAATTGCTTAAAATGGGCATGGCTATGATCTTATGAATGTTTACCTCAATGCACTATTTGAAATCTCCGGTCTCACTAATGAGCGACAGGAAGAATTTTAGCGACAAAGCTAACATGCCAGTGGCATTAGGGTATTGATTGCGTTATATGCAATTTTTACTAAATAAAAAAACCAAGATTACTCTCAAGACATCATATGTTTTAGTGATTTAAATCTTTTCAACAAGTAATACTTACTAGAAAGTTGAATAATTTGGTAAATTATAAAGATATCAACAAACAAGGTATCGATCTACTATCTTTATAAGGAAGTATAAAATATATGAAATAACTTAAAACTCCTATCAACTGTTTTGATCAAATCCAACAAATCCCAATATCAAACATTTCTTTTTGTAAAATGCACGAAGAGAAGGAAATTATGATAAATTTTATTTTAGTTTTTGTATTTAATGTATAAATCATCCATTTCTTCAACTTTTTTAAGTTCCAATACAATAATGAACAATGGAAAACTCCAAATCAACATGTTGCCTCAATGTCTCACTCAGCTTAATAAGATTCCGTATTTGATGTTAGGTAAACATGTGGATCTGTCTGCTTATCCTTCAGGAGCACCTCAGATCACCCCCAACTTTTGGTGGGGTTCGTGTGGCTCAGTCTTTAGGTTTCTATGTTTTGTTTTGTGTACTAATTTTTGTCTGTTGGTCAATTTTAGCCATTGCATCGTCAGTTTCTTTTCGACTTGATGCGTGTTACGTTAGCATTTTCATATCCACACCTGCTGTCGTTTTATGTTTCTAACATATAGTCACACAAGTATGTTTCTAGCATGTCTCTACATAAATCAATTTTGCATTCAATTCAATGTTTATGTTATAAAAATAATCAAAATGCTTGTGAGAAATGAAGGGCAAAGATTGCTTTCATTTTGCAATTTGTGTATTTTAGATAAGCATTGAATTGTGTTTATAGACAGTGACCACTTTACCGGGGGCACAGGGCACGTGCTCCCCCCTAGGTTCAGGTCACTAATAAAAAAAAATCTAACATAATTCTATAGCTTCCGAAATAAATAAATGAATTGAAATGCTATTTTTATGATATCTACTTTATAACATAATCTGGTACTTATCAGTTATCTATTAGTCAAAGCATACAGTATGCTATTCTTGTTTCAATTACCATGCATGAAGCTATGAACAGGTAACCATTTATGATGATATTAATTATAAGTATCAAGACTTTTAATTGCATTTGATACATTTTCAAAAAAACATCTTAATGGTAACGTTAGATGCTATAACTGGAATTTAAATAGATCTTTCATAACAAATGAGCAAACACATAAGAAAGAAACTATACAAGAACAAGTTTGTTATTTGAAGAACATCTGTAATCAGGCTAAAACCTTTTCTGCCAAAATATACATTGATATTGTTAAGGAGAAAACCTATGGTTGAATCAAGTGATCACTGTTTCATGAAGTAGAAGCAAAACAGCGTGCATGGTTGTATCCCATTTTTCGTATAGGATACCGAATCTTATACCCTTTTTTATCATCGAAAACAATGATTTTAAGCAGCCAATGTTGTTCCAGTGGGGATGTTAATAATTATTCGTTTCACTTGTCGATACATTAAGAAAATCTTCTTAATTTGGCAATACCATTATTATGCCAATGTACTTGATAAAATGAATTGAGGTTTTAGACCGAAAAATAATTTGTTTAAGCAATTATCAATCACACATTAATTGTCATATAACATTAGACACATAAAAGAAATACGAAACTTTGACGTACAATTTAAAGCTGTTTTACGTATTTATTTGATGTAAAAACTATTCAATCTGTATTAATTGATACATAAAATTATCAATACTCTGCTCTTAATATTTTTACCAATACGATCATTAAATTCGCATAATAAGAAATACATGTACCGCATCAAACGCCTATATTTTTCAAATCATAAACTGTTATGCTTTGCAGGCTTTGTGTAGTAGAGACATGCATCATGTATTCATGTCCAAAAGACATAATAAAAAGATTCTATATAATTTTTCATAGAGACACACTTTACTAACTTCAATACAATATGTTTTCTGAAAAGAGCAAATCACAGTTGCATTTTAAAAATATAAAACAATTGAAATTGGTATCAAAATACGCTGTTGGAGATTATTAAAACCCACTGAAATAAATTCATTGTGTAGTTTCTGAATTAGTGCATTCATTATTCTATACATTGACATGAACACAATATGCCGATATTCAAAAGGATTCATTTCACTTTAGATTTCTGATAGGTCAAAATAACTTAACAGAGTGTTCCGTTTGAGATGTCATGAATAGAAATAGAAAACGCCGATTTTAACCATGAAGTTTAAATACGCAATATTTTAAATAACACCTTATATATATAAAAAAAATCACCTCTTTTTCTTTGCGTCAAACATGATGTTTTAGAATGAATCCCTATGTTTAAATTGGAGATAGATAGCATTTTCAAATTGCGTTAAATACCCAATTCAGAAATGTAAGTTTATGTTATATTCACAATTACTCATATACATATATGAATCAAGTTCAAACCATGAAAACCTTTTTACTATGAAGATTATTTAAATAGAATATATCTTACAGCCAAAATGCTTGACAAAAAGTGGAGAAACAACCTAATAAACTATTTTCCTCTGAACTTCCGGTGTCCCACTAGATAAATAAGCTATTGTAATTCAATGAGAGTGTGAAGAAAGAACAGTAAAATTTTGACAAAAACTCGTAGATTGTAGAAATATCGGATAATACATATAAAGGAAGATATACCGAGAAACTGCATAACTTTCTTTTTTTTTTTTTTTTTCAAAAGTGGACATATAACACTTCAAAACTCACATGACAGATATCCACAAAAATGGTTAATCACATTTATTTCTGTAATTTATACGTGAACATTTCTTTTCATTTGACTTAATCATTTTATGTTTCCGAGAAATTGGTTCATAGTAACAGAAATGTGTAAATTATTTAGATATTATTATTTATTATTTGTTTTATTTTGTGTATAAGCAATACATAAATGAGCTACAGACGTAAATCAAAATTGTATACAATAATTCAGCTTTTGATAAATTTTATTAAAAGCCATACATTCTATATTTAAAAATATAGATACTCAAAGCTATATTTGATTATACATACTTCTATATTTATAAGTCTTAATTGTAAACAACTATATTTATATACTCATTAAGAATCTCATTTAAGGGTAATCAGTTTATCGGCGGCTCTTCCATTTCAATGTCCTCTGAAACATATAATTATCCTTTGAAGCGTACGAAACAAGAAGCGCAAGGAACATGTGGAATCCATATCGATCATCAAGATAAATCCAATCAATACTAAAAATACACAAATAAATAGTTTATTTTTTGATGATTTTTTCTTCTTCTCCAATTCTAAACAGTTAAATTTAGGATTTCCATTTTCTAAGTTTATAACAAATTTATTTCTGCCTTCTCCACTGACAAGTATCAACTTTTCCATCATATCGTAGATGGTAACCTTTGCATTTTTCAATATGTTCGTGTCATACTCACCAGTATGAAGACGATCTATTGCAAACTGTAAAAGTTGTCGCATTGATTCTTTTTTCGAGGTTCCTTCATTTCCACATTTTTGTATAATACATTTTCCCAGAAAAGTCTAATTTAATTCTTTGCAATGAATTTCTTCGGGTTTTTTGTCATCAGGCTTTATTATAAGTACAGGATCATTTATATCCATAAGCTCAATGCTGATTTCGTGTTTCCCATGGCCACTGATGATTTTCCATCTTTGATTGTTTGGTCCTAGTACGATTATGGATGCATTATCGAGTTCAATCCCATCATTTTCATTAGAAAAAAACGGAATAAGGTGTTTTATCGTGACATCTTTCATAAATTCGGGAAGTTTTACCATCAAATCACGCAAATGTCTTTCATTTAGTGACGGTATCGTCCACATCTTTATCTCGTGTGTATTTTCTGGTCTGTACAAATTGAATCCAAAATCAAAATCCGTTAGGAAGATGGGTGATTTTTCTTACTTTATATCAATTTCATTGCAACCCCTATAACAATAAGTAAAAGGAATATCATGAGATCAAAAATAAAATTAGAAAGAAAAATAAAGAGATTACAAAAGCAACCATTTATATATTTTATTAAAAAATACAAAACAAAAAAAATGATGTATTTGACTCTTTATCGTATATTTCTTTTCTTTAGTGCAATGTTTTTTTATGCTCTTCTACCTACTTATTTGATTTGGCATTGCAAGTGTTTCGATTTTAGTGCCACTGGTAATTATTTTCTTATGAAAGGCGCGTCTGTCATACTTATTATAAACATGTCAATTTGTTGAGTTTGAGTTACTACATTTTACTTTGTGGCACGGTGAAAATGCCTTTTACATGTCTTGTTTCATATTTTAAAGCAGACTATTATATAACTACTATGTTTTTATTGAATAATGATATGTGGTCTTATTGACTAATAGAAGTTTACTACTTTCAATAGGCAAAGGAATATCTAAAGCTGAAATCTAAAAACAAAAGACATATATCTATTTACCCATATATACCGAGAAAAAGACAATACATTTTTAAAAGGACACTATCGGAGCCAATTGTATATCAAATATTTTACCATATTGATACAGGAGAATGAGCATGATTTATGTTGCTCATTACGCCATGCATCAAACATTTTCATAAGACGAATATTTTCTGGTATATCAAAGTTGAATTCTTATAAAACAAAACTTCTAAAATAAAACATAAGAAAGATTCATTTGAATTATTGTTTAACAAAATTATTCTTTTTTCAGTTCTGGTTTATAAAACACTCATAAGTTATGAGTTATGAAGGTGTAATACCACCAAATCATGGTACGTCACATTCGGTTGTATAAGAAAGTAGGTCGAAAAAAATAGTCCTTTGAATTTGACAGTTGTAGGTAATTAATCCTACATTTTATTGCAGTAAAAACATTTCTGTGTCATAAACATATGTCTTGGGTATTTCAAAACACCATTTTATGTTTTTATTTGTGATTTCTATAGAAAATTTTGTAATCTTGAGGTTACATGGTGACTAAACCTTGTACACAGATCAAATAAGGGGAGAAATTAGATTGGTTAACTTCCGATGATGGTTATTTTCTTATACGCAATGAAATGTTATGTGAATGTTTTTTCTATAGAACTGGGCAGGATAAAACTTTACTCATGCTAAGTATTTCTTTATTTGAAACAAAGATAAATTCTGCACGTTTTTTTGAAAATTGCAAATTTAACCAATACTAATAGGGGAAATCAATGGTGGTATTACACCTGAACACACATTAAAAGACCTATAAAGACGAAGTTGAAGAGAATTGCGGAACCACAATTCCTAAATGTTTGCTAAATTCAGCCAAGGTGATGTGAACAGTAAAATTTGTTTCATCGAATGAAACAGGGAAAAACGTAAAAACTATGCATAAATAATATCAACTCATATAACAGACATAAACAGTCGAAATTATGCCGTTTATTGAATTGTTTCATTTATTTTTGCGAGGGCAAATCATAAAAAACATTCAAAGAAACTGCAACATGAACAAATAAACAACACCAATTATTTTGAAATTTGTTAACATTACCAAAATCGACCACTATGGTTATTTTCGTCACTATATAATCTCTATCAACAGATTAATTGCTTATTGACTACTTTTATGAGTTATGGATTTGGAATGATATGCTTAAACTTTTACAATTTTGGCCAATATATTTCATAATTGATAGAGATAATCTATTTCCGAAAAATGTCCAGCTAGATTGGCATTTCATTGGCACAACTGAAACTGTCTCGAACAGGGTTGACTGTGTTACTATCAAATATTAATGTATATGTGTCGTGCACATGGTATTATTTTATACAAGTAATTACTTGTTTGATGCCGTACAAATATAATTTTTATTGAAAAAAGATAATAACTTGTTTAGCTCATTATTCTACCTTGTTCTATTTGATATTCATAACGAATCTTCTCTCGTAAATAGAAAAAAAATATTACTAGACCTAAAGGTATACACTTTTAACATGTAAGTACATTTGATTCAACAAATATCAGTTAAGAAGTCATTATTGAAGTATGAAGATAAAAAAACAGTGTATAAAAGAAATTTCATGATTAAATAATTAAATTGTGGAATGACAATTAACCTTCATAAAATCAGTATTCACACATATTACTCATGAGGAGCAAGTGCCACATGTGGAGCAGGATCTGCTTACTCTTCCGGAACACCTGCTGATATCATCCCCAGTTTTTATTGCGGTTTTGTTTTCTATGTTTTGTCTTCTGTACTATTATTTGTCTGTTAGTCTTTGTATTTTTATCCGTGGCGTTGTCAGTTTTTTTTTCAATCTATGAAAATGTCCTGTGATTTTTCGTTCCTCTTTTAATTATGTAAAGGAGTTGGAATCATGATTGGTTTAAAGAGTCGGACTCATATAGAAAAGATTCAGAAAAAGGATTTCACAATATTGAGTATACCACGGAACTCTGAGATGAACGTCAAAAAACAGTACAATTGCTTTTTTTGAGTGGTGTTTAATACCATGTTCACTGCAGCTGTTACGATGTCTGTATGTAAATTCAAGAGATTGAACTTTGATTGGTCAATTAAATTGAACTGCATCAATTCTATTTCAACATCACATTAAGATTGCATGAAATATACTTGCTTCTCTCAAGAAAAAAATTTCATTTAAAAAAAAGTTAGCATCGTTTCAGCCAATCAACCATTTAATAATGTAAATCTGTGATTGCACATGGAGGATAACGATGAAAACGGACACCGACGTTAAATGGTTGACGACGGATTCAAAGCGTTTATAAAAGCTCACATAGTTTCGGGCAAGATAAAATTAAGAGACCAAAAGAAAAAGAAACCTTCAAAGCTGCGATCTTCGGGTACTCACAGAAGCTGAACGCCAATAAAAAGTCTGTCACAATTGAAAGATGAATTGTGTTTTGAGAGACTTAATTATCATTCAGTACATAATCAACAGATTCAGTGAAAGGACATCATCAAAAGCATGAGAAAACATAACCTTGTGGATGCTCTATAAATAAGTGTCGACTGGACAAAGGACCATAACTGTATAACAATATATACTTAGAGATATTTTAATTATATTAAAACATAAATAATGATAGAACTGATAAAGATAATATTTAAAAAAAATTGTACTGCAGTGTTAAATTGATAATCCTTGCGAATAAGTATATTCTAAAGTTCATGAGGCTTACGTGAATTCAATTAACAGACTTAAACTTACAGACAAAGTTACCGTGTATATTTGAAAGTGACACCCTGAATGTACAGCTACATTTAATTACTAAAAATAGTATCTGTATTTGTGTTATTATTAAGTCAAGATTTTATACTATTAGTGGTAGCGATATTTCTGAAATAATGATTAACAATTTATTCATACATTACGTCAGTCTTTATTTAGGACAATACATGCATTTTGTTGCCAGTAACACAGTTTATGGGCTGGTAAGGAACCAAGAGCAGAGGATAAAAGTAATTTTAAAATAATAATTGTAATCCAAAAGCTTTTCAATTTTTTTTTAAAACGAATTGCACCTGTTCAACTAAACGAATAAACTGATAAAATGTGAATGTACTCAGTTTTATTACAAAAATTCAGCCTTTTGCTTTTGAAAAAAACAATTCTTATATAATTTGTATATCAGTGAAAAGATTTTTAAATGCAATGAGATCAATATATTTATGTTTGAAGGCCTATTTATATTAATTTAAAATACACAATGATTTCATTATCAAAATTCTTATTTAAATTTGTGTGTATATAAGTGGAGGCTTTAAATACAATGTGATGAAATATTCATGGATGAAGGCGTAATAAACTTCACTTAAAATACATTTTGGTTTAAGTTTTCTTTTAGAGGGGTGTTCTATTGATCAATTGTTCAAAAATCTAAAACCGTTAGGCTGTGTAAGGTCGAACTTGGTTGATTTTGATGTCATGGCAGAGAAAAATGTTAACATTTTTGAATTGTCTGAAATTTTGATAATTAGATTCACGGTCGGTACATTAATGCTTTACACTTATCAATTGTGCCGATGTACAGTATTTTTGTTCTAGCAATATTCATGTCAAACTCCATGATTCATATTGACCAAAATACAGTAAAAAAGAACTATAAAATCTAGAAATGAATGAAGAAAAAAATACAAAACACATGCCATTGAAAGTCTTGTGTGTTTTGTTGTTGTTGTTGTTTTTTTAATTTATTTATATGTTTCGAAGTTTTGTGTGACGTTCATTTTCACTGAACTAGTACACATGGGTGTTACTAGGCAAACTGCATCCCACCTCCGGTTATGGATTTTGTTGAAAATCTATTGGAAGTCATTTAGCCGTTTTCTTTGGCACATTCCCCATTTCCTTTTTTCAATTTTATTCTTGAAATATGACCTAAAAAAATCATATCAAAGTTTTTTTGTACAACCTTATAATTTGTAGAAATGATTTATTTATAGAGAATAAAGTATAATATCTGATTCTTCGTGTTTTTCGTAATGAATAGAATATTATATGAGCGCGTTCTTTCCTTTTTTATCAATATAACTACACCTCCTAGTTTTTCATTCAGTCAGAAAACATATCAAACTATCTTATTTTCATAATAAACGTAAAGCATATCATGCAAATATAATGTTAATTTTTTTTTTTGGTTTACATTAGTTTTGGGATTTATCAACATAGTCTACATTAATTCTAATAAAACACTTACTTTCTGATTGTTTCTAAAAACGTACCTTGCTTAACTGAGATTTATTAGGATGTAAATATTTACTTCAAACCAAGGTGATATGTTTTAACTAGGTTAACTACGAGTTTAACTAATATCTAGTTCTCGAGCCTTGATATAAATCAGAAGATATGACGGTTAGTAAATTTGATTGATGATTTGTTTTTTACAAACATGTCAAAATTTTCTACCCTCATTTCTTTGTTTAAAAGAAAATAGTTTTCAGTGTAGAATTAATCTATCAGAACAAACGTAATAGAAATATGATCCCTATCAGTCTTGTTCCGATCGACAGTTAAACCATTGCAAAAGTAGGGAGTTCGTTTGGTTGTGGGGAATGTACAAGTAAGCAATCCGGTCTGATCAATGTTGGGACGTTAAATCCGACGCCTCTCGTAAAGGAATGTCATGCTCTCTTTACGTTAGTTTGCGTGAAATATTTGCCACTTTACGTGAAGCAAACAATTATCTATTAATCGACTTAAGCGTAACTTGAATTTTATTTCTAATGAGACAAATGATTTAAATCTTTGCAGCCAAAGCTTTACTTCGTAATTGAAAATGTCAATCGAAAAATAGGTGTAGGTCACACACTGACAAAAAGATCCTGTCTATGAAATTTTTTTGGGACATTTGTCATGAAATAATATTTCTTGGATGATTAAATCAATAAATTAAAATGAAACTGCTGGTTACTGGTTTAAATCTCAGAATTAAGTTACATATAGGTCTTGACAAAAAAAAAATGACAGAATTATATGTATGACCTCCTCTAAAATGCGTTTGTACATATTTGGGGGTATTACGTTCAAGATCCGCTATGTCTTACAAATTTATAAGTTTAGCTTTGATTTGTCAAAATAATTATTTGATAATAAAATAAGGTAAAAGAGTACTACAAAAAATGTAGGAATGACAAGTGCCTGTTGAAAACTTTGTCCACCAAAAGTAACAAATTCGATGTAAAAAAAAATTCAAGCATCATATCACTTTCACGGTTATGTCTTCTTGTTTGAATAAGTTTCTTTGCTAGGTCTAGGTCTACTGTGTGTGTTTTTCAAAACAGACATGTGCATCTACTTTGTTCATTTTATGACAGAACATATTCAAGAGGATAATAATGATAAATGTGTGAGCATTTGAACCGTCGTCACTCAAATTATACTTTATACTTAAGAATTATTTAGTTCATGCCATGCTCTATGCTCATGTTAACATGGGTAGGCATTATACTTGTCAATATCTTTAAACCAAGCGTAAATGTGAATGCAAAGATCGGTTTAAACTAGTACGATTGAATCGAAAATAATGTATCCGCATGTATAGCGACAAAACTACAAGTGTAATAACATAACATCCCTGTTTATATATGTTGTTCGTTGTTTGACTAGCATTTCTCTGTGTTTATAAACAAATCTTTGTGTACATGCAAGTAAAAAAATTCGAATAAAGATGTCTTCGTCGTACCATATTTTTTTGTGTCTTTTTTTTGTTGTCTTGTTTTGTCTTTTTTTTTCTTGAAAGAAACCGTAGCATTTCTTTATGTTGTTCTCCTTGTTACAGTTTTTTGTTTCAAAATTGATGAAAACTACAGGAAAACCAGTCTTAAAATTTGAACTCAAGAGAAACAATAACGTCATCTATTTTTTAAGGGTGTGTTTCAGTGTACCACACATAAATTTGATTAATTATTTCTATTTATACATAATGTTTACAGTTTTACGGATAATTAGGTCAGATTGGTAGCATTTAAAAAAAAGTTATGCCATATGGAAATATTAATTAATGAAGTTGCATTTTTAATTGTAGTGTTAACGCAGTGGTTCAGATTAGACTGTTACGTCTAAAAGGAATATTTAAAAGTTTTGTACTTCGAAATGTCGACATTTTGATTTGAAGAACCAAAAACATTATAAGATAATCGAGGGTTTAACAAATAAAAAAAGCACAAACATATTTAAAGTTACTTTTATAATGTTTTAATTTAATTTCCAAGCTAGCAACACCAACAAAAATGTCTATTTATAGCACTAAAATCTTGCTTGTATGACAGTCGCATCAAATTCCGTTATATTTATAACGCTGCGTGAACAAAACAGACATATTAGGTAAAATTGTCAAAATAGGGATACAGCCATCATGACCGTGTCACAATATTAATTAGAACAGAACACACATCAATTCTAATAACCAATATATATGGTGATTTTGTTTTATCAATACATTTCATAATAAATGAAAAATACTGGTTTCTATGTTTCTGAAATTGTCAGAAAAAGTAAACTTTTTAATTAATTCCCCGCAACAAATATAATAAAAAAAAAAGATAGATAAACCATACAGAAAGATAGATAAACTATAAAGAAAGACAAAAATAAAGTATAATGGGGCGTTCATCTGTAAAGTTTATTAAAACATATTTGTCCTAATTAAAAACTATGAAAGAGGGTTAAAGATACCAGAGGGACAGTCGAGCTTATAGATTGAAAACAAACTGACAACGCCATGACTTAAAAATAAAAAGATAAACAGACAAATAATAGTACACAAGGCACAACATAGAAAACTAAAGAATAAGCAACACGAACCCTACCAAAAAAATGGGGTGATTTCAGGTGCTCCGGAAGGGTAAGCATATTCTGCTGCACATGTGGCACCTGTCGTGTTACTTATTTTATTACAAATCCGGTAAATAGTCTAATTCGGTAGGTCACATTCATGAAAAGGGAAGGGTATTGTAGTAACGACATAAAGTACATCAGATATCATCTGTGAAACGGTTATTCCGTAACGTTCTACAAACTCATGATGGCGTCCGTAAAAATTGCGAAGTGATGATTTCAACTTCACCATTTGAAAGATAAATCAGGTCGTTCGTATAAAAGGAATGAAATACGTGTGTTTATACGTGATCTTATGTCAGTAAAAATAAAAGCTGGTATCTGGAAAACCATGTAATAAATAAAAAGGCAAGATTTCTGTACTTTTTCATCATGATAAAATGGTTCTATATGGACGAAACTATCATTGCGTTATATTAAAAGTCTTGGAATACGTTTTTTTAAAGTTCGTACTTCGAGTTACGGACGTATGTCATTTAATAGCAAATATCTAATAGGACCAATATTGACACTTCGTGATTCTGGAATATCTTAATATAAAACTTTCAAAATCCAATGCAAGTCTACATGCACTAATCCCAAAAACAGTTTGTGGTCAAAGCATGCTGCATACTGATTCTAAAGAATGAATATTACCTTTTATTAATCTGACAATTAAATTCCCATAACAACGGGAATTTTAAAATCCAATGATACCTTACTTTCATCAACTCGAACAATTATGTAATGTCGTTATCAAATAAATTCAATATGAATACGAGGATATGTTATGAGTGCCAATGAAACAGCTCTCTATCCAAGTCACAATGTGCAAAAAGTTAACAATTATAGATCAAAGTATGGCCTTCAAAACAAAGCATTGGCTCACACCACACAGCAAGCTATAAATGATCTCAAAATGACCAGTGTAAAAATATTAAACCGTCTAATCTATGTTAAACAAAACTCCAAAATAGAAACACATATGAACCATGACCAACTATTTTCCTCAGTAGTGGAAAGTACGAGTTATCTCGCATGATTTTAATGACAATAGCAACAAACGATAACCACTGAAAACCCGAATCCAAGCAAACCCAAGTTAAGGTTCAGTCTGTGACAAATTTACTGAAATAATAACTCTAGAGCAGACATATATTCAAGCTGCATTTATTGTTCGAGTAAACTGCTTTAAGTATTAAAAAAAATGAAAACAACACGTTTAATAATTTCATGCGTCCGAAGGAATTAGGAAATTAATGAAATCAAAAGGGAACTTCTTATATTAATTCGATGAGTTAAACCATTTTCAACTGCTTTTTAAAGTTTTTTTCTAATGTTGCGCTATAACAAAACTGTTCAAGGTTAGGGAGGGTTTGGGCTTACAAGCATGTTAAACCCCGCTATATTCTTTTTTGTGCCTGAAGTTGATGTCTGTAACTTTATGGTTGTCGTTTTATATGTCTTTTATATTTGGTTTCCGTTATTTGTTTTGTTATTAATTAGGCCGCGTTAGTTTTTTTCAATTGACTTATATCTTTTTACTATACTTGCTTTTGGGGATAGTTGTTTCATGAAAATCATACCTCATCTTATTTTCATACTCTTTTTAAGGTAGCACAATACAACGATTTTTTTAAAATTCAATCTCCAACCTTTAAAATGCTGTTACTTTTTTGAGACTTATATGAATTAATAAAAGGGTATATAAAGATAGATAAAAGATTAATCTTTTAAACGAATGCAATATTTTTGTTTTGCAATCATTATGTAAACAATTATTATGCAATTAATGGTAAATTCTTTGTCAGTTCACTTAAATGAATTTAGCTCTATCATCTCTATAAATATACAGAAAATGATTACTAAATCTTAAAAAACACAGCAGGAGCTACAAAAGGATGCCTCAAATTATCCATTCTCTCATAATCTGTAATTAGTCTAAACATCCTTACCACATAAAAGTAGATAATATTTTATTAGGTGTAAAACTTGATCTATACATTCTATCCAAAATCTGAGACACACTTTTGTAGATAATGGCTCTTAGAACAACATATAATTAAATCAACCCTCTCGGGATATCCACAAAGAAGCTAATTTCAATTGAAAGTGGAAATTTCTAGTAACATTTTGTAGACACAGTTAACATTATAATTGATTACATAATTGTTAAAAGAGTAATCTGTCAGCTATCCAAAAATACCACTTTTATAAATTTTCAAGCATTAAAAAGAAAGTTACAGCAATTTAAAACTGGGGAATTGGAGGTATGAAATCTTTGTATTGTGCTACCTAAACATCACCTTAAAACTCCAATATTTTCCACGACACAACAATAATATAAAGGGATATTGATCTAACAAATCTGAAGTGCTAAATTTTCATAAAATAACCTAAAACTTTGACATACTACAAAAAATGCTGCACCACAAAGTCAATATAAAATTGTTGATTCATGCTACCTTTATGGGGCAGAGGGAAAATTATACACATATAAAATGGCCCTCCCTAATATAAAATGCTCTTACAATCTTGACTCCATTAATTTTAAAAATATATGTATAATCTCATTCCTACTTTTCGTTTTATGGGCAGTGAAATTAGAAAATTTTCAAATCACATACTTTCACTTATTTCAAAGGTTATGTTGGTGCAAAATTTTGATAAAGCCCTAAAATGGACTAAATTTCTATCTAAAACTCTTAATTGACCAATTTACATGATTTTATTTTTTATACCAACATTCAAAATCGGGTTAAAATTTCACACCGGATGACGTACATTAACCCAAAAACCTAAAAACTATTCGATTCTCTCCCTTTTTCGACGGAACATAAATAAGAAACTCTGTTAATGTTATTTTTTATGTTAAATTGCTTCTATTTGGATGATAAGTAAAAAACACGAAACTTCAATGTAAGATATAGGGAATACATTAGCAAACAGCTTGTGGTACTTGAGAGAACACAACAATTTATGATACCAAAATGATCAAATATTGTCAAAAATTAAAGTACAAAATATATCTAAAATTTACAAAAAACGTAGGCTTATAATCTGACCTAGGTGAATTTTACTTAATCGCTGAGAGAAATTATCATTGTTTGATTTTAATTTTTGAAAAAGAAAGCAACAGCAGCTTGAATCTTTCCTTACCCATAACCTCTTTGGGAAATTATCTGAAGAGCAAACTTGAATGCCATATTGTTTTTTTCTCATACAAATTCAATAATATACATTCCTACTATTAACTGTTAACTAATAATAGTTCATTAACTCCACTCGGTTTTGCAGACACGCTATATAGATTGTCGGATTGTTAATAACAACAGGCTTTTTTTTCAAAAACAAACAACTCTATCTCAATCACGTATATGTTATTTTCCTTTGCATTACAATAAGCCATCCTGGTGCCCCCATACGGTGCCTTTTCCAGGTTTCTATTAAGAAATATAAGATTGAACCTAAAGGATCAAGTTGTTAAAAAAGAGATGCAACACGTGAACCTGATTAGGTGTTTTGTTTTGAAAAGGAGAAAATAAAATGCAATAGTTTTAAACGCATAATTTATGTCGGATTAAAGATGTAAAATGTCTGAATGTCGAATTTAAACAATAACAATTACTATTTTCCTTTTTGATATTTATAGTGAACACATATACAACCACTAGAGTTTTGTTTGTTTATAAGAAAGGTAACAGGACCAATAAATACTACATTGGTATTAATAACTCGAGTCTTTTTTAAGAAGAACCTATTTCTCACTAGCGTTAAATCATATTTTGGTAAAACCTCAAGGCACCTGCAGATATGGTGCAGACAAATTTGCAATTAATAACTGAGTTTTTTTTATCTACATTTTATAATTATATTTTTAATCTATTAAGCTATGTCAAAATGTTTACTTTTATAAATGTTTAATATTTTTTTACCATAGCATCATCCACACGAATCAGAATATATAGCATACGAATCATCTCATGAAGCCATTCAGGCTATATTAAAAGCCGTTGAAGGAAATTATTTCGCTATGTATGCTTTAGGAAAACTTTGTAATAAGATCTACGAGATTGTCGATAATGATGACAATCCTTACAAGTGTCGTATATATATTAAGGAGTTAGATTTCGCTTTCTGTATCGGAAAAATAGAACATATTCATAGTGAGTTGGTAATCAATGTAACAGACAAGTGTAGAAACTATCATTGGTTGAATCGTGAAAAAAGTTGGTTTAAAAGTTGGATTGAATACTTTTCTGAACCCCCCTTAGAACAAACAGCTTGCTCTTGAAAATGTAAAGTGATCAACCAATGCAGACTTATTATATATATATATATATATATATTATTTCAACACAAGTTATAATTGTAACTATTAATTCAAAATTCTGATAATACAGAAGTTTATTTTTTGTTGTACATTATGCTTTGTTGTCTGGTCAATTTATATGTTACTACTTATCTGATAACTAACATAATTGAAGGACATTGAGTAAATATCCATTGCCAACAGCAGTCACATAAATTACTAAAAACGTATTATTCGAAAAAAAAGTTTACAATGTCTATATCCTATAAATGTATAGAAAAAAAGGAAATAAACAAAAAAATGAACTTTGAGTAAAATTCTCAACTGAAAGTCCCTAAGCAAATGGTAAAATCAAAAGCTCAAACACATCAAACGAATGGATAAGTATTTTCACATACCTGACTTTGTACGGGCATTTTCTAAAGTAGAAAATGATGAATTAATCCTAGTTTTATGACTAGATAAATCTCTCACTTGTATGACAGTCACATATGATTCTATTATATTGACAACGATATGTGAACAAAACATACAGATATAATAAAATAAAAATGTCAAAAATAGTGGTACAGGTGTCAAAAAAAGTAATATCACAAAACTACTGAACTCGGAGGAAAATTCAAAACGGAAAGTCTCTGATCAAATGGCAAAATCAAATGATAAAACACATTAAACGAATTGACAACAGCGTGTAGTTATAATCTTAATCTCTATAAAAACAAACAAAACAAAAAAACAAACAAAAAAACATACAGACAAAGCATATTACCATTATTAAAGACAAGCATTCAAAATTTACCACAGCACAATAACACAAAGCCGGGATATATAAGTACATAGCCACGTCAAATGGATACTTTGAAAAAGAACGAGTCATTTTTTGACACATCCTTGGTTCATCAGCTTTTTTCTAAAATACTAGTGACGCTTTACAAAGTCTAAGTAGTAGCTGTAAGCCCATGTATACCGACGGAGTTGGAAAATGTACATTCTATATGCAAATGAAGTTGAAATATTACTTCTAAGATGGGGAACATTGACAATTTCAAAATCTTAATTGTCTCCTTTGTTTTTGATTCTGGTACTGAGTTGAAGTTTTCGTATTTTTGGACGTTTAAAAGAAGAATACACAAGGATCAACATGTCCATTATATCGTAGATGTAAACCTTTGTATTTTCAGTATGCTCTTTTCATATTTATCATAATCTATTGCAACCTGTAAAAGTTTTCGCATTGGGTCATTTTTCGATATTTTTTGTATAATACACTTTACCAAAAAGTCATACTTATTTCTTTGCAATAATGTTTTTTTTTCGAATTTTCCTCATTGGTTTACATTGTAATAACAGGATCAATATTTATCTGGTATTTCCCAAACATACGCACAACAATACCCATAGTAAAACTCAGTCCAAGAGAAGTCCTGTCCGATGTCAGCAAAGGTAATAACAGAAACTAAACAAAATGACATTTAGCAGTTACTGACGAGCCAGCTCCAGGCCTCAATTAAACTGATTGAAAGATTATGTCTTCATCATATGAATATCAAGCACAATCCCTCTCGTTATTGGTTTGGAAGTATACCATCGTAAAATATATGAGAAGAACATAACCAGTGTCATGCCAACAACTGGTTTCAGAATAGATATGTTGAATTCCGATGCAAAGAATCTATAAGTGAATCAATATTAAAGCCAAAATATGCAACCTATAATCACCTGACAACAGTATCGTAACAATATCCCTAAATAAGTCTGTGTAAAGGTTTTGTTAGCTTTTGAGAAAATTAAAAGAATATTACCCAAAAAAAATTGGACGTGAAACTTGAACGTATAAGATGTCTACATGTTGAATTATATTTACGAATGATTTCCTTGTACCGATGATAAAATTTAGTAAATGTTTTGACTAGTTTGTGAACCCTGGTGTAATAATTTTTCAAAAATACATAACTGTTTTCGCTAAAATCTAGTACGTTGTCACGAGTAAATCGTAAAAGTTGAGATAAAAAAAAAACACCATAAGATGGTGACAAGGGAACGTCACAATTTAAAAATGGATAATTATCTGTTTTTTATTCTTTTACGATTTCAGATTTTGTTTTAACTATTTTTCTTTTCTAAATGAAAAACAAATTCGAAGATTTTACTCTTTTATTCACTAATTTGAATTTTTCTCTGACATCGAAGATTCGGGTCGGGACATGTGATATACGAGTGTTACATAGTTCACTCTCCAAAGAGTTTCTACAGAAAATGAATTAAAAACGAGACTGTGAGTATAACTTTTGGTATATAGAAAGCGATATCATGATCTTATTCATATCTCAACATTTTTTTTATATTCTGTTGTGCCGACGTCTTTATTTGGATGTGATGATAAAGTACAAATAAAGTCACCAAATAGGACAGTGTAGTGTTTAGTGTTTAACGCTATCATTTTCATACATCTTACTGAAATTATGCAAATTTGTGTAAAATATTTTCTATCTGAATACTTTTTTTGTGTATATACGCGTATACATTGACGATATTATATTCAACATTAGCACTATTTAAGGATTTACTTAGGTGAGGTTTGGTAAAAATTAGGAAATTAAGAAAT
Organism: Mytilus edulis; assembly: GCA_019925275.1. Lineage (NCBI taxonomy): Eukaryota > Metazoa > Mollusca > Bivalvia > Mytilida > Mytilidae > Mytilus > Mytilus edulis. The sequence goes on along the minus strand of CM034357.1, from coordinate 2,871,074 downwards.
TAAAATTGATACCATAAGCTGATAGAGCATCAATTAAGGATAAAGATAAGCTAAAAATATTGATAGGCGATGGACCTCCTTTTCAAGATATTTGAGATTTAAAATATGGCGGGAAAGACTGACTCGGACTTTTACCTTATATTTGCATTGGTATCATTTGGGTCTCAAAACAAAAGAAAGAAAATCAAGAATCTTCAAAAATTTTGGTAAATGACCTTTCATGAGCTATTAAGTCTTATATGAAAAAATAAATGGGTGTTTAAATTTTAAACGGATTCGCCTCCTTTTTTTCCAGTCATTACCACAGTTATGAATATCATTTTTCATACAATATGTTTCTCCAGACAAATGTTATTGAAACCAACAAATATAAAATAAAATCCCGTTTTCTATTGTTTTGTTAACCATTAAAATTCATTGAAGCAATTGACTAATTCACATTTAACTTGTAAAGGGTTTTTCGTTTTCTTTCGTATAAATCTTAATGTTTCACTGAATGCTTTGAAGCTGATTATATCTATGCAGTAAAATAAAGTTAAAGGATCGACCAAGTGTGTAAACACTCAAGGTAGAACTTAGATTATTATGCCTAAATAACCGATACATATACATGTTTCCAATATAAAAACATAACAATAAGGTACATCTTTTCTATTTTCAAAGGTTTGGCGATATATACGCATTAGCATTTAAATGAAATTCTCATGAATAAACTATAAATACGAGTAATTTTTTTTTTAAAGGGGGCTTAGTAATTAAAGTCATATTTTTTTCTTTTTTCAACTTTAAAATCTTTTATTATAAATGATGTTTATTTGCACAGGTTTATTCATGGTCTATGTTCTGGATATTTTGGATTTCGGTCCTCAGATGTTGAAATAGACGTTTGTCACTCCTATTGCGTAACGATCTACCTGTTACTGGGTTTTTTTTTTTTGTGCTCCCTTGCCCCAGACGCAAGGAACAAACTCTAAAATGGGGAATTTGAATTATGTTAGATTAATGTAAATAGAATCAGAAATGTAAAAAAGATTACCAAATTTATTCAAAAAGAAAACCAAAGTTGTACTGATGGGCCCCGAATCTGAAGTACAGACAAAGGATAAAAATAACAATATTTTATAAGTCTAAAAATCAGAAAGAAAAATGATTTCGGTCCTTACAAATGTTCTGCAGACATTCCTTTACCGTTAAGTGTACTGAAACAAAAATGTAAAAATGAAACAAGGATAGATCACACACTATGCAATCATCAAAGTCTTAATTTGAAAAGGAACTCCATAGATTTATTTGGTATAATATTTTTCCGTACTTTTATGCCAAACCATAAACAAGCAAAGAAATTCTTTCGCATATGTTATCAAAACGAAGAAATGACACTTCTCTAAAAATTATAGTCTGCATTTTCCACCAAAAAATATTTTGATCTATAATAATACGTTAAATCCATACTAATAATTTTATTGAATGTAGATGCTAGAATTATTGCTTTAGCCTTAGCACAATATTTAAAGGTTGTGTTGACCAACATTGTTCATATTGATCAAAATATAAAATCCGGTAAATGGTAAAAGGGTTTCAACATCATCCAGATGAAATAAAGTATAGATTATTCGGGAAAAGTCAACAAAGATTGATGTAATGTTCATTGACTATTCTAAAGTCGTCCGATTACTTCCATTAGGTATGAACCTTTTGTTCTCGGTTAAGAGACAAACAGACAAATAATAGTACACAAGACACAACATAGAAAACTAAAGACTAAGCAACACAAACCCCACCAAAAACCGGGACTGATCGCAGGTGCTCTGGAAGCGTAAGCAGATCCTGCTCCACATGTGACAGGTAACATTTATGAAAAGGGAAGGGTATTGTAGTAACGACATAAGGAACATATCCGTTATCATCTGTGAAACGGTTATTCCGTAACGGTCAACCAACTCGTGATGGCGTCCGTAAAATTTACGAAAGGATGATTTCAACTTCGCCATTTGGAACTCTTGGTTTAATAGCTTCCTTGTGAGCAGCAACTCCCTATCAAGGAAATCATGATAAGAAATAGAAGCCGGGAATATCGTATGACATGGTAGATATATACTCCGTATGCAGGCGTACAAATTCTTCTCATGTTGTACTGTTACATCACGGCTATGGGGCTTATAATTGTAAGAAGTTCAGAATGGTAATTTAAGAATAAACATTGCGAATAGAGTTAGCCAACAACTTAAACTTTTATCTTTTCGAATAGGAATATTGAATTTACTGACCTTTTTAGTACGAGAAAATCAAGAATTGTCCATCCAAACAATCGAGATCGAAACCAAAATAGCAATTATTTTGGGTTATCTACTCCGACGTGTTAGGATTAAAAAGTATATAATAACATACACGGTACCTATTTTTTTGCGCCAGATACGCATTTTGACAAGCAATGTCTCTCCAGTTATGCTCGAGGTAAAAATATATGATAATCCAAAGCTTATATGTTGTTTCACTTTTCGTCCTTTATTAATCCTTCCATAGCTTACTGTACAATATGGATTTTGTGATGACGACCATGAAATAACACATTAAAATGAACGTCTTTATGATTTAATATTTATATGAAACAGTTGGCATTTTGTATTTTATTTTTTTAACTTTTTGTACTTGGTGTTGCTCCTTTTGGTCAGTCCAAATGACCTTTTTTCTGTCCCAAGGGAACGTTCCAAAAGATGTTATATAAAAACACTTAAACATGGTCATCTTAAAAGGGAGAACACTGCATATAGCCGTTTTCCTGCAATTTTCGTTGAAAATATTGAACAACTAATTTATAACCAAATAAATGAAAGAACATCAAATGTGTGTATGATATGTATAAAGATGAATAGTGAAGTAGAAACTATACCTTTTGTATTCTACGGGTTTTCTTTTTAAAAAAAAGACCTTTATGTGAGCGCTAAATTTCCTTGTGTCCAACATAACCACATCTTTTGATTTTTTTTTCGACCAGAACACGAAACAACCTATCTCATTTTCAAAATTTATTTTAAACTTGTCCATACAAACATTATGTTTAATTTTTTGAGGGAATTTTTTTAGTTTTGTTTTCTTCCACATATTTTACATCAACTATAACGCAATACTCACCTACTCAATTGAAATATTACCTTGCACAAATAAAAATTATAAAGATATCAATATTTACTGTAAACAAAGGTGATACATGTATGCTCTAACTAAGTAACCCACAATCTTATTTGAATAACAACAGGATAAAACATTTGAGCAATACTATATTGTATATCAAACGATATGACGGTAAGTAAACTTTGCAATTAATTAAAAAAATATTTTTAGCTCTCATTTCATTGTTTTTTTTTAATCGAATTCAATTTTGTTGTATTTTAATCGATTACAGTATAATTCTGTCAGAACATATACAATGAAAAAGTGATCATGATTTTTCACGCTTGATATTGCCGAATTTCAATATGATGTTTTCATTAGAAATTTTGTTATATTCCCAAGAATATATTCCTTATTAAAGTTACTTTCAAAACGTTTTTTTTTTCAATTTGGGCTAAAATTAACAGTATTAAATATTTAAATGTAATTGTGATACATTACTTTATGGCATATTTCTAGACAAAAAAGTTATCCTCGAGTCTAACATTTGATAGATGTTCGTAAAGGAATTATTTCATGAACGCTTAAATTTTGTGAAACGTGAAGTCTGTCTTTATTACTAATTGTTTTTTTTTTTAAATATAAACCTAAAGACGAATATTACATTTTTGCTGCTTACTGTACGTTTTATTCAATTTTGATATTTTTTTAATCAGATACTTACCACTTGTATTCACATTTCCTGTTTATATACATTTCTGATGCCTTTTCTACCCAACAAATCATATGAGACACTGCTTCATTCAAATGGATTTTGTGGCCGGGATTCTTATCCAATTAGACAAACACTTTCAGAATAAAGACATACATTATTTCTGTTAATGCACGTCATAATTTTTTACCCGATGTTTATAAGAGTTAACATAAATCTCACGGTATGTTAGGCACAGTATTGACTATTCCTGAATATGCTTCTTTTGTATCTTCATATATAAAAGAAATCATTGTGATTCTTTGTTTTAGTAGTAAGTATATAGTAGTTAAGGAACTCGTTGAAAGCACTGAAAGATTAGTAGAAAAACACTAACAAGAGGCCGAGATGAAACGATATTTTACTATGCGTTGGGTAGTTTAGATAACCAATACATAGAAGGGATTTTTAAATGTTCAGAAGACCCCTTAAGCTGTGATATTGTTATGATATGTTTGTTTACTATATGACTCTCTGTGGTGCGCACGGACCGTCCAATATTTACGGCATATCACCACCACATTGTTGCCGACTCATATGAAAATAAGGAGAAGAGTAGAGGCGCACAGTTCGTTTCCTGTAGAAATGGCGAAAACTTGCTGAACTAGTCCACTTCTAAATTCAACAAATATGTTGTCAATAAGAATCTTCAGCATACTGATCACTAGTTCATCTGTGTAGCATGTTTTACCTTTTTGTTAATAATTTAGAAAATATGACTTATATTATGGTATCCAAAAGCAATAACTTTATAGCGTATGGTGAAATTTTTATTTTTAAGGAATGACTGTAATATTTTTTCTGTCTATGAAAAAATAACATAAAAAATGTGGTGGACACTGAATAACTCGCGTAGCGGTTTATTTTAAGGCAGTGGCTATTCGTCCGGCTAGCCGGGTAAATAGTCAAAAATGTTTGTTCATTCGGCAATCAGGTAAATAGCATTTTTACGGTATTTTACTATTTGTCCGTCCAAAAATATAATCGTGGTTTAAGGAGATAATAAAACGCTGAGTAGTTATGAGAAATATTGTCAAAAATCGTATATCAACATCTATGCAGCAAATACCGTTTTGAATTAGTTACTAATAGTCTTGGCTATAAATTGTGCAATTTACCTATTCGTTCACTAAAACAAATCAAAATGCAAATGAATATACCACAATGAATACATTGTATTCAGATTTTTTAATGGCTCCGCAACAAAGTTGTCGGGGACATATAGTTTTACCCTTGTCCGAAATTCCGTAATTCTAAAATTCCGTAATTCCGTAGTTCCGTAATTCCGTAATTCCGAAATTCCGTCATTCCGCAACCAACCATTATACGGGTTTTTTTCTAAACGGCTTTAGATATTGGAAATATCGAAATATTGGGCTTTGTTATATTTGTTATTCTCGTGGTGTTTTGTCTGTTGCTTGGTCCGTTTCTGTGTGTGTTGCGTTTCAGTGTTGTGTCGTTGTTCTCCTCTTATATTTAATGCGTTTCCCTCGGTTTCAGTTTGTTACCCCGATTTTGTTTTTTGTCCATGGATTTATGAGTTTTGAATAGCGGTATACTACTGTTGCCTTTATTTTGGACTTTCATAAATTGTTGAAAATCACAGTTATACATACTTTTTTTCTAAACGCCTTCAGATATTGGACTGATTTTTGGTATGTGAGTTAACCATGATGAGTTACAGATCAAGTTTGAGTTTCCTTCCGCTTCACTTGTTTTTGTCGAAATTACGGGCTTTGGACTTTGATAATTGTTGAAAATCACAGTTATACGGTCTTTTTTTCAAAACGCTCTCAGATATTGGACTGATTTTTGGTATGTGAGTTAACCATGATGAGTTACAGATCAATTTCGTTCCGCTGTTTGTCGAAATTACGGGCTTTGGACTTTGAGAAATTGTTGAAAATCTCAGTTATATGGGTTTTTAAGGCCTTAAGATTTTGAGCAGATTTAGTATATGTGAGACTACCATCTTGTTTGTGTCCGCATGTGTTGTTGAAATTGCAGATTTTTCATATTTTTGGAACGGGGCCATTCGTGTCGTTTAGACACATCTAGTTATTATTCAAAAGGAGTTTGGGGCAGGGCAAAAAGACTCTCATCTTTTATCTGTTCCACCTATGAATTTCATGTAAGTTTAAGAGACTGACCACTGATTATTGGTTTCAATAGACATCTTTGATTCCAAAAGAAGATTCTGAATTTATTGTATCCTTGAAGTTTGGTTCAAATCAGGTCGTCAAATGATTTTGAGACACGATTTTTTTATTTAAAATGTTTGGGGATTATTAACTCATTTGAAATAAGAGAGAACGGTAGGCACGTGTAACCTTAACCAAAAGTGATATTGTGTTTACGATAGAATTGATTGATTGATTGTTGGTTGCTTAACGTCCAGTGGCAAATATTTCATGCATATTCAGGACGAGAACAAGTTCACAATAAATACTATAGGTAGGTTGATACAATAGAGGCCATCTGGGATGATGGTTGGAGAAATTTTGACTGCCACCGGAAAAGGAGGGTATATTGGATAGGGACAGAAATTTTGCCTTGCAACAGGCCACCTACGGACCCCTCAAAGAGTTGTTGCAATGGTTCTTAACGTGCAAAAAGCGTGGCTTTCTCTTTACACGAGGCATCGCATTTAACGTCCCCCTTCTGACCGGACGTGACTGCGAACTTGATACATCCCGCACAGCCAAACGGACGCTCCACTTCGGCAAGCGTTTTACTGCCGGTCGGGAGAAGACCAAGTGACCATATTTCTATACCTCAGTCACCCTTGGGGATGTTTACGATAGAAAAATATAGAAAAAAATGTTTATTAAGTTAAACAGAATAAAAAAGAGGGGTTACCCCAACCCTGGTATCCTATTCCGAGTCAAGGTATATCAGTGCATGTCCATAGATCTCCGTTGTAGTAGAACTTAGATTTATGCATCCAAGCATATTTGATTTAGTTATTATCCGAATGCGTTTTGCCTCCATGAGGTAAATCGGCAATTTCAGTTTGATGTCAGGCTTTATTCCTCTCAGTTTACATGTATACTTTATACGCTATAGTTCTTGAGTCACTAATATATAAAAATATGTTTTAAATTGAAAGATGTTAATATCAGTAAAAACACACCTTCGTTATGTAATTGCAATAATTCCAAATACATTTATGGACCCATGTCCCATGTTATAACAGGAGATCTCAACATCGTTCGAGACCGAGAGTTAAAATCATTCCTCAGTAAAGGACCTAAATAGCGTCCCCCGTCAATTATTAATTGGAATGAGTGTCGTAATATCATCCACGACTCACTCCATACTTACTGTTTGAAATGGATAAAACGGGAAAAAGCTGACTAAAAATCTTTGGACTCTTTTCTTAATTCAGGAATGAACATAGTTGATATACGTATTCAACATTTTAAAGAACATTTTACCCTTAACAACAACCACAATAAACCTATTTCTCGTATCAAACATAAACTAAAAGAACCATCCAAGGGATGTGTGTTTGTCCCGGCCGATAAAGCTGCTAATAATATTATTATTGTTTGACGTAAATTTTACATTAAGGTTGTGAAAAAAAGAAATAACCAATTCACCAACTCTCCAACTCTCCAACGGACTCCATTTTCAGAAAACGACATCTGTAACAAACATAAACTTTAAGCTACCGCTTTTACAAGCAGAACCAAATGCAATGAAAGTCCCAACTATGTATTGGCTTCCGAAGCTACATAAAACCTTACAAATATAGATTTATTTCGTCTTCAAGCCATTGTTCCACTACTTAATTGCCTATTCTTTTTACCAGTACACTTGGTACGATCAAAAACATGATAACAAATTGTTAAAATAAGGCCTTTGAAAATGAGGAATTAATTACTTTTGGAGTGTCAAAAACTCGTTGGAAGTACTTGATAAATTGCATTCTTATATTGGTGATTTTGAATCTGTTCAAAGTTTTGATTTTTCTACCCTATATCCACATTGCCTCACATTCTCATTAAGAAAAAATTCACACACCTAATTAAATGGGCATTTAAAAATTCAGATTGCGAATATATATGTTCAAACTCTTTTAGGTCATTTTTAGTAGCAATAAACAAAAGAAATATGTCAATAAGACATGCTTTGATACTGTATCTTCCCTTGAATTTTTACTAGATAATATTTTTGTTCGCTTTGGATATTCCGCATATCGTCAGGTTATCGGAAATCCAATGGGGACTACCTGTGCACCACTTCTTGCGGACCTGTTTTTGTATTGCTATGAGTTACAATTTATGACAAAAATCAGCAAAGACCCATCTAATCAACAGCTGATACAAAAATGTAATAATACTTTTAGATATTTGGATGATATATTGGCTCTCAATAATGACGACTTCAGTATGTATACTAAATAAATTTATACTGTTGATTTTACTTTAAATAAAGCTAATAATAACAATGACCACTGCCCTTTCCTCGATCTTGATATCTATATCATTAACGGAAGGCTTGATACTAAAATTTATGATAAAAGAGATAATTTTTCATTTCCTATCGTTAATTATCCGTTTTTAGATGGTGATGTTCCCTTGTCACCATCTGACGGTGTTTATATATCTCAACTTGTACGATTCACTCGTGTATGTAACAACGTTTTAGATTTTAACGAGAGAAGTTTGTGTATTACTGAAAAATTATTACACCAGGGTTTTCGATATTACAAACTAGTCAAAACATTTACTAAGTTTTATCATCGATATAAGGACATCATTCGTAATTATAGCTCAACATGCAGACTTCTTATACGTTCAGGTATTTCACATCCAATCTTTTATAGTAATATTCTTTATAAAGCACAAAAATGTCAGTATTCAACTCATAAGCTAACAAAACCTTTAAATAGACTTATTAAGAAGGGATATAGTTACGATACTGTTGTCAGGTCATTAAAGATTGCATATTTTGGCTTAATATTGATTCACTTATAGTATCTTTGCATCGGAACTAAACACATTTATTTAAAAACCAGTTGTTTGCATTACACGGGTTATGTTCTTCTCATATAAGTTATGATGGTATGATACTAAACCCCTAACGGGAGGGATTGTGCCTGATATTCATATGATGAAGACATAATCTTTCAATCAGGTTAATTGAAGTCTGGAGCTGGCATGTCAGTCAATTGCTAGTAGTCTGTTGTTATTTATGTATTATTGTCATTGTGTTTATTTTCTTTTGTTACATCTTCTGACATCAGACTCGGACTTCTCTTGAACTGAATTGTATTGTGCGTATTGTTATGCGTTTACTTTTCTACATTTGCTAGAGGTAAAGGGGGAGGGTTGAGATCTCATAAACATGTTTAACCCCGCCGCATTTTTGCGCCTGTCCCTCGTCCGTTGCTTTTCAGATTATCCTTTTGTATGTTGAGTATGCAATTCAAGTACGAGATAATAATCGAATTGTAAAAATAAGAATCTTTTTTCTATACATAGAGCATTGTCTCAATATGTTGCCTTCAATCAACAGGTTCGTTTTATACAATTATTTTGTCAACATATGTAGGAATATCTTTATCGCTAAAAGCCCATTAACTCTGATGAATAAAATTATATTCAAGAGCTTCCTGTCAGCAAAAATGTAGGGTTATTTTTTTCTTATTCCAAAAAGTAATTTTATAGACAGGGGGACAGGGGGGCTAACATTGTAATATTAGAAGAAAATTAGCACACAATGTTCCGTTTGTTTAACAAACACCTAGGCTATCTAATCAACTCAGATGTCAGTGTACTCTGCATAATTTATAAATATAATTAGTATTGTGTCCTGATTTTTACATTAATCATTGTATTATATTGTTTCACAGCATCAGCATCCACAACAGACAGTATATATACAATACAAATCATCTCATGAAGCCATTCAGGCTATATTAAAAACTGTTGAGGGAAATCGTTTTGCTCAGATGGCTTTACAAGAACTTCGTACAAAGATCTACGAGATTGTTCATAATGATGCCACTCCTTATAAGTGTCGTTTATATATCCAAGAGTTGGATTTCGCTTTCTGTATTGGAGAAAGAAAACAAAGTCGTAATGAGTTGGTAATCAACATAAATGACAATTGTAAAAGATATCATTGGTTGAACACAAATACTGACAAATATTGGTTTACACGTTGGTATGAATACTATTTTAAATCTTCCGGAAGGACACAGCTTTCACTTGAGAATGTTAAATAACACTACCAAGAAGCAGGAATTGTATCTACAGCAAAGAAGAATAAAAAACAGGATGTGTTGTATAGTTTTGTCTAAAAGATATCATTTCAACCACTGATTATGCCGGTTAATGTTTATATAACGACTTAACAACACGGTTACTATTTTATGTACTTTATTCTATGTTTGTGATAAATGTATATATATTCAAAGTTTTCAAAGCTACCAGGATTATAATTTAATACGCCAGACGCGCGTTTCGTCTACATAAGACACATCAGTGACGCTCAGTTCAAAATAGTTATAAAGCCAAACAAGTACAAAGTTGAATAAAAGTGCTCATTCGTGTCGATTGATTCATAGCATATGATCATAACAAAACAAGTGTGTCTACTGGTTTGAAACAATGTGATATAAGTTGTGTACAAGTTATAATTTGGTACAAATAATAGTACAAAAAATTATACAAATTATAATTTCTATTTTGGCTTTGTACAAAAAGTGTTTGTACAAATAAAAATTTGTACAAACTTTGACTAAGAAATAAAAAAAAAGAAGAATCGGTATGATTGCCAACGAGACAACTCTCCACAAGATACCGAAATGACACAGAAATTAACAACTATAGGTCATCGTACGGCCTTCAACAATGAGCAAATCCCATATCGCATAGTCAGCTATAAAAGGTCACGAAATAACAATGTAAAACAATTCAAATGAGAATCACTGAATTACAGGCTCCTGACTTAGGACAGGCACATACATACAGAGTGTGGCGGGGTGAAACATGTTAGCGGGATCCCAACCCTCCCCGTAACAATGGACAGTGGTATAACAGTACAACATAAGAACGAACTATAAAAATCAGTTGAAAAAGCAAGGCTTAAAGTCATAAGAAACCTCAAATTAAAAAAAAATAATGCATATTTTTCTATATAACTCAATGGATAGTTTTCATTATAAAACTTATGTACATATACCTTTTTCTGAAGAAAATTCTTTAATTTATTCATATTTAAAAGAAGTCTACTTTATTTTAATTGCTTCCTTCCAGGAAGCAATTCCCTCGACATATTTTCCGTATGCAAAGTGACCTCAGTGTGACCCATCTCGTAAAAATCAGGTGATCGCAATACGCATGGATGTCCTTAAAATAAACAATTATCTGAATTTACATGTTAAACACGTGCTCAATTTCCATGCTTTTTTGTTGATTGTTGACAAACAGGTGACAATCGTTAAACTTCGGCTTCAAAACACGAACTTTAATTACCTGCCATATTTTCACAACAACACTGACCGATTGAAAACAAAATTAACGATTATATGAAATTTATGCGAAAAAAAATGAAAAATTCTTGAACAGAAGACTAAGTCTATGATGTTTGTATGCATTGGTTCAAGAATTGGAAGAACATTATTTTTCACCGGTCACTCGTTTCTTATGACTTTAACTCATCAGATGGATACAAATAAAAGTGGACGTGGATGTTCACTTATAACTTGTACAATAATTTATAGTATGGATTGAAGCTATATTTGGCAAAACTTTTAGGAATTTTTGGTCCTCAATGCTCTTCAAACTCGTATTTTGTTTGGCCTTTTCAACATTTTTTAATCCAGCGTCACTGATGAGTCATTTGAAACGAAACGCGCGTCTGGCGTTAATGTAAAATTGCAATCCTGGAATCTGTGATGAGTTTATTTATGTTATTCAAAAACATTTATATACACTAGAATTTTTAATCAATGACCCCACATCTTATTTATAAAATACGAAAATACCAAGATGGAGACAGGAATTGTAATTGATACATGCATGCAAGTTAACTTTGATAGTACAATAGACCACACACACCCCTCTTTTGACAATTATGATAGTATGATAGAAATTGGCCTCAGTAACAATTATGATTCTGATTTTATTGACAACAAAGTATGAACAAAAAATACCAGACAAAATATATGTCAACAATCTATAATGAACCACATTCGGTTTGGCTTCCATTTCGTGTCAAAACGAGCGTTACGCGGAATATGGCTAAATTATAAAACAAAATATGTTTGCCCAGATAATGAACCTAACAAATACAACTATAATAATATTTGAATTTTTAAAAGTAATCACATCAGCACTCAACTTCAAGCTATCATTTCAAAAAAAAACAACCAATGGATATTTTTATATCCCATTTCGAAATATTAGTTAAAAACCAAATATCAATGAAATAAAGGTATCTCACAAAGGTATCATTTATTTCTCTCCTGATCTCCTATATATAGGCAACAGTAGTATTCCGCTTTTCAAAAGTCATAAACCGATTTAACTGTAAAAAAAAAATTGATGGAAACCCATCAACTACACGAGGACACAAACCGGAACAGCAACACCTAACTGCTGCAAAAACAAACACCAACATACGTAGAAACGGACTATGTGAAAACAGCTGCTATGTTCCTAAATTGGTACAGGACATTTTAAGAAAAATTGATTGGTTGAACCTAATTGTATGGCTATCCAAACCTAAAATAACGACACCTAGAATTAATTTACGACAGAACAGAAATACAGCACAACGTCACAGGTAATTTGTAAAAATGGAATATTAAATTGGGATTGAGTTTGTTATGTTGTTATTAGAAGTATTTTTTATCATTACAAAAACATTTGTTTGTCTGTTTGTCTTTTTCATTTTTGGCCATGGCGTTGTCAGTTTATTTTCGATTTATTAGTTTGACTGTGCCTCTGGTATCTTTCGTCCCTCGTTTATATAGAATTTTTATAGTAATGGTGTAATTATTTGTAATTATAACCATGTTGGTTTTTCTTCAAAATCAACCCGTGTCAAAACAAATACATCCTGTGCATATAGTTGCTTAATTCAAACTAAAAATCATATAAATGAACTCTAGGTGATTCATATCTTCACTTTTACATACATAAAGAAAATTAAAAATGTAAATAAAACAACAAACGATAAAACAACACCAAACCAGAATTAAAAATGTAACATCATAACTAAATACATGAATGTTGGATGTACAAATACCGAGACACGTCTAATAGCAATGCGCATTTACTCTAGAAAAACAGTCATATTCGGGAATATGTCACGTTCGGTACTTAGACGTAGATGGTAAACCACAATCTAAGATATGGTAAAAATGTCGTTCGTTAGTTTAGACACAGACATATCGTATAAGTTCAATCAATTATTGTCCATAAAATTTTAAATCTTTCCTGTTCATAACTCTTTAGAGCAGTTTTTGCGTAAGTAGTACACTCATGTATATAAATTCAGTATTATGTGAACATGCACGATCAAAAAGTATCTACCGAGACGTGTAAACACCATACGATGGGGCAGAGGGTATGTTAACGTGAGAAATGGGAAATTGATAATTGGGAAGTTGAAATCGTCCCGTTTTTCATAGATGTTAAAGTGAAGTCGTCCATTTGTGTTAATATTGAGGGAAAGATCAAGGTATGAAACAGTCCTTCTAGTTACAGTAGTATCCTTAATTTCAAGGGAAATATGAGATGTAAGTACTAGCTGAAATATGGGTTTTTCATTAATATGATATCATCAATATAGCTGAAAGAAAAATAAAAACATTTCGCAAGGTATGTTTTCTTTTTGTCTTTTAGTTTTTGGATAAATTCTGCTTCATACGAGAACAAAAAAAAAACAAATTGAACAGTAGGGTGAAAAATTAGTACCCATTGAAATACCGACTGTCTGTTGAGATATCAATCCTCCAAATTCAACAAATATATTGTCTATCAAAAATTACAGCTTTTTGATAATATCATCTTCAGTATATTTTCTGGTAGAATCAGTGTGGTTCTTCATAAAAAAATAAGAATTATTATAATCCAAAACAAAAAATCATATCTATGATTACCATTTTATAGAAATATCTCCGTTTAATGAGATGGTGAAGTCTATCTTTTAATTGGGCATTTGGGAATAGTAATGTAAAGCGTAGAAAAATCAAACTAGAGGCTCTAAAGAGCCTGTGTCGCTCACCTTGGTCTATGTGACTATTAAACAAAGAAAGCAGATGGATTCATGACAAAATTGTATTTTGGTGATGGTGAGGTGTTTGTACATCTTACTTTACTGAACATCCTTGCTGCTTACAATTATCTCTATCTATAATGAACTTGGCCCAGTAGTTTCAGTGGAAAATGTTAGTAAAAATTTACAAATTTTATAAAAATTGTTGAAAATTGACTATAAAGGACAATAACTCCTTAGGGGGTCAATTGACCATTTCGGTCATGTTGACTTATTTGTAAATCTTACTTTGCTGAACATTATTGCTGTTTACAGTTTATCTCTATCTATAATAATATTCAAGACAATAACCAAAAACAGCAAAATTTCCTTAAAATTACCAATTCAGGGCAGCAACCCAACAACGGGTTGTCCGATTCACCTGAAAATTTCGGGGCAGATAGATCTTGACCTGATAAACAATTTAACCCCGTGTAAGATTTGCTCTAAAGGCTGTGGTTTCAGAGTTTTAAGCCAAAATCTACATTTCACCCCTATGTTCTATTTTTAGCCATGGCGGCCATCTTGGTTGGTTGGCCAGGTAACGGGACACAATTTTTAAAATACATACCCCAATGATGATTGTGGCCAAGTTTGGTTAAATTTGGCCCAGTAGTTTCAGAGGAGAAGATTTTGGTAAAAGATAACTAAGATTTACGAAAAATGGTTAAAAATTGACTATAAAGGGCAATAACTCCTAAAGAAATCAACATTTTGGTCTTGTTGACTTTTTTGTAGATCTTACTTTGCTGAACATTTTTGCTGTTTACAGTTTATCTCTATCTATAATAATATTCAAGATAATAACCAAAAACAGCAAAATGTCCTTTAAATTACCGATTCAGGGGCAGCAACCTATCAAAGGGTTGTCCAATTCATCTCAAAATTTCAGGGCAGATAGATCTTGACCTGATAAACAATTTTACCCGATGTCAGATTTGCTCTAAATGCTTTGGTTTTTGAGTGATAAGCCAAAAACTGCATTTTACCCCTATGTTCTATTTTTAGCCATGGCGGCCATCTTGTTTGGTTGGCCAGGTCACAATAAAACAATATACAAACGACAAGTATGGCCAACATCAACTAACTACTAGTACATGTACAACCACCACATAACAGACTCATGACGTGGGACAGACACATACAGAATGTTGCAGGATGAACATATTTATAAAAAGTATAGTCACAAATATACAGAACTCCGTGGAAAATTCAAAAAAGAAAGTCCCTAATCAAATGGCAAAATGAAAAGCTCAAACACATAAAACAAATGGATAACAACTGTATTACTGTTTGGTGCATGCATTTTCCTATATAGAAAATGGTGGATTACCCTGGTTTTAGAGCTAGCTAAACATCTTACTTGTATGAAAGCCGCATCAAATTCCAATTTATTGACAACGATGTGTGACCAAAACGAGCAGACATAATAGACGGTAAACATGTTAATAATGGGGAAACAGCAGTCAACATTGTGTTACAACCTTAATTACTCAAAAACAAAGAATTATGTAACAAGGAAGCATAAAACGGCATAAAGACAAGCATATTAGCTTCAGCTGACATTGAACTCATGAGCGCCCTATCTTCAACTTGACCCAGTACATTGCTGTAATATAGCATACGAACAAAGAGTACTATCAATTGGAAAGGATTTGACTCTTAAAGTCGACAGGAAAGCACAAAAGTCGACAAACAAAAACAAAACGTATCTATCTAAGAGTGCAGTAACTGACAGTTAGTTCAAAACCAATAATTACTAATTAATTAAGATATAATTCATGGGGGCTTGAATATATCGTGATTTTACCACGGGTTGGCCTTTTATGACAAATATTTTACCCTGAGCGATAGCACCCATGATTTTTTTTCGATTCTAATAAGACAAATACGGCAATTGTTTTGGATCGAAGCGGTCTAGGTGAAGGTATTATTTCCCATAAATAAACGCACTTTTAAATTGACATAAAAGAACGGAACAAACTGAATAAGTGACGTACTTAAACTATTTACCATAAAATATTTGGATAGGTTTGGATGAATCTAAATGACAATATTACTTATATGTTTTATAAGTATACGAAAAAGGGCTTATATAACACATGTTAGCATCGTTTGTTTACGTTTACTTGTTTGTGATGATTTTCGGTTTCACAGGCGTGTATTTTCCCGTAAAATGCTTTTTCTGACGTCATAGCTCTATGACGACGGGTAGCTCATTCATGAAAAAGCATATGACGTGGGAGTACGATCAGAACAGCCCAAACAATATATTCATATTTTACCACGGTTGAGTACTCAAAGCGTTTGAAGGACGTCATGTTAGAATAAGTGGATCATAATATTTCCCTTGACTCAAAACATCAATTGATACACATGCAACAGATTAAATATAAAAACGTCAGAATAAGTCTTTATAAGATAAATTATGAGATGAGGATAGCTATATTGGTATATGGTCTCCTTGTAAAATCTTACATTGCCATCAATGGTCCACCGGACCTCGACCTTATTCCGATAAGCGACTTTCCATTGTGAATTTTTATTGGAGTTGTGCGGTACTTTTGATTTTTACATTTCGGTCTGTTTCTCGGATACCTTTAAGCGATTACTATTCGGTGTATGGAACGAACGCAAAGTGTACATGTCTGTCTGGCATAGTACCTATGACCTTGACCTCATTTTGATGGATCATTGATAAAGTTAAGTGAATGTGATACTTGTAGTAACACCTTCACATTACCACAGAGCTTCAACTTAAAATCATGGTAAGTGAAGCAAGCGAAACATTCCAACGTGTGCACTCTATTGGTAACCAAACTTGTACTGATAAAGGATCTTATATTCAATATAACAATTCATGTTGCTACTAATTTGCACCCATGAAGATTGAATCTAAAGATTGAACTTTATTTACCATATACAAGTTTGTATATTGAATATTCATATATAGCATAATGAACTTTGTGACCATAGCATGCTTAAAAACACGACTGAAATTATTTGAGAGTTATAGCTGTGTAGGTAGTACTGTAAAACACACTTAGCTTCAATTACAGACCATTTATATTGCAAGCAAATCAATCCTTCTATTAACACCCTATACTTTGTTGTTGCCCCATTCTTGTAGTTTTTGTATTCCCTTTATGAGTATTTATAGACCTGTAAAGTAGACATATTAAAGTCCTGTTGGTGACCTTCTGCTGTTGTTTTTTCTATGGTCGGGTTGTTTTCTCTTTGACACATTCCCCATTTCCATTCTCAATTTTATATTAAAGTGCCTTATCTTTTAAAGTGTTTTTATTTTTGCTTTTTGTCGAGCCTTCGACTTTAGTCGAAAAAGCGAGACATAGCGATCCTCCATTCCGTCGGCGTCGGCGTCGTCGGCGGCGTCCACAAATATTCACTCTGTGGTTAAAGTTTTTGAAATTTTAATAACTTTCTTAAACTATCCTTGAATTGTACGAAACTTGGACAGAAGCTTGTTTATGTTCATAAGATAGTATCCAGAAGTAAATTTTGTAAAAATAAAATTCCATTTTTTCCGTATTTTACTTATAAATGGACTTAGCTTTTTCTGCCAGGAAACATTACATTCACTCTGTGGTTAAAGTTTTTAAAATATTAATAACTTTCTTAAACTATCCTGTAAATTTACAAAACTTGGCCAGAAGCTTGTTTATGATCAGGAGATAGTATCCAGAAGTAAATTTTGTAAAAATAAAATTCCATTTTTCCCGTATAACTTATAAATGGACTTAGTTTTTTCTTCCAGGAAACATTACATTCACTCTGGTTAAAGTTTTTAAAATTTTAATAACTTTCTTAAACTATCCTGGAATTGTAAGAAACTTGACCAGAAGCTTGTTTATGATCAGGAGTAAATTTTGTAAAAATAAAATTCCATTTTTCCCGTATTTTACTTATAAATGGACTTAGTTTTTCTTCCAGTTAACATTACATACAGTCTGCAGTTAAAGTATTTAAAACATTTTTAAGATTCTTAAACTGGCCTTGATTTTTACCAAACTTGGACAGAAGCTTCTCACAATCAAAAGATAGTATCGAGAGGAATAATTTTATTGATTTTTTCATCATTTTTGATGAGTGTGTGATTAACAGCAAAAGAAGGCGAGGCAGTGGGTTCCGCGGAACCCTTACAAATTTTTTAAACTTTAAATGTATAACCCTCTTCGGCAAATAAGTGTTTTCAACTTTGGGTTGTTTCTTAACCAGTTTATTTATATTTGTGCCTAACTGCTTTAGACGAAGTACTTTACTTAAAGTAAATGAAATATATAGACATTTGACAATTCTATGAGCTAAATGTCTTTGTATTTTTGTTTGTCTCGCTAAGGTGGCAGATTTCGAGACATAAGGATTACTATCAAGTGGCGGCGTAAACTATTTGACTGTATATGAAGCTTTATATTTTAGGAGGTAGAAGACTTGGATGGCTCAATACCTTGAACTTGAAGATACTTCAGGTAACTAAGTTTCTGTCTTGCATTTGTATATTGTCCTTGAACTAATTTTCATCGTTCAACGAATGCTTGATAACATTATATTTTTTTTTGTTATATTAAATACTCACTTATTATGAGTAATACATGTAATAGGATAACGATATTTGGTATATGAGATGTTTGCAAGGTCTACATGTCCTTACCATTTTCTACACAAGACAATGTCGGTACCAAGTCATCGTTTGATGTGTTCATGGTGTTTGAGTTTTTGATTTTGCCATTTAGTAAGGAACTTTCAGTTTTGAATTTTCCGTTGAGTTCGGTATTTTGTTACTTTACTTTTTTTTACCAGGGTTCACCTGTCCTCGACCTGTTGTATGGACCTGTGATCTCGTGATTTCTAAAGCGTATATTGCAGGTTTTATATGACCTTGACTTCATGTCATGGTTCATTGGGTGGAAAAAGACGGTTGCAGATAATTATATATCACAAATCAGACGTGCTAAATGTCAAGTTTGCTACATAGATCCCTTAATATTACTATTAAAAAATTGATCTCTCTTGACATAATTTACTATTAAAAAAAAATTTACTATTAAAAAAAATAATTGATCTCTGAGTTTCTTGACATTTTCAATATCAATAAAGGCCTTATAATCAGATGCGTATCAGTTAAAAACCTAGTTAAACTATGCTCAAAAACGTTAAAAATTGTATAAATGTTAACATCTCAACGGTTTATTATTACAGCAATAGCAAGAACTGTAAGGATTATTTATTTAGGGTTAAAGTAAAAAGCTAAATATGAGATTGCAGTCCAAATTAAGAGTTGGTGTCTTTTAGTTTGATTTCGCTTATTTATGCGAACCGCATTGCTTTAAGCCATGTGATATTATCAGATTATTACATGGCATTTTTCATATCGCATGTATTATCAGCCCTAGGTTCAATATCAGCCCAAGAGCCGCACGGCTCGAGGGCTGATATTGACCGAGGGCTGATAATACATGCGATATGAAAAATGACATGTTATGATCTTTTTATCATATGCTTCAACGGTAGAGAAAAATAACAGATTCACATATTGATCCTTGTATGTGGTTCCCGAAGTTTAAAGAGTAAAAAAGTTCACGGCCGTCGGGCCCAAAATTTGATACATTCAATATGAAATCTTTCTATCATATGACTCAACAGAGAGAGAGAAAACAAACATTTTTAATATGGACGAATCGGCAACAAATAATTCAACAATATACCTAATGATCATTGTTTGGAAAAGTCAACCGTTTAAGGAAACTTTCTAAATTATATTTAAGAAAAACTTAAAAAATGCATTTATTAAATAATTTTTTTTTTTTTTTTTTTTATTTTTATTTTTTTTATTATTTTAAACAATATACTTTCCAGTATTCAAATAATTGTTTTGTACACTATTTTGTAATGTTTTTCACTGAAAACGTAGCATTGAGGTGTATTTTCCGGAATTGGCCGAGTATTACCGGAATGCCATGTGATAACGTTACGGAAAGGCATGTGATAACAATCGAAGCATGTGATAAACTTTTCATATCAGCCCGCTAAGCACCAATTCGAAAAATATGGAATTTACGTCAATTTAATGCTATTATCATACGGTTAAATTTATATGTTATTTAGTCTAAGTATATGATAAAGATTCCTATTTTCGGTGAAATTGTATTGTGTTTTAAGTAACAGAACAACCGATATCGTTACTGATAGTTCACCATACTTTAAATTTATCACATGATCATTTTACTTCCTCGTTCTTGTTTACACTTGTTGTTCTACACGGGTGAATTGGTCATAACAAGGTGAGATTTTAATGTCTACTTCTATAGAAAATGTTTAGATACTGTGGATTCATTTTTATTCGTGGTATACCAATTTTCGTGGGTTTCGTGGGTCACAGCGAACCACGAATTTAAGAATTCAACGAAGAATAAGCCCGAGAAATGTGTATGGAGTCGGATGTTTATTTCCGGTTATGTTATGCAGTTCTAGTATAGTGTTGACTAGCGATAAACATTGTAACATAACACGTGTTTTTTTTATTGAAAGAAGATACAAGTATCTATAATACTAAAATTACGAGGTCCAATTTGTCAGCCGTCATCACGTAAAAACGACGAATCACAGAATTCAACTTTATATATAACTAATATAGTACAAAGGTGTAGATTAAAAATGACACCACTCCAGGCCGTTTTGTTTTCCACGTAATTAATATTGCCAATAATTAAGTTCCGGGTCGAGTCCGCTACCGATACCAATAGTATATTCACCTGTTACCTATTACCTTATCTGTACGTTCCGCATCTGACAGGCGCACCACCAAACGTTGTATTCAGGATTAATATGCTATATACACGGGTCATAACCACAGGGTTGACACTACTAAATTGTCAAATTGTTACCTTTTGTAGTATTTTAATCAGTAAGACTTTCTAAGATAACAATACGAATACTAAAAATCTGGACTAAAAATAAGGCGTACAGGTACAGTTTTCAATTTGTTAGTGGGCATGACGTAAAACAGCGAAGCAAAGAATTCAACTTTATTTATAACTTATATAGGACAATGCTGTTGATTAAAAAATACTCCATTCCAGGACCTTTTGTTTTCCAAATAATTAATATTATTGTTTCAGTTCGCAGTGGCGGATCCAGGGGGGGGACATATGTTTTGCACCCCCTGCACCCCCCTTTGCCCTGGGTTAGCACCCCCCCTTTCGAAAATTCCTGCATCCGCCCCTGGTTCGACGGGTTCAAACAGAAAGACTTGAAAGCAGAGAAAAACTGTATCTTATAATCGGCATGACTTCATCAGATGACAATACTAATACTAAAATAAGGCTTGCGCATAGTTATATACTTTAATTCAGTCACGGACCCGTGATATCACGGGTGTGTTCTAGTTTTGATTAAATCTATAATAAATATATCGAATATCAGTGATAATTTACTTTTTAAAATTGATTAAAACTGTTCATGGAAAATTACCGTTTCATAGTTTGGTTTACCAGTAATTAAAAATCAATAGGATTAAGTACAGGGATATTGCCCGTAGGTAATATTGTTTATGACAGGAACATTTATTTTCACACCTTATACTTATATCACTGTTTATTATATCGTGATTAGGGAAATGAGCTTTCAATCATAAAGTTTTGAATGCCTTATAGAATTCAGACAAGAATTTATAAATTGTAAAACAAACAAATAATTAGTTGTCTCTGTTCATTATTGTAATCGAAGTTATCAATGAACACTTTAACCTAGAATAACCAAGCGAGAATTTTGACAATTCAAAACTTTTTCAATGAATTCCTTCTTTTTTGTTTTGTTTTATTATTGATCAAACCAAGGAGATCAAATAAAAAAAAAATCCACGAATTACGTATCTATTTTTTTGTTGTTGTAATCAGCGATCCACGAATTTACGTATACCACGAAACGTATTTTTTTTCTCTACCCACAAAAATAAATGAATCCACAGTTACTGTAATGAAATAGCAGTAACCTTGTAGGAAACATTTCTTTTGTAAATAATGTAAATGAACTCTATTTCCGATACTATTTGTGATAATATTCTAAGACAACGTTCTATATCATCTGACACCATGTTTATATCCCATAGTATATCATTAAGAGAGAACCAAGTTATTAGATGCTCCTGTCATGGTTTTCATTTTTGCTGAAGTAGATTCTAAAGCACGGCAAATATCTATGCACTTATTCAAAGTCAATTTGTCTTCTTGCAAAAGTCTTTTTCTTGCCGTGTTGTCCCGTATTCCACAGACAATCCTATCACGGATGAGGCTTTCTATTAAATCCTGGTAGTTGCATGTTTTTGCTAGTTTCCTTAGCTTTGAGACGTAAGTGTCGATGTTTTCGGCTTCGCTTTGATTACATATGTTGAAAGTGTATCTTTCAAATGTTTCGTTTGTTTTGCCTATACAAAACGCTTCAAACTTTTCGATCACTTTTGCTATGTCCTTCTTGTCTTCTTCATTTTCGAAAGCTAGTCCATCAAAAATATCCATTGCTTCTGAGCCAATGCAAGTAAGCAATGTTGCAGTACGTAGTTTTGCATCTTTTGTAGATAAACCTGATGCGATTTCATAATTGTCCCATGTCCGCTTGAATTTTTTCCAGTTTGTTGAGATATTTCCATCCAAGTCCAGTTTCCCCGGGAATGGAATGTTAAACAATGGTGGGACGGCTGCCATTTCAATCGCTGGTTCTGCTTGTGGTTCTATCGCTTGTTCCTCTGGGATCTTTTCTTCCGGCTCACTTATGTTTTCGTTTTCCTCGTTGTCTGACATCGGGTTTTAACATCTGACACCATGTTTATATCCCATAGTATATCATTAAGAGAGAACCAAGTTATAGTGAACTACGTTTAATATACAGCATGGTTGATCTACATTGTTTACAAGAATAACATGTGTAGCACAGTTGGGCGGAAGTGCTAGTGCGCATGAGTTATTACACGTGCATTATCAAAGTACTGACATACTATACATGTTACATGTGTTGGATAGAGTTCGAATTCCTTTTTTATACGACCGCAAAAAATGAAATTTTTTGGTCGTATATTGGTATCACGTTGGCGTCATCGTCTGCGTCGTCGTCGTCGTCGTCGTCGTTCGAAGACATTTGGTTTTCGTACTATAACTGTAGTATACGAAAATAGAAATCTATGAAATTTAAACACACGGTTTATGACCACAAAAGGAAGTAGGGATTGCTTTTGGGAGTTTTGGTACCAACAGTTTAGGAATTGGGGGCCAAAAAGGGCCAAAATAAGCATTTTCTTGGTTTTCGCACTATAACTTTTGTTTAAGTAAGTAGAAATCTATGAAATCTTGACACAAGGTTTATGACCACAAAAGGAAGGCTGGGATTGATTTTGGGGGTTTTGGTTCCAACAGTTTAGGAATTAGAGGCAAAAAAAGGGCCCAAATAAGAATTATTCTTGGTTTTCGCACAATAACTTTAGTATAAGTCAATAGAAATCAATGAAATTTAAACACAAGGTTTATGACCACAAAAGGAAGGTTGGGATTGATTTTGGGAGTTGAGGTCTTAGCAGTTTAGGAATAACGGGCCAAAATGGGGCCAAAATAAGCATTTTTCTTGGTTTTCACACCATAACTTTGGTATAAGTTAATAAAAATCTATGAAACACAAGGTTTATGACCATAAAAGGAAGGTTGTGATTGATTTTTGGAGTTTTGGTCCGAACAGTTTGTGAATAAGGGGCCCAAAGGGTCCAAAATTAAACTTTGTTTGATTTCATCGAAAAATGAATAATTGGGGTTCTTTGATATGCCAAATCTAACTGTGTATGTAGATTCTTAATTTTTGGTCCCGTTTTCAAATTGGTCTACATTAAGGTCCAAAGGATCCAAAAATAAACTTTGTTTGATTTTAACAAAAATTGAATCCTTGGGGTTCTTTGATATGCTGAATCTACTTAAATTTTTGATTATTGGCCCAGTTTTCAAGTTGGTCCAAATCGGTGTCCAAAATTAAACTTTGTTTGATTTTATCAAAAATGGAATAATTGGGGTTCTTTGATATGCCAAATCTAACTGTGTATGTAGATTCTTAATTTTTGGTCCCGTTTTCAAATTGGTCTACATTAAGGTCCAAAGGGTCCAAAATTTAACTAAGTTTGATTTTAACAAAAATTGAATCCTTGGGGTTCTTTGATATGCTTAATCTAAAAATGTACTTAGACTTTTGATTATTGGCCCAGTTTTTAAGTTGGTCCAAACCGGGGTCCAAAATTAAACTTTGTTTGATTTCATCAATAATTGAATATTTGGGGTTCTTTGATATGCCAAATCTAACTGTGTATGTAAATTCTTAATTTTTGGTCCCGTTTTCAAATTGGTCTACATTAAGGTCCAAAGGGTCCAAAATTAAACTAAGTTTGATTTTGACAAAAATTGAATTCTTGGGCTTCTTTGACAAAAAATGTTTGATATGCTGAATCTAAACATGAATTTAGATTTTTGATTATTGGCCCAGTTTTCAGGTTGGTCCAAATCAGGATCCAAAATTATTATATTAAGTATTGTTCAATAGCAAGAAATTTTTAATTGCACAGTATTCAGCAAAAGCAAGAAATCATCAACTGCCCAGAAATTTTCAATTGCACAGTACTGCACAATAGCAAGAAATCTTCAATTGCACAATATTGCGCAATAGCAAGACATTTTCAATTGGAGTTGGCTTTCTTTGTCCAGAATAGTAGTTGAATCAACTTAAATCATTGTTTTTATACAATTTTTATACAATATACTATGTATATTCACTTTTACTTCCAACTGATAAATTAAAACTATCTTCATTATTCAGTGATAACAATCACTTTTTTTACATTTTAATATTTTATGATGTATTTAAATGAGTAGTTATTGTTGCAAACTCCATTAGAAATTTGAATTAAGATCAGTTTTGGAATAAGGGAAAGGGTGATTTTTCTCTTTTCAGATTTCATAAATAAAAAGAAAAGATCTTTAAACATTTTTTTGAGAGGATTAATATTCAACAGCATAGGGAATTGCTTAAAGGCAAAAACAATATTTTAAGTTCATTAGACCACATTCATTCTGTGTCAGAAACCTATACTGTATCAACTATTTCATCACAATCCAGCTTAAATGTTGTGTCCATTCTTGCCCCAACCGTTCAGGGTTCAAACTCTGCGGTCGTATAAAGCTGCGCCCTGCGGAGCATCTGGTTATTTTCTTGTTATTGTATACTTAGTCTTAGTCGTATTGTGGGAAAAAGTTAAGATATATTAAAAAATCGGTTCAGGTAGCAAGTATGATATTGCATGAAATTAAACGAAACTAAACGTTATGAAATATGTGTAGCTTTTAAAAAAGCTTGTCATCTGTCCTGATACAATTTTGTGTTTTTAGAGAAGTAGTTAGATGTCTGAACTGTTTCCTTTTTTTTGTCATCATAAAGTGAAATAGATTTATTCGTATGGCTCAAGTGAAATATGGACTATAATTACTTGAAAACTTTGTCCACAGTTTTTCTACAACAGTAATTTTAAGAGCCCCCCACCAAAAGATAAAACAATTAACAAAACCCCAAAAACGTGAGTTAATCTGGAGAATACCAGCCTCTACGTTTTCCCCCACCAAAACTCACATAATGATATAAATGAATTTATATTTGTCAAACATGACTTTATTCTACATTTAAAAATGCCTGTACCAAGTCAGGAATATGAAAGTTCTTGTCCATTCGTTTTTGATGTGTTTTGTTATTTGATTTTGCCATGTGATTATGGACTTTCCGAATTGATTTTTTATGTCTTCTCATTTAATGATAAAACCAGTCCTCACTGGTCATCCTTTATGCAATGATTATTTTATTTTTGAAATCGGACTTTTAAATGAATGGATACTTCTTGAAAAATCAACATCATAAAACGTTTTATGAAGTAATTTTTAAAGATTAAAAATACGGTTCCTCAATCAACTCTACTTTCTGGCTCCTAGAAAAGGCTTTCTATGAAAGAACACCAATACTTTTTATTAAATGTGGTTTCATAAAACAAAATGAAAAATAATTTTTTGAGAATATACGTAGGTTATTTCTAATTGAAATATTTTCACAGGGCTTTTTGTACAAAAAAATGGCTTCCAATATTTCCATTTGTGGCATCTGTGATCTCCGACATCTTTCAAATCCATCCACACACTGGTGTCAAGACTGTGACGAAGCTCTTTGTTTGGACTGCAGAGAACACCATACTTTATTAAAAGCAACACGTGGACATACTACTATTCCAATAAATGATTATCAAAAATTACCTGCCTTCATAACCGATATCAATCAATACTGTGAAATACACAATGAAAAATATCAAAATTATTGTCAGAAGCATGATTGTCCGATTTGCTGCAAGTGCATTCAAGACCATGCCAAATGTACAGAAAACATTGTACACATCGAGACGGTTATAAAGCACGCAAAGACGTCCCAGATTTTTCAGGATTTGAACCAGTGTGTTTCAGATTTACAATCAAACATCACGCAGATGAGGACATCCCGTGAACATAACTTGACTAAAGTAGCAGATCAATGCAAATCAGCAGTCAAGAAAATTGGAGAGGTCAGAACAAAAGTGAACCATCATCTCGATGCTGTTGAGAAGGGTTTGGTTATAAAGCTTCAGGACGCCGAGAGTGAATGCAGTCAACAAATTAAAGAGGTCATTAAAAGCCTTAATGAAGTAGAATCGGAAATTTCAAATTTGGATAATATTTTAAAAGGTATAAAGCAACATGCTTCAGAACTACAAGTTTATCTAGCGACCAAAGAAATCGAAAAGCAAGTCTCAGATAAAGAAAAAAGATTGACCTCCATGATGGAGAACAAACGATTTGATGATTTTACTGTCAGTTTGGAAATACATACAAAGATAAGAGATATTCTATCCGATGTCAAGGTGTTTGGAACAGTATCAATGGAAACAGTACCAACAAATAAAACATTTATCAACAGGAAATCTAGACAAGCCCAAATAATTACAACCGTTGTCAAGTCTTTCGACGATATCACGTTGAAGCAGGTAAACAAGTTTGATTGTGATAGTAAAAAGTTAACCGGATGTTCTATCCTCCCCGACGGACGAATGGCATTTACTGAATACGGTGAAAAGCGGTTGTCCGTCAGAAAGGCAGACGGAAGTCCTGATTTCCAGATTCCATTAAAAGAAAATACCGCCTTTGATATATCTTTAGTCAAGGACTCGACTGTTGCTGTAAGTTGTGGGTTCCATAGCAACGATAAATCATGCATTCAGATAATTGACCTAAATTCAAGAGAAATAATCAAAATCCTAAATTCAACTAACAGGCCCTATGGGATAGTGTGTGTTGATGAATTGTTGGTATTCTGTGGGATTGATCCAACTGGGATTTATGGTATTGATGTCAAAACTAAACAACAGAGCGAGATAAATTGCACCTTTAAAGTAGGTATGTGGTCATATATAACTTTCTTTAAAAACAAGTTCTACATGACGAATGAAGATAATCACACTGTTACTAGCTTTGATAACAAAGGAAATGTTATATGGGCTTACAAGGACGATGTTAATATGAACACACCAAGAGGAATTTCTGTTGATAACAGTGGAAATGTGTTTGTTGCATCTCAAGGATCAAACAATGTGACCATCATATCACCTGATGGAAGCCGTGCAAAACAAATACTCGATAAGAAAAATGAATTATATAAACCTTGCGCACTGCATTATGATCGTCCAACCAATCAACTCCTTGTAGCTAATCTCCAAGGAACGGTACATTTGTTTAACGCAAAGTAGATTGCACCTGTTATATAAACAAGTACGGAAATTTTAGATTTGATTCATATGTTTAATGTGAGTTAGGGAGACATCTCTTTTTGAACAGCGGTATACTACTGTTGCCTTTATTTATCAATTTATATGATGCTTATCATGTTAATTCCTAAAAAACGAAGATTGTTAATTCTAAACTTAAAAGACCTATATAGTGTGCATTTTGTTTTTAGACATCGTTTATAGATTTATTATATGCAAATGTAGAATAAATAATGGATCATTAAAAGAGTGACGAAAGATACCAAAGGGACAGTCAAACTCATCAATCTATAATAAACTGACAACGCCATAGCTAAAAATAAAAAAGACAAACAGACAAACAATAGTACACATGACACAACATAGAAAAATAAAGAATAAACAACACGAACCCCCCAAAAAACTAGGGGTGATCTCAGGTGCTCCGGAAGGGTAAGCAGATCCTGCTCCATATGTGGCACCCGTCGTGTTGCTTATGTGATTACAAATCCGGTAAATAGTCTAATTCGGTAGGTCACATTCATGAAAGGGAAGGGGATTGTAGTTGCGACGTAAGGAACATATCCGATATCATTTGTGAAACGGTTATTCCGTAACGGTCAACCAACTCGTGATGGCGTCCGTAAAATTTACGAAGGATTGATTTCAACTTCACCATTTGGAACTCTTGGTTTAATAGCTTCCTTGCGAACAGCAACCCTCTATCAAGAAAATCATGATAGGAAATGCAAGTACGGGAATATCGTATCATTTGGGAGATATATACCCCGTATGCAGGTGCTGCTGAAATGTTGCTACTTAGAAATGGAAAGTTCACAATTGTAAAGCTGAAGTCATCTCTTTTGTCGTAAAGTTTTGTTTTCAACCGACCCTCATTGTCAATTTCTAGATGTAAGTCAAGATATGATGCCGACTTTACTGTATCTGTAGTATCCTTTATCTCTAGTTCG
Source organism: Mytilus edulis (assembly GCA_019925275.1). NCBI lineage: Eukaryota > Metazoa > Mollusca > Bivalvia > Mytilida > Mytilidae > Mytilus > Mytilus edulis. Next base: position 2,842,117 of record CM034357.1, on the reverse strand, counting down.
ATTGGATAGATGCGTTCCACATAGTCACCAAATTTTGAATTATTTAGTGAAAGAACATCATCTATATAGCAGAAAGTAGAGTTAAAGGATATTGCTAACTTCTTATCTTTCTTCCTAAGAAGTTCCTGCACAAAGTCAGCCTCATTATAATAAAGAAACAAGTCGTCAAGTAGAGGGGCACAGTTTGTTCCCATTGGAATGCCGAAAGTCTGTTGAAAAACACGTCCTCCGACCGTAACAAATATGTTGTCAATTAAGAAATCAAGCATCTTGATAATATCAGTTCCAGAATTTTTATTTGAATCAGAGTGATCCTTTACAAAGTAGAATTTATCCCTCCCTAAGACAAGATACTTGTATCTACGTTGGTCATTCTTTTTTATGAAGCAAAGCAATACCAACTCTTTCAATTTGTCTTTTAGTTTGGAATGTGGAATACTTGTGTAAAGAGTAGTCAAGTCAAATGTTTTAATACTGTTACAAGATGAAAGAGAGTTAGGTTGTATGTACTCTTAAAGATCTTTGGAATTTTTAAGTATCCACATCTGATTCACGCCACCTCTAGAATAGGCAGTTTCACAATAACTTTGAAGCCCGTCTTTGATTGCTTATAAAACAGATAAGCTGCACCATTGGTGTAGGTATTGAGTCATATATAACTTACTTTAAAATTAAGTTCCACATGACGAATGGAGAAAATCACACTGTTACTAGCTATGATAACAAAGGTAGTGTTATCTGGGCTTACAAGGATGATGTAAATATGAAAACACCACGAGGGATTTCTGTTGATAACAGCGGAAATGTGTTTGTTGCATCTGCAGGATCAAACAATTTGACCATCATATCACCTGACGGAAGCCGCTCAAAACAAATACTCGACCAGAAAAATGGATTAGATAACCTTACGCACTTCATTATGATCGTTCAACCAATCAAGTCCTTGTGGTTAATCTACAGGGTGCAGTATATTTGTTTAACGTTGAGTAGGGTGCACCTGTTGTGTGACGCCAACCTTAAAAATATGTTTGTTTGCAGTTTTCCGACTGTACCTTCAGACTGAAGGGTCGGTAGGTAGGAAAAATATTTTATTTTATCAGCCAAAATACAGTTTAAACAAGCAGTTACACTAAACCAAGTTTCTTGTGAAGAAAAAAAACAATTTTAAAACAACAAACACTGGACATGCTGAAAACCAACATCAAATGAACAGGCATTTTCAGATAAAAAACTTTTTAACCAAAACTGAAACTTTAACATAGTGTCATTTATATCCAATTTATGACATAAAATATGGTATAATTATTAAATACTGGAACACTTATAAACAAGGAATGTCATTATGACTAGAACTGTTTTAAAGAAATATATTCAGACATGTATGCTTCTTGACTAGATTGTTTTCATGAGTAGAGTATTTTCATCAGAAAAATGTAGATATTAATGATTTATAAGACAATGTATTAAAAGAGTGTATTTTTAATAAAAAAAAAATAACCATTGAATCTTCCTCAATTGAAAAAAAGGCAACTTGAAAAAAAAGTATTAAGACATTCGACTGTTTTCATATTTCTAACAATATTTAATTATATGTGATAAGCATGCTAAGGTTATATTTTTGCCAGGCTTTAATGAAAACCAAAGAAATCTAAAGTTTGGGTTGAAATCCATAGCACCCCATTAAAAGTAAATGGTCTGTACTGAAATGTTTTTAATGCATAAAAAAATTGGCAGCATAGCTCCTAAGGACATGTTTTAATTGAATTCACACAGGCCACACAGTTTGGGTATATTTAATATTGTAAGAAAGAGAATAATTGCAATGAGTGGGGCAGCCCCCCTTATCCTAAAGGAGCATACTCATTGCAATCGAAGATAGATTTAATATAGAGGGAGTATATTTATTTTTCAAGCTAACCATTCATTTTCTCTACATCTTTGTGTAGTTAGGGTTGCTTCTTATTGATTTGGCATGCTTTATAACATTTCAAATGAGCCCTTCCTCCGTACAGACTTGTTTACAGATATCCATGAAGATTTAAGTCACGGAGGAGTGGTTTCATCTTTGTCGTCTTCACAACGATTTGTAGAAAATATGCCATACTTCAAGCTGCTGTCGAATTATTTAACCACTGAAATTGGTTCCATAAAGTCAGGCTCCACAGATTCTGTACCCGATTTGTTTGAGACAGAATGGTTATCATGTCAGTTATGAATATCCGCTGCATCATCGTCAATGATATCATCACACATCATTACATGTGCCTGAATCTGTACAACCAGTTTACTAATAAACTTTTTTGTTTGTTATTTGTCTTAAAATTGACACGAGACGACAGTGTAAAGTACTCCTCCGTGACTTTATGGATACCTGTAAACAATTTCCATGTGCTTTATCATTAAATGGTCACATGAACGCTTGACGGGAAGCTAAGAAAAACCAAACTTGAAATACCCAGACTTTAAATCATTTCCGGAAAGGACCCAAAGTTCCGGATCGCGTCAATAGAAGTATTAAAAAAAAATTCTTCAAATTTAAAGCAATAAAATTTTCACAGTCGGGAGGATTTTCAAGGGTCGGTCGGTAAACTGCAAACAAACAATATTTTAATTTAAGCCTGAGCAAGTACTGGAATACTCGACTTTTCATTTGATTCATATTTCTATTGTAATTCAGTGTAAATAATACGGTGACCAGACCCAATATTTTTAAAATTTAATCGTCAAACATACTATATGGCTATATTATATATCATTGGATTTGGAAAATGAGTACTTTTGGAATATCGATGTCGTCAAAAAGAAATGTGGTAACAGTTTTGCATAAATTAAGGTCAAAGATCAACATATTGTTTTCTTTTTTTTCTTTCTATATTTTCAAAATTGAAAGATATCAGCAGCATTTTGTGTTAAATTTTAAATCAATTGATTTTGAATTATATCGAAAATGTAAAAAAAGGAACTTATTACTTAGTAATTGATTAATTCTGAAAATTGGCGTTTTTCAAACACTTGTTCTATTATATAAGATCAATACAAATTCCGTTAAAGTTACAGTAGTTACTTTGCCGGGTGACATCCAACCTCAGCAATTAATGATAAATGTTGTTTTCAATTTAAGCCTTCTATCCCGAAGGTTTATTTTGAAAAGCTCATGCATGTAAAAGAAGAACGAAAGATACCAGAAGGACTCATAAATAAAAAAAATCAGTCAACTTCTGGCTAAAAAGGAAAGAAGACAAACAGACAAACAATAGAACACATGACACAACATAGAAATCTAAAGAATAAGCAACACTAACCCCAACAAAAACTGGGGGTGATCTCAGGTGCTTCGGAAGGATAAGCAGGTCCTGTTCCACATGTGGCACCTGTCGTGTTGCTTATATTATTACAAATTAGTTTAATTCGGTAGGTCACATTCATGAAAAGGAAGAGGATTGTATTTACGACGTAAGGAACATATCCGATATCATTTGTGAAACGGTTATTCCATAACGGTCAACCAACTCGTGATGGCGTCCGTAAAGTTTACGAAGGGATGATTTTAACTTAACTATTTGGAACTCTTGGTTTAATAGCTTATCATGAAAATCATGATAGGAAATGCAAGCACGGGAATATCATATCAATTGGGAGATATATACCCCGTATGCAGGTGCTGCTGGAATGTTGCTACTTTGAAATGGAAGGTTCACTTGGAAAGCTAAAATCATCTCTTTTGTCTTAAATTTTTGTTTTCAACCGACCCTCATTGTCAAGTTCTAGATGTTACAGTTGGGGAAAAGCAAGCACATAGTTGGTGAATGGGAAAAAATCTTTAACTATTTTTTTATACTGCTAATGTTCCCCATCTGCACTTACAACTCGCATGCATGTGTCATCTGTTTGTAGTATTGAACACACAGAACAGTCACATCCGTATCAGAGATCCGTATGATTATTCTGTCGCTCTTTCCCATTTCTGTTAACTTCATGTCAAAGTATAAGGCATTAACTATTATACGAGTATTGGCCCTCGTTGAGTGCTAACCAAGTTACCACAGTCATTTACAATTAACATTCTTGTCTGAAATAACTTCTACAATTTCTGATTTACAAACGTTCCGGCTAAGTAAAACACACTACAAGGTAGAAAGAGATTTGTCATAGTTTTGAAGAAGAAAAACTACCAAAGAAATTACGGAGAGCCTGTTGATTTTCTTTAAAAGAAAAAAACTTCTTCCAGTCAGGAATCCTTCTCCCTTCAATAATCTGATGCAATTTGGTGGAAGCTGTAGTCTTTGTGCGGCTTTCCTTTTCAGCAGACAACTTTATTGAGTTTTTCATATCGTAGCGGTAAAAAAATGTCTGCTACTGTGTGCGCTAGAGAAAAGCATAGGGTCACATTTTTATAAAAGTCAGCTGCAAGGTCACAAATTTGTTCACTTTTTTGTTATCAATACATTTTTAAAAAGCAATGCGATACCACCTCTCAGACTGGTGTAAGTTGTGAGTGATGGGCCAAAGGGTGGTAGGGAAAGTGCAAAACATCAGAATCGAATTGGTTCACCAAATCATGAATTTCAACAAAAGACCCATACGCTTCAACATATTGCTGGCAGATTCCATCATTAAGTCTTTCAACAGAACTTAAGAAGCAACGTGTTTTTCAACAGACTGTCGGCATTCCAATGGGAACAAACTGTGCCCCTCTACTTGCCGACTTGTTTCTTTATTATTATGAGGCTGACTTCATGCAGGTACTTCTTAGGAAGAAAGATAAGAAGTTTGCACTATCCTTTAACTCTACTTTTTGCTATATAGATGATGTTCTTTCACTAAATAATTCAAAATTTGGTGACTATGTGGAACGCATCTATCCAATGGAGCTAGAGATAAAGGATACTACAGATACAGTTAAGTCGGCCTCATATCTTGACTTACATCTAGAAATTGACAATGAGGGTCGGTTGAAAACAAAACTTTACGACAAAAGAGATGATTTCAGCTTTCCAATTGTGAACTTTCCATTTCTAAGTAGCAACATTCCAGCAGCACCTGCATACGGGGTATATATCTCCCAATTGATACGATATTCCCGTGCTTGCATTTCCTATCATGATTTTCTTGATAGAGGGTTGCTGTTCGCAAGGAAACTATTAAACCAAGAGTTCCAAATGGTGAAGTTGAAATCATCCCTTCGTAAATTTTACGGACGCCATCACGAGTTGGTTGACCGTTACGGAATAACCGTATCACAAATGATATCGGATATGTTCCTTACGTCGTAACTACAATCCCCTTCCCTTTCCTGAATGTGACCTACCGAATTAGACTATTTACCGGATTTGTTATCACATAAGCAACACGACGGGTGCCGCATGTGGAGCAGGATCTGCTTACCCTTCCGGAGCACCTGAGATCACCCCTAGTTTTTTGGTGGGGTTCGTGTTGTTTATTCTTTAGTTTTCTATGTTGTGTCGTGTGTGCTGTTGTTTGTTTGTCTTTTTTATTTTTAGCCATGGCGTTGTCAGTTTGTTTTAGATTTATGAGTTTGACTGTCCCTTTGGTATCTTTCGTCCCTCTTTTACTCTTTACAGTAAAGGAAGTGATTCAGTACTTCTTCTCTTGCACACAATACACTTTTCAAAATGAAAACACATGTGTTGCCTTTTTTATATGGTCATTTTTATAAATTTCCTGTTACAAAACTTTGAAATATTAAAAAAAACTAAGGATTTTCCTATCCCAGGAATAGATTATCTTAGCCGTATTTGGCACAACATTTTGGAATTTTGGTCCTCAATACTCTTCAACTTTTTACTTGTTTGGCTTTATAACTATTTTGATCTAAGCATCACTGATGCCTCTTATGTAGACGAAACGCGCGTCTGGCGTAGTGAATTATAATCCTTTGATAACTATTAACTATTAGGATCTAATCGTACAGGACTTCCTAATTCAAACATTTTCCAGATAACTACATGTCCAAATTCTGACTTGGTTCTTAATTTTTGAAATAAATAAAAAGAAAAAAAACCCATATCAAATAAACATACGAAAATAAGAAATCTTTTAAAAAATACATAAAAACACGACAACCAACACGAAATGGGACCATGAACTAACAAAAAAGATCGAATTGAACAAATTTTAGCCATGAAAAATCTTTGTGATAAGAAATATCATTTATTATAATAGATTAAAATAATAGTATCGGTCCGGCTCAGCATTTTTGGAAAGTTGAATTTCAAAAGGAAAACCTGTATCTTCATTTTGTAGTGTATATTTTGTTTCAATGCAAAAGTCAAAATATTGCTTCTGAGATAAAGGATTTTGAAATTGTTGTTTAATAAAGGTTTGAAATATCATATAAATGTTGATTATTTTACATTTTGCGAAAAAAATAAATGATGAAATGAATTGAAACGTACTCTATTAATTAAATGAAAAATACTCGTAGTGTTCAATATTTACCAAAACTCTTCAAAAACGGATTAATTTTGCTAAACTTTGTTTGAAATTGTTAAAATAAGGTGTAACAAGAATGTATATAATAACAAAAAGCATATCACGAATGTACTTTAAGAATAAAGGCCTAAAATCTTTTAAAAGTATTTTTTTCTTTAAAATATGGGAACGAACTTCAAAGCCCATTTTACAAATATTGCACCGTACGATTTTTTGACGACAAGTCAAAATGTGAAGTGTAACCGTTGAACTACCAATACTGTGATTTATAGCCGTATAGTCCGAATGACGATTAAACTCCTTAAATAAGCGACTTTTCCTTACTTGGTCACCGTACTAAAAGAGTCATATCCGTAATTAACTTTTATTTTGCTTATCTTGTAAATTTCTTAAATGATTTTTAGCCATGGCATTTTTAGCCATGGCGTTGTCAGTTTGTTTTAGATTTATGAGTTTGACAGTCCCTTTGCTATCTTTCGTCCCTCTTTTAAATGAATATAACACTGTTGTCTCATATCTTCACTTTACTTACTCCAACACATGGCCACATTAGAATGAAGGGGTCGTCTTAGAATAATCAAATTTGGGTCAGAAAATATCAACAAAGATTATCGATTGTTACATTATACATTAAATTGATTTGTTAAAGTAATTTTGAATCATTAGGTGATGTGAGAAAAATGTTCAAGAATAATGAACTGTAAATTATTTTACAATTGTAAAGAAGCCAAATATTAAAACATGCTTATGATTTTTACTTGGAAATGTATATATTACTACATGTCTACATCTTTCTAGTGTAGAATATATCTACATTGGCTGTTTAGATTTCAATGATTTTGAATAAAAAATATCTATAAAATGTATGGTGTTGTCAAGGTTTCAATTGTAAGAGTAGATAGTGAAAATGTTCAAAGAACCGCAAACTGTAATTAGAAACTTTCATTAAAAAAAGAGACCAGAACAGAGTTTATTCCTTTATTGACACAAATACACACGTAAAACAATATCTTTAAAATGTACAGCATTATCATGATTACCATTGCAGGAGTAGATAGAGAAAATTAAAAAAAAACCTGCAAACTTTGATTATAAAATATGACCAGAACAGATCATATTCCTTTATTGACACATTTATTAAAAAATCAAACTTGGTTAAACAAATTTTTATAGGACCAATCTAAGCCCTTTATTTGGTTATGTATCTATTAAAAAATTACAGATCCAGAAAGTTAAAAAAAACCAAACCTGAATGGAATGACACATATAAATAATTTAGAACCAATGAAATAAGGGAAATATCTGCAAGTTTATCTTAAATTGACAATAATAAGTGACATGCAATTGAAAAGGACCATGCTTTTGTCCAAATATATTGCAATAAGGAGACATAGTACGACTGTAAGGGAGAAAAGTATTCATGAAAAACCAAATGAAGTGAAAATTAGTAACTTTAGGTCTCCATGCGTCCTTCAACAATGAACTTTGCCCGTAGCGAGTAGAAAAGTGTTAAAAAGGGCCCTCCTTATCAAAATGTTAAACAGTTCAAACAATAAACCAATAGCCTGAATTATTATAAAACAAATATACATAAAACAAATATGACCATCATCAACTTACTACTAGTACTACCACTGAATAACGGGGTCCTGACTTGAGACTTGAGACTTGACTGGAAAGTTGAAGGACGAACATTTTTAAGAGTGCCCAATCTTCCCATTTATCTAGTCCAGTGCTGTAATGTAGCATGCAAACAAATTGTACTATCTTTTGGTGATTTTAAGATAAACAGAAAGCACAAAAATTAAAAACACAAAGACAAAGGACCTATGTAGAAGTGTTTGCAGTTACTGACTGCTAGTTCAAAACCAATCAGAAAAAATAAATGTATCATCAATACTAATTGATACACATCCAACATATTATGAATAGACACGTCATTAAATGGATAATTAGGAAAACTATATTGGTATATGGGATCCTTGCAAAGACTTACATGGCTATCAAGAGTTCACCATACCTTTGCCTTATTTCATAGATCAATGACAAAAACTAAGTTTCCAAGGTCAAGTTTGTACTTCCAATACTATAAACAATAGGTAGACTATATGTTGTATGTTGTGCATGGAAGGTGTACGGGTAAGTTACATCTTTCTTCATTGGACAATGTTTAGTTTTTGTGGATTTGTCTATTTCTTAGATTTTATACGCCTTTATTTGGTCTAGGATCAGTACATATTGTTTTGATTTACTGTATGATATTATTGTAAAGGTGTTTATATAAAAAAAGACAATGTGGTAGGATTGCCAATGAGACAACTCTCCAGAAAAGACCAAAATGACACAGAAATTAACAACTATAGGTCACCGTACGGCCTTCAACATTGAGCAAATCCCATACCGCATAAACAGCTATAAAAGGCCCCGTGACCGTCACGCCATTTTCCGGGTTTGTCAGTTTGTCAGTATTAAGTATTATAACTTATTGATGTCTTTCTGAGTTCATTAACAAATGATAGGAAAAGACATGTACATCAGAGCGTATAATGATAGAGTTTAAAGTGGAGAGAAAATACAAAGGTGGACAAAAATACCCCTCCCCTTTTCAATTACAATGCAAAACTAATCATATGAACTTTACAAGCAAGAACTTCTGGCCTGGAAAGAAATAATGTAATTAGATAAGAAGGAAAACGGAGTGTTGTAATTGCCTTATCCCAGTCTTAAGACGATGAACCAAAAATAAGAGAAAAATGTTTGATCTGATAAGGTTAGATGATTTATAGATACACATTTTGTAACAGATGGCTTAGCTGACAGTCTTTCAAAATTCGAAGATTTCGAAGATTTTCAAAGGGTCCATAACCAATCAATTCAAGATTTCGTAGATTTTCAAAGGGTCCATAACCAATCAATTCAAGATTTCGTAGAAACATTTGTTGTTAAATATCGAAAAATTGAAAAGAAAAATATGAAGTTGCCCTTCGAAATATTGGCATTTCAACTACTGAGAAGAGCAAAACTTACCATAGAAGAAACATGTTAGTTTTAACAGGCATGAATTACGAAAACAAACTAACATTGTATGGTGAAGCAAATATATCTCTTGAAAAATTAAGGGTGGAATGTGTGATTCAGACAAAATCTCTGTCTCAATAGGTATCATTTAACTTTAACCTGCATTTTTGACTGAAATTGAAGAAGCCCTCCTGGCAGCAGAATATAATATAGTCGCCGTCACGTAAAATTGTTACCTTGTTTTTGGTTGATTTTTTTTAACTAACAACCGCATTCATTCCAGATGACGTTTTTCAATTAGCGGAATCAAATATCATTCCAAAAATCAAGTAATGTCCTACCTTTTACTGTGTTTGCACTGTATAATCCTTACCTTGAACAGACCATTTGCACACCCATCAATTAAGCGTTTAATTGCACGTTTGAAATATGAAAAGAGGTATGTTATCAAGAGATGTCAACCAGAGAGGATTAATTTGAAAGGAGTATGTTCAGTAAGGTCCTAAAATGGCCCCCTTTTTTAGCGTAAATTTCAAATTCGGATTTATTGACCAATATCACAATAAAGTAAAGCTAATATAGTGACTAGATAGGAAATAAGCTATTTTGTTGAAAACTTTACGTTTCAACGTTACATTATGACGTCACAAGTTGCAATCATATTGATTTTTCACGAAAAAATCAATGAAAATACTAGGTAAATTTCAATAGATTATTGGACAGGAAACATAGAGCGCATACGTCGACAACAAAGATCTTTTAAAATAATGTTTGTGAAGACATTTCTCATTCTTTTTGGAATATTAAGTTTGTCGACGCCTGCACTCTATGTTTCCTGGTCCTTAATTTGGTTGAAATCCAGCTCATTTTGTCAAATTTCACCAAAATCCCTTATCTTGACCTTTTTGGGATGTAAAAATCAACGTCTTACACATAAACTTTGACAAAAACAGTTCTGTTTAACTTTCTCACATGTATTTAATGCAACTTAAAACCTTTATTGGCTTGTTACTATGAACTTTATAATTGGGGCCAAATATGGCCCTTACCGAACTTACTCCTTTGCCAGGAATATGCAAAAACAACACCAAGACGAGTAGTACCTATGGCATCTCAGTTCAATAAAAAAGCGATAATGCAACTTAAACAATGAATGGACGGAGGTCACGACACACTGTATCTGTTTTTATTGACAGAAAGAAGACTTCATGGTGTTATTGAGAAAATGATGACTTATTGGATTGGAATAGTTGATGTTATGGGAAATACCGAGGAAGCACATGACATCCTTGCGACGTTAAGTATTGGTCGCTGGAAGGTCATGTCTGACGTTACGTGAGCACGGCGTTGATGCAGTGTCATATTTAGACGCATCTGTCACGTATCGGTAACGAAAAACGTTATAGCAACGTTTTTGGTCGATAACATATTAAGTTGATTTTAATGCTGTTATAAAAGAGGAAGTAGGTTTTTGTCATTAATAATACATTGCAATAATAAAAAAATAAGAAATCAATAACTGCAATATGTATCCAATCAAATAAATCACGTAATTTAAAAGTTGTTGCGACATAATCATCGACATTGCTAGAATTAACAATAGCAACATTTCTTCTTTTACTGTTGTACTGAAATAAACGTAATGTTTATAAACATAATTTCATACGGTTGAACGTAGTGAATTAGAGTGAAATTATTTTCTCTTGTTTTTTTCATGATGTATAGGTGTCGTACCTATCGTGTGGTCAGTTTACCGCCGAAACTAAGGTTTCGGTAATTCAGCACGACAGCGCCAAAGCGAGCACTTCTCATTTAATTACCTGGTAAATTTCAATTTATTCATACGTCTCCCCTTTTTAATTATTTATAAGATTGATAGGACTGGAGTTTTTTTTTCTTTTTGATATTATGTTGTGTGAAGTATATAGTTGTGTATAATAGTTGTGTTTAATATATACCTATGTGTTTTTGAATGTGCACGTGTAACATATTTGACAAACATAGCAGCGGCGTTGTCGTGTGGCTTTGCACTTTAATTATGAGTTTTGTATTCTTTATAATTTAACAGGATGCTATTTCCTTTAAGGTTCATGTGGACCCTTTGGCTAAAATGGCTGTATTTTCACCTCACAATTTACGCTGAATGCAGTCAAACCTGTGCATCTGGAAAAGTTTTAAGGCATAGCATGCTCTAGAGAAATAAATTCGTTCCTCCGGCAGGTACCAAAATAAACTAAGTTGGGAAAGAGGTATGAGATCATTCCCACAGGAAATTATTGAAGTGAGCTGTTTTGTTTGACATTGACAATAGATACCTGACAATAATTGGTGATTTAAACTGTGTACCTGAGTGGACCATATCAAGCAAAATTCAACTGATTGTTAATTTTATCCTTTTCTGCAGGGACGACAAAAAAAGTGCACTGTAAAATCCATTTAAATTATGAATTTTCTAAATTGTACATGCTCTTGAATTCTATTAATCTAGGACATGCTATATCTTAAAACTTTTCAAGTGCACAGGTTTGTCTGTACTCAGAGTAAATTTTGAGGTGAAAATGCAGCCAATTTGGCCAAAGGGTCCACATGAACCTTACATGGTTTTTCAAAGGGAAACATTATCAAGGGTCGAGGTACATGAGACTAGTTTTAAGTACTGAAGTTTAATACAGAATGAAAGTTGTTAAAAGAGAATTACATCATTTTAGTCATTTTGGTTTTAGGACCCCATTGGTGTAGTTACATACAGCGTATATCTTGTGAACTGTGCCTATTCCTTGCCAGTAAAACTCACTCCACAAGTGGAAAGAGTCAATCTATTTTAATTATGTAATGTTGTAAACAGAACGTTATGGATTTTTTCCCTTTAAATATGCGATTTTAAGCATATTTAAATATTGGCTTAACTAGTCTTTATAAAAATATTATTATCTATACCTTAATAAGCAGTGTATGTAAAGTGCGGATCCTAAAATATCATTTTTACTGTATATGCCATAAATGTCTAATGTAGAATGATAAATAAACAGACGAACTTTTTTTAATTTTTGAAGAAAATGAAGAAAATTAGTTAAAATGTATATGTTCAGAAATACATAATACTAATAAAACAAAGTTAGAGATGCGAGCGGGGTTTTATCGCGCCTAAAGCCATCCAGCTGTGAAATATATACCAAAATAGGTGAATATTTAGGACATTTCACGAACAGATCGTGCAGGTGCTTTATAACTAACAGGTGAGATGTTGTTGCAGTAAAAAATATTCATTTAAATACAATTATTAAAGTTGTATAACGTAGAATATGTTTTGTCTTTCAGTTTCTTCATATTTAACTAAATTCCACTATGATGATTTCGTAATGCTAGTCATGTTTACTGTCGAATAATGATACTATTCTAAGACTTTCATTTTCACTGTGGAGCGAATCATTAGTATTGTATATGCGGTGCATTTTCACTGTATAATTTTTTTTTTATCTATTACAGCTCATTTCTTTAAGAATTGAATGCTTCTTTTTGTAAATTTATTGGGTGGTAAAAGCGTTGACTGAAGTACATTTTGTATGAAGCGCGGAAGCGCTTCATTCTAAAAATGTACGCACGGTCAACGCTTTTACAACCCTATAAAGTTTCAAAAAGAAGTATTCAATACTTATAATTACATTTTTTTTAGCTAAAATCATGAAAACACGATTTTTATCCAGTTTTATTTGATTCACCTGTACACTTTTTTGTGGGACCTCGTGTTATCATGCATGATAAATGTTATTGTCTGATGCAATTGTTTACGGAATAACATGTTAGCCAATCAGAATAACGTATTATAATGAAACTTACATCTAATGTAATTATTTAAGCATGTAGAGCAAGACTTTAGTTGATTTGCTTGCTTTTTTTTTATTGGATAATCATTATGATAACACCCAATTTAATTCAAATATTAAAAATACAGTTTAAACTATGCCTAGTCATATTGTTTAAAAATGTCAATCTTATTTACAAAGTTTGTATACACAATTATACAAACAAAGCAAGCAAGCCAACCAAAGTTTTGCTTTACATGCATTAGGAAATTAGCTGTAAAGCCTTAATTTAGCCGACTTGCTCAAACAATAGATAAAGTAAGAGAAAGATTTGATAAAATTTAACTTACGGAGGAAAGTTTGGTTTTAAGACACTCTAATAAATTCAATAGAAATAACATTCATTTCAAATGTATTCCATTTAGTTTCTTATAAAGCGTATAGGGATCTTTATCCTTATTTTTTTATCCATTTCATGACACTTCACCACTAATTACGTACTACATCTTGATATAGATTGCACCTTTGTTTTCCCGTTTAAAAGGTTTTACACTGGATCCCTTTATAACTTGCTGTTCGGTGTGAGCCAAGACTCCATGTTGAAGACCGTATGTTGACGTATAATGGTCTACTTTTATAAATTGTGACTCGGATGGAGAGTTGTCTCATTGTCACATACGACATCTATATATGGCTCAAAAACGAAACGAGATGGGATAAAAAGGGATAAAAAAATCTACGCTACTTTTTAAATATATTTATAATGGGCTTAATATGAGTCAAAATAGTGGGTCGTATTTGGGTATAAGCGTCACGCCGGATTGCTGATTTTTTGCAAGCGTGACAGGTGAAAGTCAAATGATTGTGTAGTGAAAAATGGGAAATGAAGTCTAGTGGGACACGGATAATTACAAAAAATTAGAACTGCATAGTATAAGCGGGATGCGGGAATCTGACAAAACAATACTAGTAAGCGGAATACGGGAATCTGCGAAAACAGTAAGCGGGATCCGGGATCAGAACCCCCCAATGAGACCCCAGAATAAGATATTTTTGTATATTCATCCTATTGTTACAGTCATGCCTTCAATAACAAATGTATCCAGTGCATGCATTTTTTTTATATTTTTGGTCCCTTTTTCAATTTTGTGGGGTCCAAATTTATAGACAAAAGTCCTTTAATATGGATATTTGGAATTCGTTGACATGCTGAATCTAACCGTGTATCTAGTTTGGGGATTGTTTGCCTAGTTGCTGAAATAGCCCACATAGAGTTCCAAAGGGTCTAAAATCAACAAAAATGAATTGTAGCATGCATTTCGTGTACAATAACCCAAATGTGCATGGTTTTACCTCTGCGGTAGTATCCATTCGCGGATCTAGAATTTTTCATAAGTAGGGGCCCACTGACTGCCTAAGAGGGCCCCCTGCTGTCACGCTCCAGTGATTCCCTATATAAGTTAAAATCAAGGAGAAACGTAATCGTAAGAATACAATATGAAATTTTGAGAATCGCTTTTGTTACAAGTTTGAAAAGCTATATATTTGATGAGGAATGAATGAGGAGTTTGTATTTCAATTTGAAAATACATGTATCATAAATCCTAAAGTCATCAACTAAGTTTTTTTCATTTTGTTGCAAGTGCATTCATCACATAATTCTACAATAAAAATTCCTCGCATCTTTGAAAATTCTACATTAATAATGACTGCACTAACAGTGATGTTTCATCGCATCTATAGTTAAAATGGATCGCTTTCAATAATCGATATGCTATATTATGATGCTTTTATAACACTTATTTGAACTTTAATGCTATGTTTGTATATTATAAAGACATATCACAATGAAAATATGTAAAACTTTACTTAAAATCCTTTAACTTGATATTTTCAAAACGTAAACAAATACAGTTTTCCCATGATCCTTTATTCTACAATAGACATACCCGTATATAACAGTAAAAATGAACTAGCTGGATTCGCACTTTATATACACTGATAAACGGATTTTGTTATTTCTTGATATTATCAATGTTAGATTTATAGACATTTGAAAATTGTATGAGCTTAAATATCTTTGCTTTTTTGCTTGTCTCGCGTGCGACTATGGGATGTCTGCAAGGTCTATATTTCAGTACCCAGTTTCTTCACAAAGAAATAGCTATACCAAGGTAGGAATATGACGTTTTTATTCGTTTGATGTGTTTGAGCTTTTGAATTTGATAGTTAAAAGGGTACACCTGTCCGCGATTTTTTTTATGGACATGTGATCTCGTGATTAAGTCCTTATCTAAGATATTAAGTCTACTGTATTTTTGTAGCTTAGACAATACTTGGTCATGTTTTATGAAAATTTAAGCCCAAGGCGAAGCCGAGGTCTTAAATCTTCATAAAACATGACCAAGTATTTTCTGACCAATTTAGAACATATTCACACATTCGAGTGACCCTACAAAATTATCCTTTCCCATTGTAATATTCAAACCTTAATAAGAGTTAACTTTTTATAATGAACTAAATGTAACACATAGGTAACCATCATTTCAATGGATTGAATGAAAATTTCGGACATAGTTTTTTAGGACCGGATTGTGGATAAATTTTTTTTCTTTTGCTTCAGGTAAAATTTAATACTTATATATCTTGAGATTTGTTTTTATTTTAAAAAGCAACACAATGTTATATAAATCCCCTTTTTGAAATTAGATTTTGTTTATAAATATAAAACTCTCTGTTTACATATTTGAATTCAGATCATTCAACATGAAATGCTAACTTTTTATTGATAAATTTATTGTGTTTCTCCGAAAAAAAAAAGTTGTGTCTCTGTTGTGTCGTAGTTATATTTGATTCGTTTCCCTCGGTTTTCGTTTGTAACCCGGATTTGTTTTTTCGCTGTCGATTTATAAGTATTGAACAGCAGTATTCTACTGTTGCCTTTATTTTTTGCTATATATATCAGCAGTCTGGCATTGTTTTCTTGAAAGAAAAAATAAATCCCTCAAATGTCAGGCATATAAATTAAATAAATATTATTTTACCTACATCCTTATCAAAATTGTTTTTGTTTATTCTATACATGTGTACTGTTAGAAAATGTATGAACATTTGTAAAATCGAAAATGATTTGATTTAATCTTTGCTCTTTTATCTTTAATCAGTAGGCTCTTTTCCCATGGAAAATGCCTCCGGGATTGTACACTTTGCTAGTGCAGTTATTAAGAGTTCAATTTCATAATTAACTGACAATGAAAAGTCATTCGTGTATAGCATTTCATAGTGCATGGAAAACGATCGATTTTTGAGAATATTTCTCAATGTTATCTAGATTCATATTTTCGGTGAAAATCAAATTGTGTTTAGCTACTCTAAATTGGGTCTATTGGTTTACTACATGTCAATTTGAACTGAGTAGTCATTTCTTATATCGATTTAGTTACTTATAGATTCCCTTACTTTAAATTTATCACATGATCATTTTACTTCCTCATTCTCGTTTACACTTGTTATTGACTGGTTGCTTTGGTCACAACAAGGTGAGTTGTAATGTCTACTTTAATTTCCGATCCCAATTTTTATAATTCGAAGACGGTTCCATACCCCAAATATTTCTATGTTCTGGATCGAGTTTTGTGTTTAATTTTCTTATAATTGACTGATTTAGAATTGTATATTTAGCATTAGTCATAAAAAGGGAAGCAAGTCATTTCGTACCTTGACCATTTCGTACCTCTGCCATTTCGTACCCACATTTGCCATTTAATTATTAAATTTTGTATTCACTTCAGATAACACTGTTTTCTCATATAATTGACTTACTCCAACACCTGGACACATTTTGGTGATTGGGTCGTCTTAGAATTATAAAAATTGGGTCAGAAAATATGAAGAAAGATTATCGATTATCTGCAAATTAGTAACTTTGTTTAAAAAAAGGCAAGAACAGAATACTGTAAATTCAGAAATTATTGCAATGTATTTATTATTGCGAAAAATGCGACAGGGTTATCATCGCAAAAATTAAAACTCGCATTTTGAATTTTTTTCTTTGAATAAAACCGGATTTTTCTGAATATCGCCAAATATTAGAATAGTATTTTAGTCTAAATTGACAAAATCGCAATAATTAATTTATTTTATAATTTCTGAATTTGCAGTATATTCCTTCATCAAGACATATACTTTTAAATACACAAAAGTTAATGGGACCAATCTAATACCATTATTTGGTTATATGTCACTTAGAAAAATACAAATCCAGAAAGTAAAATAATTTAGTTCTAATGAAATAAGGGTAATATCTGTAAAGTATATTTTAATTGAAAACTCTAAATGAGAAAGATCAGAACGATTGAATGACACATAATGATTGAGAAGTTACAACTATAGGTCACTATATGCATCCTTTAACAAAGTTGTTTAAAATGCCCGGCTTTGCCAAAATGTAATCAGTTCCAAGAAGAAAAACAATGACCTGAATTATAAAACAATATACAAAAGACAAATATGACTACAGAAACCAATGACTAGTACTAGTACTACCACTGAATAACAGGATTCTGACTAGGGACAGGTACATAGAGAATGTTGCAGGATGACTATGTTCATGAGCTCCAAATCTTTCTCTTAACCTAGTACAGTACTGTTATACGAATAAATTGTACTATCAATTTGAAGGAAAGCACAAAAATCAACAAACAAAAAGATACAAAGTACCCATCTGAGAGTGTTTGCAGTTACAGACAGCTAGTTCAAAACCTATTACAATAATTAATAAGTAATAAAATGATTATGTTTTCCAAAGAATAAAATTTAACTTGAAACACATCCAACCAATTTAGTAGGAAAACGTCATAAAAAGTCTGAAGATGAATTTTAAGTTATAGGACCATTTTTTAATTTGAATTCTGACCACAGATTATTTCAAAAATGAATTAAATAGGAATAAAATAAATCCAGCTCATTTAGAATGGAACATTTTTCAGTTAACTATGATGTACTGTTTGACTTTGGGCTCCTTGTTTTCTTGGTTTTAAACTAATGTTGTGTATTAAATTGTTTTGCGTCCGTTTGCTTGTTTTTTTTTCATCCTCTGATATTATAAAGAAAGGTATTTAAAAATGTCTTGGCGAAATATGGAAATATCGGGTTTTTAAGGGGACAATTGGTGTATGCCCTTTGTTTTTATTTGGCTTAAAATATACCATATTCATGTATCTGGTTTTAATATTCAATGTATGTCTTTTTTTTTATCTGGCTATCAGGTGTTGTCAGTATGATATATCGGAGAGAAAACAACAGACAATAGACATGACATACTAAATAAGCAAATCTAAGAATAACTGTCTTTTTTCGAGCTTCATGGAAACAATATAGTCAAAAAAGTAATCATTAAGAAATAACTGCTTCAACTCAGATTTCAATTTGATAGTTTGAATATCCCTTCACCTCTTATCTAAAGGCAGTCGGAAATGTTACTGATGTGTAACGAAACTAAGAATATAATTTTATTCTGCATGTTTGGCAAATTTTACCTCTGTTTTAGTTTTGAATCGATGGTTAGGGGTTGGGATTCTCTTGATGATATAAACTCGTGTAAATATTCAGAAAATTGTGGTGACGGGAAACAATACCAAAATGTCTTTTAAATTTATTTTGACAGGACCTATCAACAAGAAATGGCTGCAAATTTTTCCATATGTGACATCTGTAACCATCGTCATATTTCTAAACAATCTACACACTGGTGCCAAGACTGCGGCGAGGCTCTTTGTTCGGAATGCATAGAACACCATACTTTATCTAAAGCTACACGCGGGCATACAACTATTACAATTACTGATTATGAAAAACTACCTTCTTTCATTACCAATATTAAACAGTACTGCGAAAAACACAATGAAATTTTTTTACTTTATTGTCAAAAACATGAATGTCCGATGTGCTATAAATGTGTTCCAAGTCATGCTAAATGTGCAGAAAGTGTAATGCCGCTAGAAAATGTTACCGAAAATTCAAAGAAATCCCAGATTTTTCACGATTTGACACAGAGTATTTCAGATTTAGAAACAAACATTATGCAGATCCGGAAAAGTCGGGAAGATAATTTAGAAAAGGTGACACTTCATTCCAAGGAAGCTCTTGCAAAAACTCGTGAATATAGGGAAAGAGTTAATTGTCATATCGATGCCATTGAGCAGAAACTGATAAAAAAGATCTTAAACGTTGAGTCCAAATGTGGTCAAAAGATAAAAGACATTCTTAAAACCCTCCAGGAAGTAGAGGTGAAATTGTCTTATTTCAGTAGCTCTTTGCAAACTATTAAGCAGCATGCTTCGGAACTCCAAGTCTTTTTCGCAATCCGAGAAATTGAAAAACAAGTGATGGAAAAAGAGCACGATTTGAACACTTTGCTTGAGAACAAACGATTAGATGACTTCACTGTCTCTTTGGAGATAGACACAAAGATAGAAAATATCTTATCCGATATTAAGATGTTTGGAACAATAACTGTAGAAACAATACCAGTTAATGCAAAATTTATCAACCGGAAATCAAGACAAGCCCAAATATTGGGAAACGTTGTCCAACCTTTCGACAATATCAAGTTTAGGCAGATTAGAAAGTTTGATTCCGGATCAAGAAAAATAACGGGATGCACCATCATTCCCGACGGGCGGATGGCATTTACTGAGTATTTAGGAAAGCGATTGGTTATCAAGAATGCAAACGGGATTCTTGGTTTCAAAATTCCATTAAAAGAAAGTGATGCATTTGATGTGACTGTTGTCAACGATGCGACTGTTGCTGTAAGTTGTGGTGCGCCCGATCGAAATGGAAAAACAAGCCTTCAGGTTATTGATGTTAATTTACGAAGAAATATAAAAGTAATAGATACCAAATCATGGTCGTACGGATTAGTGTGTGTTGACGAAAAATTGGTGTTTTCTGGATATGAACCTGATGGAATATATAAAGTTGATTTAAAAACCAATCAAACGACTGTCATTGCAAGCACATTTTCCTTGAACACCTGGTCATATATAAGTTGCTTCAAGAACAAGTTCTACTTGACGAATGACAGTAATAATACTGTCACATGCTGTGATAATCACGGCAACGTTAAGTGGGCTTACAAAGACGAGATGAATATGAGAATACCACGAGCCATTTCTGTGGACAAAAATGGCAATGTTTTTGTTGCTTGTAAACGTTCTAACAATGTGATCGTGATATCACCAGACGGAAGCCGCGCAAAACAAATACTCGGCAATCAAGATGGATTGGAAGAACCCTGTGCACTACATTACGATCGTACTACCAATCGTCTCCTTGTGACTAATTACATGGGCACTGCATTTTTGTTGGAAGCGATATAAAGGTTCATCAATCAGGTGCAGATAGACGGATACTACATTTTACAAATACTATATCTTGTTTTAGTAATTACGAGTGAGAGTTGGCACATCTTAGAGTAGTCATTTCAGGAAATATTTTAGATAAGGAATAAAAAGACAGCCAATTCTCAACCAATGACTAAAACATTTTTTATAGATGTTTGTGGGAAGTAAACTTGTGTGAAAAACCATTTTTTGTACTTTTTCTGCAAATTGATCTTTGCTTATATACTTAGTTTTCTCGTTTGAATTGTTTTACATTGTCATATCGGGGCCTTTTATAGCTGACTATGCGGTATGGGCTTTGCTCATTGTTGAAGGCCGTACGGTGACCTATAATTGTTAATGTCTGTGTCATGTTGGTCTTTTGTGGATATTTGTCTCATTGGCAATCATACCACATCTTCTTTTTTTTATATTAAATAACAATATATTAGCATAATGTGAGTAAATATTGATTGCTATACCATTTTGTTGAATCATATAAACATGGGTCCAAATTATAGATTTCCAAAACATTGTTCCTTTGTTTTCCTCTTATAGTTGAAGTGTTTACCACGGTTTTAGTTTGTAACCCGGATTTGTTTTTTCTCAATCGGTTTATGACTTTTGAAGACCGGTATACTACTGTTGCCTTTAAATATATTTTCATCAAGCCGTAGCCGTCCATCGTTGCAAATTTTGTCAAAAAGAGTTTGTTACTATAATTGGTTTTGATTTAAACAGTTCTAATAATATTGGGGAACACACAAAGTGTTTGATCTCTATGATAAAGAGATATTTAGGCTGTCGGAACAGAAAGATACTAGAAAATTCATACCTAACACACTCTAGATTTCCGGATTTAGCTTTACTCGATGCCTAGATTTTTGTATACTTTATGTCCTTTTTAGTTTGATCAGCTCTTCAATGTTTGTATTTGTTTTGGATTTTTTAAGTGTTACGGCCTCGATCATTACGGAGAATCATAAATTGTCGGAATGAATATCTGGTGAAGTATAATTTATAATAAGATAAATATCATGTTAAAATCATTAGACGTTTAGCAGAAATAAATATTAAGATGTATAATTTTAGCTTTTCACTTTTTATATTCGCACCTTTACAAACTATTTTGATAAGAAACACACAAATTTATGCAAGTTTAACATTTCAAACATTTCTAAAGGTACAAACAGAATTGCTTATACAATTATGCAAGTCCAAACAAAATGTTTGCAAGAAAATCCTCTTGGTCAATAAGGTAAACTACAGAGATCAATGTAAATTTTTGGGCTCAGTTAACAACATCCCTGTAAAATATAGGATGTGCATGTCGTTTGAAGTAAGTTTTCTCAGACACAGTCTTCGTATCTTTGGAAGAATTTTCTGAAGGTTTCAATAAATGTTTTACTGACTTAATAATTTACCGGTAATACATAGATTTTGCTCATTGATATTCAAAACGTTGCTGCAGACACGGGCATAGCAAAAGCGTTGTGATATATAAACACCTTAATACGGTGCCAAAGAAACATGACCGTCCAAAAAAGAATATAAACAATACTGAACGAAATTCATCCCTTTTGGCGTAAAGTTCTGTGTCAAAATCTTTTTCGTTGTAAAAGTGGAATATCTATATCTAAGAAAGGACAGTTATTGCTGTTAATATATGATTTTTGTTAAAAATAAGTTCCTTTTGGTAAATTTCTGATGTATATTTAGTGAAATCTTGATTATCAAACGAAACATACAATCAAGATAACTGCAAGTGTAGTTGTATTTGTCAATTAAATAGAATTCAAGAGGGTCTTTACTAAGATTTGTCATACAATGTGACTCATAAAAGTACAAGAACAAATCTGCTGTGCTGTTGAAGGGTGACCATAGAAATATATTCAACCTGTCGATAAAATTTATTGCCAAAATATACATAAATGTCAACGAAAAAATTTACGGCTTTAATCTTCCAGGGGTATGTCAAAAATCATTCTCGACCATTTTCTAAAAAAAGTTCATCGGAAGGTATCAAAACCTTGCTGATAAATATGACGTATTAACTTCACAAATAATACATGATCTTGGTGTACATATTCTTCGTACCATTTATTCAGTGTAAAATTCATTTTTATTGTGTAATTGTTTTTAACGTAACTCTTACATTTTCAAGTACAAACATATTTTTAAAAAGGGAGATTTTATTTACGCCAACTGTAGATAACAAAAACATTCACAAAATTCTGCATTAGATTACGATGTATATAAGTTATGTTAATAAAAAAAACCGTTATCGTTATTGACAGTTCATCATACTTTAACTTTATCACATAACTAATTCTTGTTTACTCTTGTTCTACATTGATTTTAACGACCATGCTTTAATAGAAAATCGTAAATAAAATAAGTAGCAACATACTTGTGTGAAGCATTCTTTTATAAATCGAGTATTTTATTCCAATTGATTATTTCAACTTTGATTTTTACGAACGATTCCATCATAACTTTGGTTTTATTCTGTTCCAATTTCATTTTGTATTTTTCGTATTATTTTCTTATCTTTGATTATTTGCACACAAACACACACACACACGGGTCAATACTAGAAAACGTATGTAGATAAATAACGTTATTTGAATTGAAACTATAATGAGATGTAGTTACAAAAATATATAGCTGGTAATCTGTCCTCGTGTAATTTTGTGATCGCGTGATTTATTTCTTGTAAAATCAAAGTTAAGTTATACCGTTATCTCAAAGAGGAATATATTCATTTGTATATCCCAAGTTAAAATGCAACTAACAAAAACACAGAGCGGACGTTTCTGGTTACTTGTATATCACAACAGCACAATACACTTAGTACAGAACTAAGAGTACTCGCAGTTACTGACAGCTAATTCAAACCCATTAACAACAAATAATTAAAATCATATAACTTAGACGAAATTATCAATCCGTACACATCTTACATCTAATGGATTTAGTATAAAGACGTCATAAACAGTCAGGGAAAAACATGATCTTGTGAAATGCAGAGATACAGGTATCGGCATATTGTAAATCCATGAATGCGTATACGCATATAATAATAGTATTTAGTTTGCTTTTAATTTACTGATAACAAAATCAATATTAATACCAATAAAAAATTGTCCATTTACACATTTTGAAATCATAAGAAACTAAGGTTTTAACTCCCTTAGGCAAAGTTGACCCTAGATGGATTTGGCTAATTTTTTCGGTTCTGATACATCCTTGGGTTTCAAATATTTGGCTTTAAGCGTTCCTTATGATGGAAACGCGTCTCAATTAACCATTTAACCATTAAAACAATCTCAATGCTAAAAAAACTGCATACCAAAAACCATTGACTAATCATAATTCGTCCCCTTTAAACAACCTAAACACAAACTTATATAAGTAAACTAAGAAAAATTTCAAAGTCATTAAACCATAACTTAGGGGGCGGATTCAAAGAATCTCCATGGTAATGAGATATGCAAATGCTAATCATCTGCATAACAAATATCTTTGACCTACTACTAGTAGTTCGCCATAAACTGACCTCATCACAAACTTATGACATGAATACTTAGCAAAAGTTTCAAAGTCAAAATACCATGACTGAAGGGAAAGGGCCAAATAATCTCCATGGCAATGAGATATGCCAAGACTAATTCAACAACATAACCATTACTATTAACTTACCACTAGTGGATCCCTTTAAACTGACCTAATCACAAATTAATACATGCAAACTAAGAAAAAATTTCAAAAGTCAATAGACCACGACCAATGGCAGTCAGCAGGGTTAAAGAACATCAGTTGTTCGACCTGTTAGTCAAATGCGTTTTGTTTGAATATACTTTTTCACTTTTTTTTGTCTTTTGGAAAATGTTGTTTGTGCTGTATTTAGACCCTTCTACAACGAAATTTGCCTTTATATATATATATATATATAAAAACTCGTCTAAACATCAACCCAACAATGTTAGATCTGTAAATCTAACATTGCTGGGTTGATGTTTAGACGAGTTGTATATACATTATGTACACAGCCATGTATCACCATCATTGATGGCGATCCGATGGATACATCTGTTGTAGAGTTGTCATTGACTCAGACGTACTTATATATATATATATATATAAGTATAAGACTCTAAAGTGCAATGGTACTCTAAAGTGCGACGGTCACGCTAAAGTGTGATGGTCATCGCTAAAGTACGATGGTGTATCACGCTAAAGTGCGTCGACTGTTTGTTTGCTAAAGTACGATGTTTATCACGCTGAAATGCGATGGACCAACAGGGTGATGTTAAGGGCTAAAAACTTTAAAGAACACGGATGTAATAAAAAGTCTTTTTGCAAAAGCTAGTATGATAAGTTTTTATTACATATGTGATAAGCTTTATAACTACCGGTAGGCTTAAGTGATTGTTTCTAAATCAAGGAGAACGAGCACGTAATAATTGCTAAAATGGTAGTTTAGGTGTGACAAAAATCTATATATCCTGTATATGATTTTTTTTTAGATTCGGGCGTGTCAAGTATTTGGATAATTGATGTAGCTTGCCGTTTACACAGTCTATCACTAATATGCACAGCTCCCCTTAAAGTCGTCATTGTAAATTACAAATTCAAATCCTTCATTGTGAAACATTTATTTGTTTAAAACATTCTTAATTTAAATGAGAGAGAATTGCAATGTTCTTCAAGCTTTCTCCTTTTTTCGCAGCGAGTACAAACTATTTTTAGCAGACAATTTATGATTTACGCATGAAAACATGTACCTTTATTTTAACGACTTTAATTTTAAATAAAATCGACAATATTTTAAAGGGGACCGCAAAGTAAACTGCAATATAAACAATTATTTCAGTGTATCCGTTAGCTTCTAATAGAAACAGGATATAGGATACTTATGCATATACTTTTGTATCTGTATAGTGAGATGGTCGACTGCAAGACACAAGTCCTTCTTCCAGCACCCGAAAAAAACACATTTAACTCAGCCGACATAGCACGGTTATGTTTAAATTGAGTAAGTCATGGACATTTGGTTTAAAGTTGTTAATCAAATATTCTACATTTATTTTTCGGCATGTTCAATTTTTGTTTGTAAAAAGGACTGTTCACGTCATAATCCATAGTACGTTTATTACGTCTATACTTTCGCGGACCATCGCACATTAGCGTTTGTAGGCATTGCACTTTAGCATGTTTAGCGTAGACCATCGCCCTTTAGCGTAACCATCGTACTTTAGAGTCCTACATATAAACAACTGTATACCAAATGTCTTTGACCTACCACTATTGGTTCACCATTAACTAAACCTAATCACAAGCTAATACATTGTAAACGCCGCCGTCGCCGACACCGGAAACAGCATACCTATGTCTCGCTTTTTAACTCCGTCAAGCGAGACAAAAATGTACAAGTTTATAATACCTAACAACGTGAGGATCTGAGCAGTTATATGAAACTTTTAATTATTGTTCCTGCTGAAGAGAATTGTTTGATACTAAAAGTTATGTTTTTTTTTGGTTTTGTTTTAATATTAAACATATTTTTTTAATCACTTGTTAAATCAAGGGAAGCAACTAAGGGGGCCTGATGTTTACAGTCTCATTCGTCGGGGAAAACGTAAATGAGAAAAAAAACTCCCACTATAAATTATCAACATTATTAATATTATCTATCCTTGTTAAATGTACATGTACATGTAATCGTTATCGATCTATATATCTATACTTCACACCATATATAATTATTTGAATAAATAGAAAAACATGTAGCAGTGTAGGGAGTTAAGAGCAGTGTACATATGATTATTCAAGCAGTATCAAAGATTTAAATTATGTTGCTGAAAAACCTCGTGTCATCGACCCAGGTGAAAAAGGACCAATATGTCCAACAAAAAAATTTAAATTTCATTTTGTATATAGGCCCGTTGTCATTATCATTTTTTTCATCTTTAAGTTTTTCTTGGTCATACTTTTTAATGAATTATTTTTAAGTGACGAGCGTCAAATATCTTGGATAAAAAATACCGACAGACTTGATTGGAATAAAATCTCATCCTATTTTTTCTTGTAACCAAGTTCAGGACGGGATTTATCACATCACAGTGCAGTTATTTTTTTGACCAAGTTTTGGATGAACAGCATTGATAGTGGCATCAGATAATTTGCTAAAAAAAAAAAAAACTTTGATAGTGAAAACCGGGCTTATGCAAGTTTATTGAAAAATTGTTTTTTTTTCTTTTATTAAAGTACTCGATTAATAGAATTAAAAAAAAATATTAAAAATTTGTGTATTGGTTTTAGATTTTAATAGGGCTGTATGCACAAGACTTGGCTTCAAATATTTCACTGTGTGACATCTGTGACCTTTGAAATCTTTCAAATCCATCTACACACTGGTGCCAAGACTGTGACGAATCTCTTTGTTCGGAATACACAGAACACCATACTTAATTAAAAGCAACACGTGTTCATACAACTATTCCAATCAACAATTATCAAAAATTACCTGCCTTCGTCACCAATATTAAACAGTACTGTGACATACACAATGAAAAATATCAAAATTATTGTCAGAAACATGAATGTACAAATTTGCTACAAGTGCATTCAAGACCATGCCAAATGTACAGAAAACATTTTACCCCTCGAGACAGTTATAGAGCACTCAAAGACGTCTCCGATTTTCGAGAATTTGAATCAGAGTGTTTCAGATTTACAATCAAACATCACGAATATGAGGACAGCCCGTGAAGACAATTTGGCTAAACTAGCAGATCAATGCAAATCAGCAGTCGAGAACATTCGAGAATTTAGAAATGAATTGAACCATCATCTTGATGCTGTTGAGAAGGGTTTCATTACAAAGCTTCAAGAGGCTGAAAACAAATGCAGTCAACATGTTAAAGAAGTGATTAAAAGTCTTAATGAAGTTGAATCGGACATTTCAAATTTTGGTAACATATAACAAGGTATAAAGCAACATGCTTCAGAACTACAAGTTTATCTGGCGACCAGAGAAATCGAAAAGCAAGTTACTATTGTTTTTCTGTTTGTCTTTTTTATTTTTGCCATGGCGTTGTCAGTTTGTTTTAGATTTATGAGTTTGACTGTCCCTTTGGTATCTTTCGTCCCTCTTTTTTTCAGATAAAGAAAACCGATTGACATCCCTGATGGAAAACACGCCTTTTTATGATATAACTGTCATCATGGATATAGACACACAGGTATAATATATTCTATCTGATGTGAAGAAGTTTGGAACAGTATCTATTGAAACAGTACCATCCAATTATAAATTAAGCAACATGAAATCAAAGCAAGCTCAAATAATTACAACCGATTTCAAGTCCTTTGACGATATCAAGTTAAAGCAAATAAACAAGTTTGATTCTGGTAGTCGACACGTAACCGGATGTGCCTTCCTGTGTGATGGACGAATGGTATTTACTGAGTACGAAGGAAGGCAATTGTTCATCACGAAAAAAGATGGGGATCTGGATTTCAAAATTCCAACGAAAGGACATAAAACATTCGCTGTGACTGTGATGGATGCTACGACTGTTGCTGTAAGTTCCGGTAAACCAGATGCAAATGAAAAGGCATGTATTTAGATTATTAACATAAGATTGCGAGAAGTAACCAAAACAATGCATACCGAATCCTGGTGTTATGGGGTAGTGTTTGTAGATGATAAGCTAGTATTTTGTGGGTGTGAGCCCAATGGAATTGATGAGATTGATTTGAAAACTAACACACAGAGTGTTATGAGTCGTACAGTTCCCTTTAAGCACTTGGTCAAATATAAGTTTCCTGGATAAAAACAAGTTCTACGTTACAAATACTAGAACACGCGCTGTCACATGCTATGACAACAAATTCAACGTTATCTGGACTTATATGGACGAAATGAATATGCAATCAATACGAGGACTCTGTGTTGATACCAATGGGAATGTGTTTGTTGCATCTGAGAATTGTAAGAACGTCACTATGATTTCCCATGACGGAAAACGTGCTAAACAAATGTTAGACAAAACAGATGGATTAGATGCTCCGCTTGCAGTGCAATACGACCGTTTTACCAATCGACTGCTAGTTGCTAATGAGGAGGGTATGACGTATTTGTTTGGCGTGCAATAAAGGTTAACTGTTTCGAAAATCGAAAATAGATTAAATGTTGAAAAAAAATTAAATAACAAAAAAACTGAACTCCAAGTAAAATGCAAAACGGAAATGGAAAAATTTAAAGCCCAAACACATCAAACGAAGGGTTAACAGCTATTATATTCTTGACTTGGTACAGGAATTTTCATATGTAGAAAATGGTGGATTAAACTGGATTTTTACGCTAACTTAACCTCTCAATTATATGACAGTCGAATCAAATTATGTACAATTACCACCTGGTTTTTGGTGAGGTTCGTGTTGCCAAGTAAATATTTTTTATATGATGTCTTTTGTTAGCTATTTGTTTGCCTTTTCCCTATTAAACCATGTTGTATTTTTTTCTCGACTTTATGAGCTGGTATCCTTCACCTCTCTTTCAATCAAATCTGATTGATATTGAATATTATAATTGTGAGTTAGTGCTGAACATGTTAAAATTAATTTACAAACGGCAAGTCTGTTCCAAAATATCAAAAAAGCCTGCAAAGATCTTTGTTCACAATTTAATGGAACATACCAAAACAATAGATTACTATTTCTATTTCTTGAAAATAGATTTTACATAAAAGACAAATAGCAAAAATACTTAAAAAATACAGCTTACTAATTGTGAACTGTTAATTTTTATTTCCGTGTTTTTAGTCTTCCTATAATAATAGAGAGAAGTTGAAAAGGAGGGACATGGTTCATTGTTAACAGTGTGTCCGTTTATCTATTCATCCATTCATTCATTTGTTTGTACGTACGACCAAACAGACATATTGTAGTACACAAGATACAACATAGAAAACTAAACACTACGTAACACAGCCTCTAAATTATCAGCATCTTTTTAAACAGCTATCAAAGCCGGGCTGCAAATAGTCCAGTCGATTTATGAAACAATTGCTCAGATTGTGGTAAAAGCATAAAATTTAGCAGAGTGTTAGTTGAGGTCATAACTAACATTTATAGCTATGGACCCAATTCAGAAAATCAAAATGGCGACTCTTGATGGCCATTTTGAAATCATGTCCAAAAAATTGATAAAAATTATTAAAAAAAATATTTAAAATATATTAATTTACAAATTTTGATAAACTTTCGTATATCTTATGACAAAGGATATCAACTGAGGACTTTTGAAGTATTAGGTGGCCATGTTGAATGGTGGCCATTTTGGAAACGTAAATTTCAAATATATCATTATTCGCTATCCTAAATTGTTTTTGGAATTAATACTAAGTTTTATATGCATTTTCAACAAGTTTTTCTTATAATTTATTTATATGACCGTTGCTATTCATATAGGATATATTATTCAGCAAGTGCTGAAATAAGGCATGCATATGTTAATTAATAAATGTATTAAAAAAATATGCGTAAATTCTCTAATTGCAGTTTAGCATGTAGGGCTTAGTTACTTTTTTACCACCAAAAAATGCGTATATACAATATAAGTTATGACCACTGTATGTTATTGTGAAATGCAAATTTTAGAGGTTGAGTGAATCAAATGTGGATACAAATGAGTACCAAAGATCTTTGGGAGTACGTCCAATCTA
This sequence comes from Mytilus edulis, assembly GCA_019925275.1. Classification (NCBI taxonomy): domain Eukaryota; kingdom Metazoa; phylum Mollusca; class Bivalvia; order Mytilida; family Mytilidae; genus Mytilus; species Mytilus edulis. Next base: position 2,811,724 of record CM034357.1, on the reverse strand, counting down.
AGACTATTTCAGTTTGCAATACTTGTAGTTTAAAACATTTGACTTTCCTGCACTTAACACAAGCATTCCCCATTCCTAACTAAAAGACAAAACGAAGGAGTTGGTATTGCTTTGTTTTTATGAAAAAAGAGAATGACCAACGTAGATACAAGTATCTTGTCTTAGAGCGGGATAAATCCTACTATGTAAAAAATCACTCTGATTCAAACCAAAAGTTCTCTGAAAAGGAGCCTGTAATTCAGTAGTTGTCGTTTGTTTATGTGTTACATATTTGTTTTCGTTCATTTTTTTTTTATATAAATAAGGCTGTTAGTTTTCTCGTTTGAATTGCTTTACCTTGTCAAATCGGGGTATTTTATAGTTGACTATGCGGTGTGGGCTTTGCTCATTGTTGAAGGCCGTACGGTGACCTATAGTTGTTAATGTATGTGTCATTTTGGTCTCTTGTGGACAGTTTTCTCATTGGCAATCATACTACATCTTCTCTTTTTATAATTATCAAGAAACTTGATTTCTTTATCGACAGCATATTTTTTACGTTTGGAGGACGTGTTTTTCAACAGATTGTCGGAATTTAAATGGGAACCAATTGTTTTCCTCTTCCTGACGACTTGTTTCTTTGTCATTATGAGGCTAACTTCATAGATTAATTTCTTAATAAGAAAGATAAGAAAGATAAGCAATATTCTTTAATTTTACTTTCCGCTATATAGATGATGTTCTCTCGTTAAATAATTCAAGATTTGGTGAATATGTTAAACGAGTCTATCCAGCCGAACTAAAGATTAAGAATATAACAGATACAGTTAAGTCTGCCTCATATCTTGATTTACATCTTGCAATTAACAATGCTGGTCGGTTGAAAACAAAACTTGACGACAAAGAGGTGATTTAAGCTTTCCAATTGTGAACTTTCCATTTCTATGTAGCAACATTCCAGCAGCGCGTGCATATGGAGTATGTATTTCCCAGTCGATACGATATTCATAGGCTTGTAATTCCTACCATGATTTCCTTGATAGAGGGTCGCTGCTCACAAGAAAGCTATTAGACCAAGAGTTCCAAATGGTTGAAATCATTCCTTCGTTAATTTTACGGACGCCATCACGAGTTGGTTGACTGTAATGACCGTAAAAGTATAAACCACAAACCCCTTCCCTTTTCACAAATGTGACCTACTGAATAAGACCATAAACCGGATTTGAAACATGTAGAGCAGGATATCTGCTTACCCTTCTGGAGCACCTGAGATTACCCCCAGTTTCTGTTGGAGTTCGTGTTGCTAAGTCTTTAATTTTCTATGTTGTGTTATGTGTACTTTTATTTGTCTGTTCGTCTTTCTCTTGTTTTTTTGACAAGGTGCTGTCTATTTGTGTTCGATTTATGAGTTTGACTGTCCATTGGTTTTTTCACCCCTCTTTTATACGATATAAGATATGTTCCTTACGTCAAAACTACAATCATCTTCTCTTTAATGAAAATGACCTACCGAATTTGACTATTTACCGGATTTGTTAAAACATGAGCAACATGACGGGTGCCACATGTGGAGCAGGATCTGCTTACCCTTTATAAGATCACCCCTAGTTTTAGTAGAGTTCGTGTTGCTTATTCTTTAGTTTATGTTGTTTCATGTGTACAATTGTTTGTCTGTTTGTCTTTTTTTTAGCCATGGCGTTGTCAGTTTATTTTTGATTTATCAGTTTGACTGTCCCTCTGGGATCTTTCTTCCCTCTTTATTACCGGCAAGTTTCAAATTCTCCGAAAAGTTTCGGTAAAGTTCTTTTTATAAGTTTAATCTGAATTATTCATGGCAATAAGATAGATACTAGTATTTGACTTCACTGAAAAACTACTGAAAAACAAAGACAACCGTAATATAACGCAGTTCGAAAGTCATAAATTGATTGAGAAAAACAAATCCGGGTTCGAACTAAAACTAAGGTAAACACATCAACCGTAGGAGGAAAATAACGAAACATCAGAAACACTGAAGTGAAAAAATAAAAAAACAGACAATGCAACACACACTGAAAAAATCTAAAACAACTGTAGTTTTCCTGACTTGGTACAGGACATTTCAAGAAATTAATTGCAATGTTAAATATAACACTAAAATGACAACATTGCATGATATGACTACAGTGCAAATAAATACAAGAACATTCAGGATAGAGAAATACAAAAATAAACATTGCAATAGGACATTACGACCTGCCTATAGTTATCAAAGTTACCAGGCTTATAATTCAATACACCATACGTGCATTTTGTCTGCATAAGACCTACCAGTGACGCTCAGATCAAAATAATAAAGAGAGCCAAACAAGTACAAAGTTGTGCTAAATACGACTCAGGTTCTTTGCTTTGGAAAACCCATAGTATTTAGAATAGTTCTTACTTTTGGAAACAGTAAATTTATAAATCTGACAATATTACTGATGTCAACAACGAAGTGGTGACTAACCTCAAAATAAGACAGAACGCGTAAAACAAAAAAACAATAAAGGAAAGCACATTAAACAGCACATAAAAACCATGAATTGTCACGTACTGAACAACGCTACAAAATTACGTAACAGGTAAAAGCGACATCACAGATAAAATTTCTTAATGTTTGATATAGTTCAAAATTAGCATTGTAAATTTGATATTTGATGTATAATAGGGGATTTAATAGGAGATGACATAAAAAGTGTTAAAGAACTGCAACTGTGTAAGAATACAACACGAACCTTACTTATAAAGCAAATAGATAAAAATATTTGTTAACTACATTTAAAAGCTTATTTCCCTATTGGTATCTATATTTCTGTCGATTAAACTCAATCGGTTTTCATTAGTTTACTATGGATTTATTTTCATTTTCATTTAAGAATTGAATGCTTCTTTTTGTAACTTCATTGGGGTGTAAAAGCGTTGACCGAAGTACAATATAAAAATGTGCGCACGGTCAACGCTTTTACAACTCTATATAGTTACAAAAAGAAGCATTCAATACTTATAATTACATTTTTTTTTAGCATGGATCATGAAAACACGAATTTTATTATTGTTTTATTTTATTCACCTGTGCACTTTATTGTGGGACCACGTGTTATCATGAATGAAAAGTTTTATTGAGCAATGTAATTGCTTACAGAATAACACTTGATGTGCAGTTAGCCAATCACAATAAAGTATCATATAATGAAACATACATTTAATGCAATTATTTTTGGATACTTGTATTCTTGGATTTCATGTTTACAGATGAACAACGAATTTAAATGGTTATTTTCAACAAAAAACAATCTCTGTTTCAAAATCAAATAGAAGAATATACAATTTTCGAAATCCAAGAAAATTAGTTCCAACGAAGAAAAAAAGATGTTGGTAATCACGATAAAATAGTACTTTACTTATAATATTGATCACGACACTTACTTACAATGTATCTTTATTGGAAACAACGCAAATGTTTTGTAACTCATTCTAAGGTCAAATGAGTCAAATCCGTTGTGCCAAAGACTTGAATATTGATATCCATTTCGTAGGAATAAGATATGCTTATAAGAATAAAGGTATCGGGAAAAAAAAGGACAAAAGAAAAATTATGTTTTCACTGTACAATTAAATCTAAGTTTAAGTGAATAATCCATGAATGTACAAGTTTTGGGAACAATGTAATGTCTCGTGTTGATACATGAAAGATTCGCTATAACGAAATATTCTCGCCGGCTGAGGAAATCCATTCTCAATCATTACACTGTACTGGTTATAATGTTTTTACTTATATTGATGGTGTGTCATATACTAAATTACTTTGACAACAAACACGGCAAAAACTTTACAAAAAGTATTACCAAGTTGAACGAATCTTGAATGAATTTTCGATATATTTTTCGTTCTTACAAAAACTCCCAGGTGTCATCTTAAGACATGCATATGATTTTTAGATAGATAAAATTGAGAAAAGAAATAGTGAATGTGTCAAAGAGACAATCACCCTACTATAGAACAGACAATAGCAGAAGGTCACCAATAGGTCTTCAATGCAGCGAGAAACTCTAACACCCAGAGGCGTCCTTCAGCGGATCCCTAAAGAAATATATATACTAGTTGAATGATAATGGACATCATACTAAACTCCAAATTATACACAAGTAACTAAAATTAAAAATCAGACAACACTAAGAAAGGCCAGGGGTTCTTGACTTTGGACAGACGCAAAAATGCGGCGGGATAAAACATGTTTTTGAGATTCCCCCAATACCTCAAGTCAAAGTAGAAAAGTAAACGCATAGCAATACGCACAGTGAAATTCAGTTCAAGATAAGTCCGAGTCTGCAGATGTCAGAAGAGATAGCAAAAAGAAAATAAACAAAATGACAATAATACATAAAAAAAAAACAACAGACTACTGACAGGTACTGACATGCTAGCTCCAGACACTCCATTTCACTGATTGAAAGATTATGTCTCCATCATAGGAATATCAAGCACAATCCCTCCCGTTAGAGGTTTAGTATTATACCATCATAAAATATATGAGAAGAACATAACCCATGTCATGCCAACAACTGGTTTTAAATAATACTAGCACACAGATGTTAAAAGATAAAATTTGTAAATTCAAGGGTCATCTTAAGCAAATTGGATATAAAGACTATGATGTATAAATACAACTAATCCCAATATCGATTAATGGGAGTTATTCCGCTTTAAATAAGAATCTGGCAAGCACATATCACTTGCAGTATCTATTACCAATATCACTTTAATTAACCAACAAACAAATATAAATTAAGATTTTAGTAAACATTATAAGAAATTACTTCAGAATGCCAAATAAAGGGGACATTTTCTAAAAAAACACCATAAGTATTGACTAACTTGCTTGTCAAACCTTAGAAAAATATACTGCAGACACAAGATGTGAGTCCTTAAAGCTGTTAGGTACTTCCTAAAAGTTAACAAAAAATACATGACCTGATATCAAGTTTTTCTTATAACCACGTGTTTGTTCAGATCAATTACCACGAGGAAATATTTGCTGTCCAGAATGTAGAAACTTTAACTATTCAAAAAGTAATGTTTACTCAACGAACGTTTCCAACTGATCGGCTTAGTATGACAAAGTCGTTTGGTCTCACCAAAAACCTTCAGTTGGTTATATAGAAACCAATAAAACAATTTGTCATTAGGGAGCCTTTTATGGTTTATTTTTAGGGATGTCAAAAGTTATGAAATACTCGGATACTCGACCTTGATACTCGCGAGTACTCGGATGAATCTTAGACGTCTATTGAAAAATTTGATTTTAGGTGGGGTGCAGTGTTTTTGTTATTACCTTTGGTAAACATATTAACGAAGACAAACGTAGTACCAACATATTCTCTGTTTTATATGTTTTTGTGTCAATAAAACAATGAATGACCGACCGCCGTTCTACAAATAACCTATCATAACAGCAATTATCGTTTGTGTACGTGTTCATTAATCAAATTCCAGTAAAATCAAATAGTCCCACAAAGAAGACAACATATGTATCATCTGTTCCTGGTGTGTTGGTATTTTTTATAATACGACTTGTCCATTAATTTTTCAACAATAATATTGGACTTAAATTATTTGTGATGTTGTTCAGTCTAAGATTTTCTGTGTGTGTTTTTTGCACTATCGTGTGTCTGATTTTCGTTTTGTTTTCGCCATGACGTTGTCAGTTTATTTTCGAATTTTAGGTTTGAATGTTGCTTTCGTACTTTCGCCTATCTTCAAATTGTAAACAAACGTTTCAAATACAGAGTAATTAAAATAATTTAAATGTACATCACGTTTACATAGAAGTCTTGATTAAAAAACAAAGGTAAATGGTAGTGCATATGAAAATATTCCCTCGGAAGGAAAGGACGTTGCTGGTACTACTATATAGTATTATTATGATAAAATGTGAAAAGAAATATTTCAAGATGTCGAACAGGCAAACGAGTATGCAAGTACTAAAACTATACTCGAGTACTCAGTACCAAAGTATTTGAGTACTCTTTGCCGTCCCTACTAGTTATTTTACAAGAAGACGGATTTGTTCATTGCTACAGTGTGTAACTGTTTACATCTTTGTCCTAAAGTATTTATGAAAAGTTTTCTTATTGCAAATCATACCATAAATTCTTATTTTATATCTATATGAAGAAATTCTTAATTTTATATTTACATACATTATTGTACTGGGTAAAGAATAAGAAAAAGAAAACGTTGTGATAAGTGTTGTTCCTTTTTTATCCGTCCAATTGACCTATTCTTTATCACAAAGGAATACCCAAAAAATGTTTTAAAATAAACACATCTGAGTTTGATACGAAAAAGGGGAACACTGCAAATAACTGTTTTCGTACACTTTTAAAAAATAAACTTTTTACTCATTTGTCCATGTGTCAAAACATAACTTCACCTCTTAATTGTATTTCCAACCGGAACACAGAGCAAACTTTTGCATTTGAATAAGCAATGCTAAACATATTCATGCACATATAACATGTATGATGATTAATCGTTTTGTATCTTTAAGTTTTGTTTTCATCCACAAATCTACATTCATTCTTATGTAATTATTACATAATGAATTGTATAGAATAATTTTTAGCTTGCTAAGGTGAGAATTATCTATATGTTAATATTTACTTAAAACCAAAGTTGAAGTTTTTAACTAGATAACCTAATTTTTATTTTAAGCACAACAGATACATAACTTTCAATCATAACTAGTTCATCTATCAGGAAATATGACGGTAAATACACTTTAATATCATTTTTTTTTTACAAATATGTCAAATATTTTTGTCATTTAATTGGTTTTTTTTAATCGATATCAACTTAGTCCTAAAATATTATTCAAAGTATATGATTTAGTAAAAAGAAAGAACATGAATTTCTGAAAAGAGATGGCTTTCATAAATGACACGATTTTTCCTTTTACCGACAACCATCATGCTCAATTACGGTACCCTTTACCTTGAAGAAAGAGAAGACTTAGAACAAAAACTTAATAATATCTAGTATTGCTAAGTGAACGAACTATTCAATATAGGTCGATGATAAATTCTAGTCCCATTGGGTAGTAAACCAGTCATTAACAAGACATATATAGAATATTTGAATGTTTACTAAAGAAAATGAATAGTTGTGTTTTGAACATTCGAACATGCATATTTATTTTTTTTCAATTTTTAGTTATATTGGTGGGTTAGAGGACATTTAGAAATCTTTAATTATTGCTAATTGAAAGCTTTTTCTAAGATTGAAAATTATATCCATGTTGATTTTCCTGACATCTGGGAACTGATAGTAGTAGTTTACGTCCCTGTTCAGCGTATGCTTATTATATATCTGGCGTTATACATTCAAATATTGTAAAAGTCTTTATTCATATATATTTTTTATTTCATGAATGAGATTGAAATAGTTCAGCCGAAATTAAAACTGACGTTAAAATTAATAATGCTTATCAGAAAACATCCATTGATTTCTGGTAGTAATTAACAATGATTCATAATCTGACTGTTGCACTACAGATATCTGTGGTGCATGACAATAATGAAAGAAACATATTGCGAAACACTGAAAATCAAAATAAAGTTCTGATAAAATCAGGTGTGATGTCGTTTTCTAACGAAAACGAGATACTTTTCAAAATACTGCACCGTTTATTGATTTAAATGGTTTTTGGAGTTTAATCAAAATATTGCTGCATTACTTACTAGGTTTTCTTTCTCTCTAGCAGCAAACAAAACAAAAAGACGTGTTACAAAAAACATCTTCTCATGAAGCCATTCTAGGCGAGTGACTTTAACCATAAAATTAAATTTTTAATGCACCTACCTAACACACGGCTAAATTATATATCATTTGAAAGCTACACATCTGTACTATCTGTTTTGCCCGGTCGTAAAAAAATCGTACGGTGCAATTTCCGTCAAATCAAGATCAAAGGTCAAGGACGAATAAGTGCATATTTTCTAAGATTTCAGCCTGATTGCATAATATGACTTTTATATACTAAATTCACATATGCAAACAATTTAAACTTTTAGCAGAGAGATTAACAGTCATTATTCAAATGCATTTTTTAATATTTAAAGCGTGTTTTTGACATGTTTGACAGAGAGCACATGTTTCCTGAAATTCGAGTAAAAGTTAACAAAATGTGTGAAAACCCAAATTTTTCTTTTCTGGTGCAAATGCTAATCAATTAAAACTAAGTAAAACCCTGTAATGACTATCAAAGAAGTTTTTGACATCATAAAATTTCCTAAAATTATGCTTACTTCTAATCAAACAGCAAATCATAACAACTCATACCGTTGCCCAAAATATCGCCATCTGCGAAAAAACTGCTTTTAAGCATTTCTGCCTATTTAAACATGGTATGTGGTCAATATAAGATTTAATAAACAAATTCTTAAGAATCTGAAAAATTTAGAGTAAAAAAATGTGTGCGCGAATCATCTTATTGCTTGAAATAAAGGGGTGAAACCAAGAGATTGCAATCTGCATTGTAACTACCAGACTGAAATAAACATATTTCGACTTTTCTAATTGTTTGATTTGTAGCTTCATTATTAATATTGATGTAGTGAAAAGACCTTTTATTTATTTAATGTGAATTGAAAATCTAGACCAAAATAAATAGAAAATAAATTGATGAAAATTGAAATTTCAAAGAATTTCAAAAACTAGTAAACACATTATAAAACTGGACTACTTGATTGCTTAAATTCTGTGAAGAAAAAATATCCACTAATACGCAACGAGTCTAGTTACAACTAGACTTTCTGAATAGCTTGAATGACTAGTTCATTTTTCATACGAGAATGACTTCATGCAAAAGTTTCTGATGACGACTGACAAGAAGCTATCATTATCTTGAAACTTCACTTTCCATTATATAGATGATGTCATCTCACTGAATAGTGTAAAATTTGTGACAATGTTGGACTCGTATTTTCCATTGAAATTGAAAATATAAAGACTCAACAAATATAGTTTACTCTATCACTTATCTTGAAATCGATGATGAGGGTTAGTTGAGAACAAGTTTTACGACAAAAAAGATGAGCATAAAACAACCCATAAAAACACCCCTTACTACCAAATTATAAACTTTTCATTTCTATGTAACAACATTATAGCAACGCCTGCATATCTATACTACTAAAGGAGGAGACCGATTTCATTGAGCCTCAATTCCTCTGAAATAAAGGCAACTATAGTATACCGCTATTCAATGGTCATCAATTGATTTACTAGTAACTGCAATAAATCCGGGTCACAAAGCAAAAACTAGGAAAACGCATCAACTATAAGCGGATCACAACGATATAACAGAAACACAGAACTTCTACAAAAACAAACGCCAACATACAAAGAAACAGATTATTCGATACCAACTGCCATATGCCTGACTTGGTACAGGACATTTGAAGAAAAATGGTGTTTAAACATGTTTTAAACTAGAGTTCAAATGCAAAGTTGAAATCATCCCTTTGAAAATTTCATGGACGCCACTACGAGTTGGTTGACAATTATGAGTTATCGGTCGTCCAACTGTCTATATCAATCTGCTCAGCTCTTAATAAAACTCCATATCGTGGCTTTGTGACGTCAAATATGTTGACCTGGCCTTAATAACTTTGACCCGAACATATCAGCGACGTCATAATGTTTGAACCGACGTTGATAAGTTTGACCCGAACTTCTCAAGTCAACTTCTGGTTGCTGGTGAAACTAAGACAATACTTCCAAAAGACGCAAATACAGCCCGATAAATCGATTATCAGGTTATCGGCATATTAATATTGTAAAATATCAGTTGCTCGACATAATATGAAGGCTTTTTGATCTCGTTCGCTGCGCTTACTCGACAAAAAGCTTCATATTATGTCTCGCAGCTGATATTTTACGATATCAACATGCAGACAACCTGATAATCGGTACATATCTGTTTCGCCAGATGACGACTGATAAGTTCCATCGACGTAACTAAATTGCCGTCAATTCTGCCATGAATGTCACCAACCGAATAAGGCTTGGCACCGAGTTAGGAAATACATGAGCCACAAGACGGGTAAAAGAGAGCCGTGATGTAGTGGTTAGTGCATCGGACTACTAACACAAAGGTTCCTGGTTCGATTCCCGTTCCGTGATGAAAATTTCAGGGACTGCATTTTCGTCTCTTCCTTGACACCATTTGTGAGTATGGTCTTGAGGAAACGATGAAAGTCCGTCGGAAGGGGACGATAAATGGCTGACCCGTGTTAAGAGAGAGCCATATCTCTTGCACGTTAAACACACCTTTGTAGATTTCGAAAAAGAGCAGGCTAATGCCGCTACAAGGCAGCACTCGCACCCACAAAGTGGAAAGTGAATAATTTAAGTTGCAAAACTTGTTTCCTAATCCACTTTAAATAAATATGTTTAAACTAAGACGGGTGTCACATGTAGAACATGATCTGCCTACCCTTTGGGAGCCCCTGGGTTTGTGTTACTCAATCTGTAGTTTTATATGTTGTGTTTTGTATACTGTTGCTTGTCTTGTTCGTTTTTTGCCCGGCTTTGTCAGTTCGTTTTTAATTATTAGTTTGATGTCCCTTTGATATATTTCGTCACTATTCAAGTAGTAAAAGGTTTACTAATTATAGATCAGTGTAGCTAAATGTATCATGATAACGATTTGGTCTATATATATCACCGTGAGCAAATTAAGTTATTTTCGCGGATATTTGTCTTATTGCGTTAATCTTCTTCACTTTACTTTGAGGTGTTTTTTTGGCCGATTTTCATTACTGCAAGTTAATGTCTTTAAAGTAAAATAATAACAAAGGGACAATCAACATCTCAAACCATGAATCAAATAAAGTTGATTAAAACCATGAACAAAATAAAATTAAAGTCCAAGAGACGAACAACATTCCAAAAAACACAGCATACCATGAAAACGAATACTCCTAAAACAGCGAATGATCTTATGAGGTCAGGAAGGGTATTTAACTTTTTCATTTTGTTATTTCACAACTGCTTATAGTGTTTTACATACACAATGACATGCATTTGTATTCTTAAAGCTTATGTAATAAAATACTCAAAGCATCTTTTATTTAAATAATTAAAGCTATTTAACTTCTAAACACATTTAATATGACTTACTATAACACGATTTTAAACTAAATAAGAAGCAGCCGCATTTTATTTAGTTCGTTTACATCCCGCTTTAGACAACCAAGTGTTTCTAAACAAGGTTAATTATTTCAATGTTGCCTACGATTTAGTCGCAAAGTAATGTTTGCATTCAAACATGATTACAAAAAGTAAAAAAAGTTTGACTTCGTAAAAAACATATTTTAACCTCAATTACCTCGCATATATTCTTTTCTTACTTTAAATACCCCTTCTTTTATTATAAAATCATTCTCCTCCCTGATATTCACAATTAGCGATGTGCTATTTTAACATAGATTAACAAAATGATCGCTATTGCAGATGGCAGATTTTTGGGCAACTGCAAACACTTCAATAGAAGGCTGTTCCATGAACAATAATTTATAATTGCATCTTAAAATTACAAAACAAATATTCCTTGACCTAAAACATATACATTGATCTATTTTTTTAGCATACAAATATCAATTCCCCAAGATATTTTTTGCTTTTTGAATAATTTTTCATTTTTTTAGGATTTGTGATAAATTTCAATTTTCGGGAAATTTTTCGCATCGAATCTCGTTTTTTTTGTTTGATTTGGAAATTATGTATCATGTTCCATAAAGTTCATATGATCTTTTGGAAAATTTTATGGTACAAGAATTAACAAATGGCGTTTTATTTAGTAATCGCAAAAATTGGAATGTTTTTTCATGACCTTTGACCTTGATTTAACAAAAATTGCACCGTACGATTTTTTTACGACCGGGCAAAACAGAAAGTACAGATTAACAGCTTTCGAATGATATATAATGCAGCCGTGTGTTAGGTGGGTGCATTAAAGTCGTTAACTAAGCGTCTTTTTGAAATAAGTCACTCGCCTATTCAGGAGATTTTACAAGGTATAAGCGAAAATGAGTTGGCTCACTGAAATCTACACCATAGTTAAAGATGATACCACCCCATATAAGTGTCGTATCTATATTCAAGATTTGGCGTTCTCTTATTGCATTGGAACAGGAGGACACGAATTAGTTATCAATGTAATGGAGCACGGGGCAGAGTATCAATGGCTATACAATAAAAGAGGATGGTTTAGTTGGTTTCCATTTTCGACAAGAAACTAGCAATTAAATTCAAGGAAGATGAAACAACCAACGCAAAAAGTTCATGTGAATGTTCATGTACATGTAAGTGCACAAAGAAGAAGGAATAACGCTTATGATTTTACCATTCAACTATTTATGTGCGAGGAATTTTGGAGAATGGTTTTAACTGTAACTATTAATAATGTGCTGTGCAAATTGTCTTTTTTTTTCAATGCAAATGTCATTTTATTTCGTTATAAAAGTCAGTGCTCCTATCTAACATTTCTTATCATATAAAGCATCATTAAAATTAGAATGCAAATATGCTTACTTCTAAATTAGGCTGTCTTATGGTTAGACAACACATTACCTATTCACTTTATTGTATTTGTGATGGTTGAAAGAAGACGAAAAATGTAAATCAACTGTGTGTAAAAGACGGACGTGAAAGGTAAATCTGATTGTTCTGGAACAAACACCCTAACGATTTTGTGATTGCTTCATCTGTGTACTACATTTCTGGTTAGAGGTTGCATTTCTGTAAATATAGACAATGCAATTTCCCATAACAACTCCTTTTACGTTTAAAAGAGGGACGAAAGATACCAGAGGGACAGTCAAACTCATAAATCGAAAATAAACTGACAACGCCATGGCTAAAAATGAAAAAGACAAACAGACACACAATAGTACACATGACACAACATAGAAAACTATAGAATAAGCAACACAAACCCTACTTGCAATCTTTCAATCCAAGGTGTTCTCAATGGAGTCCGCGTTCATGTTTCAATAGGATAAACTATAGCAAACTTTTGTCAAACAATTCAAATAACTGTGCATCATGAAATAATTTAGTGTAGAGAATACATTTTCCGATAAATGGTATACATAGTGCAAATGGCGTTACTACGATGTAACAGACACATGGTTAAAAGTGTTAACCAGAGTTTATTCGTTGGAGAACGTCTGTCCTATAAATTGGATAAAGATATTATGCCTGGGACCATTATTAAAACAAAAATCATAATGTTGATAATTATTAATGTTATATCATAATTTTTTTAATTTAAAACCGTTCAAGGTCTGAAACTTGTCAACGATAATATCCAATTGTTGACTGAAATCACGCAGTGTACGTATGAGTATAGTTTGCAATTAATCAGAATTTAAGCCGAATAATAAATGAGAAAGTAGAACGTACTTCAAATATAGATGATTTCTGTGTAATTTAGATTTACGATAACACGAAAACAGACAGTCCTTTATCGATTAGATTAGGTAACAGGAAGACACTGTATATAAACCCGGTCAATTGCCTCACACAGTCATACGATATTTTTCTAGATAAAACCCCAAATTGATATCAAGTTTCGATTACATTGACAAATATGATTTCCGTAGGTTAAATAATAGGAAATGAAAGGATAATACTGATTATGATCACTTCTCGTCCTTGACATTCATGACACGTTCTAGCTAGAGTGAAATACAATTTTCTTATCTTGTTTTTGTTTAAGTAGTTCTTCAACCTTTAAGTTTGGATATGTAAAAAGTTTCGCCCCAACCGGAGAGACATTTATTTAGAGAAAAATCAAACCATTACTAACATGAATAACATCATTTAATGGTTAGAAAATACACCATATAGGTGAAATTTTTAGGTTTTAGAGATAAGCTTCTGTAGAAGTGTCATTAAAATCCATTAAGGCTAACAAACCGTCATGTAAAAAAACAAATGAATCCTTGTCTGTAAATATTAATTGTACAAACTTCACAAATCATAATAAAAAGGTTCTGCTAAAGTTTCAAAAAATTCTATTACGGTTTGACAAAGAATTTGAAGTTTGAATAAACTCATCATAAATACCATGATTGAATTTAATCAATAAATTTGACATTTGCGCGATATGAGTGTTTCGTGTACAAAATACTTGTCAGTGCTGAAACCAATAATGTTAAAAAAAAGTAATAAAAAAACTCGACACACTTTAACCTCATACTGTATCCACTTGTTTAGTTTGAAATAACTTCATATGTCATCAAAATATGAAAATTGATACTTATATTTTTTTCTCAAGTTTTGATATATCCATAGTAAGTGATTTTTACCACCTATTAACTTGATCGGTATATGCTTTTAGATACTATCGTTGTAGTTTTTTAAGAATATGAGAGGGGGCTACCATTGCTGAACAAGGATTTTTCTTTAATGTATCTTTGATAAATTCATTGAACCTGGAATTCATGAAAACAATTAAGCATACAATGATTTTTTATTCAGCAACAAGCCAGAATAAATATGTACTCATCGTTATTCTATATTTATTATTACATTATAAATCTATTGATTATATTGACTACATTTTCCATTTTATAATTGTTTAATATTGTTTCATAGCAGAATCAGCAACAACAGTCAGTATATAGACAATACAGTACATCTCATGAAGCAATTGAGAGTATATTAAAAACCGTTGAGGGAAATTCTTTTGAACAGATGGTATTACAGGAACTTTGCACTAAGATCTACCAGTTAATTGGTGATGATGGCAAACCCTACAAGTGTCGTATATACATTAAACAGTTGGATTTTTCTTATTGTATCGGAAAACGAGAAAGATGTCATAGTGAATTGGTAATCAATATCACTGACAATTATAATACATATCGTTGGTTGCACTCTGACAGAGACTGGTTTACAAGTTGGTTTGAATCCGTTTTTAAAGCTTTCTAGAGCAAACAGCAGCTCTGGAGAATGTGAAGTAACACTATCAAGCATCAATCCTGATAACACATTTTTTTTCAGTATTTTATGTTTTTTACTTTGTAACTTTCTTTAGAATTAAAGTAACTGTTAATTCATATCGAATGATTCATATCATGTCATCACATCAATTTAGATATGTCTACTGATTTCAAAACAAACATATCCGAGGGACATGGGGTTTCATCCATTAAAAACAAACATCACAGGACATACTAAAAAGTATTATCGTACCAACAGCTTCACTATTATAAGTAGTTCCTAATTTACAAAACAAATAACAAAAGAAGTTAATAGTGTCTATATCGTCTTGAAGAAACGTAAATGTAGAGAAAGGCGTTTTCGTATTTTGAAGCTATTTCTGGAGAAAAAAGTACACGCTATGATTCATACTGAGAATACATCACACATTGATGATTTTAGAAACACTTTGAGATTGAATATATGAAAGGTAACTCAGATTAGGAATTATTAGAAACATTAAAATACAAACCGTCGAAATAATTGCATGTGGTCAAATAACTAGCATATTGAATACCAACTTTTAATCTTTCAATAAGTTCTTTATTTTTTGTATGTCCGTCATTTTTATCTGAACTTTCGGACATCAAACTCTCCGACAAATTAACAATATTTGAAAGAATATAGTTCATAATATTGGGACTAGAAGTAGGGAATGTGTCGAGGAGAAAAATAATGACCAAAGAGCAGCAAAAAACAGTACACATATATCTCTTTTATGTAAATGAGGCAAGCTGTAGTTTTTAACTTACTTTACACATTTCTGTAATAGAATAGTGTGAGGTTATCTAGGAATTATGAATGATAAACAAATTACCACCCAATACATTCGTTTTTCATTATAGTTCTAATTATTGTTTTAGTTGGTATCTGGAGAAAAAAGTACACGCTATGATTCATACTGAGAATACATCACACATTGATGATTTTAGAAACACTTTGAGATTGAATATATGAAAGGTAACTCAGATTAGGAATTATTAGAAACATTAAAATACAAACCGTCGAAATAATTGCATGTGGTCAAATAACTAACATATTGAATACCAACTTTTAATCTTTCAATAAGTTCTTTATTTTTTGTATGTCCGTCATTTTTATCTGAACTTTCGGACATCAAACTCTCCGACAAATTAACAATATTTGAAAGAATATAGTTCATAATATTGGGACTAGAAGGGGGGAATGTGTCGAGGAGAAAAATAATGACCAAAGAGCAGCAAAAACAGTACACATATATCTCTTTTATGTAAATGAGGCAAGCTGTAGTTTTTAACTTACTTTACATATTTCTGTAAACAGAATAGTGTGTGGTTATCTAGGAATTATGAATGATAAACAAATTACCACCCAATACATTCGTTTTTCATTATAGTTCTTATTATTGTTTTAGTTGGTATCATATTGTACTATATAAGTGTTTGATAAAGTATCTATTTTTGTCTTCAAATTCAAGAATACTTCGACTACTCCTCTTATGAGGAATTAATAAACAATCATACGTCTGTTTTGTGTTCATTCGGAACTCTACCAAAATGAAGAACTGTGCTTGACATGATCGTCTCTAATCCAAGACTTTCAATTTCCAAAATATTTGGCCAATCCTTCAAAGAAGTAAATATGATGGCAAAAATCGTTACCCTACTGATCATATGTATTATTTCCATTGAATGACAATTTGCAATAATCATTGACTGTTTTATTTTTGCCTTTTATCTTGAAAAAAATTAAAAAGAGAGAAATTTTAATAGCAAAACAAGACAAAATTTACAAATATGTCTACATCAAGGCAAGAATAACATATTGCCATTGTTTAGAATTATCTTATGGAAAAATGACCAATTATTCAGAAATATAACGATCTTACATATTAAGTATTGTTTAAGGTGTTAAGTGCATGGTTCAAAAAATATTACCTTGTAAATAAATGTTTCATATAATTTAATGGGTGTATTTGTTTTGTTCATCTATATAAATTGTATTTATCTTTATAACAGTGTCTATTTATATTATGTGATTTAATGTGTTTGGTTCTATTGATAGAGTTTTGGAATGCAATATACATCAAAATAATATGAGGCAGGCATTACCTGTGAATGGGGACGAAGTCTGATTTTTTTTAAAATCAACAATGTTTAAAAGAGAAACGGAAATACCCTAACGTTTCCGATTTTGGTTCTGTTGTTAGGGATTTTAGTTGTGACGTTATTTAAGTTATGACGTCATATTCAATGTAAACAAAGAAACGCTGTCATCAGGTAACGTTTTTTTAATAACAAACATTTTTTTTTTAAATGAATTAGTATTAGTTCCTTTCTTAGACTGATAAAAATACATTTTATTCAAAGTCTCATGTAAACAAGACCGGAAACGGAAGTAGATTTCTGCGCAGATCCGGAAATTCAAAAACGCGACAAAAAAAAATAAAAATTGAACGATTTTGAGTTCATTAGTACAATGAAAAATTCGGGAAATTTTCCCAATTTTTTTTTTTTTAATTGAATTTTCTACTGTAATAGGGAACTCCGTCCCCATATAAACTGTGTATCTTGTTGAGTGATTCAAGAGAATGTTTGTTCGAATATTAAAATGTTGTGGCAATCTAGCTATCAGTGTAAAGCGGATTTTCTCCTTTGACGAGGCTGTCGCAAAACGGTTACAGGGACTCCTCGGAGTTTTTACCAATGTTATAAGAAATTGGACATAGATAAGGGGTTAGTGCGTGCTGGCAATAACAGCCGCAATGATCTATTACAGAATAAAAGAAGAGGCAAAGCGAAACATAAAAAAGAAGATGTGGTATGATTGCCAATGAGACAACTGTCCACAAGAGACCAAAATGACATAGACATTAACATATAACTATAGGTCACCGTAATGCCTTCAACAATGAGCAAAGCCCATACCGCATAGTCAGCTATAAAAAAACCGATTTGACAATGTAAAACAATTCAAACGAGAAAACTAACGGCCTTATTTGTATAAAAAAAATATGAACGAAAAACGAATATGTAAAGTTTGATTTAAGATATAAGCCTGCCTTTACTAATTTGTCATGTTGGTTCGTGTCATTTGAAAATAATATTGCCAAACTACCTTGAATTATCCAAGATCTTTTCCAAACCTCTTGTATGTGTGTTTCGGAGACCGACAAGTCTCAAAGACTTATTTATGATAGCTTATGTCTCTAACAAAATCCCTTCAACTACAGGATGCAAGTCGTATAGTAACAGACGCTATCTGACTTACTTACAAATAATGAATACTCAATTATTTACTAGCCACTCCCCTGAGTCTGGATACGCTATATTTTGCAATGTAATGAAAGCTATATACCTTCTTTAATATCAATGTGGAATGCAGTATGTTGCCGAATCAGAACAGCCATTCAGCAATCGCATGAATGATCATCGACGCGACCACAACTGCAAACTCGACCTCCCGTAAGTTGTAATTTGTGATCACCTATACACGCCCAAGCTGATCTCAAAAACCTTACCATCACTTTCATACACAGCTACGTTTGCATAGGTACTATTTCTGTACTATAAATCTGTATTACTGGGAACCTGCTTTTAATATTCAGTACTATTTTGTAACTTTAAAATTATTGTAATAGTTAGGTACGTGTATTTTACAGTACTTGATTTGTTCTTGAAAACTAAGTACTACAAACTTTTGGTTACATTGTTACATTTTCAGCATTTTGAAGGTTTGTCTATTTCAAATCTCTTAATGTTCTGTTTTTCAAACATAAAATATTGTGATAACTGTTGTTATTATGTCTGTACCCAATTTTTTTTAGTACAAATCAAGTACTGTTAAATACAAATACCTAAATATAACAATAATTTAGAGTGAAGAAATTGTACAAAATAATTAAAAGTAAATTTCCAGCAATACAGATTTTCAGTACAAAAATAGTACCTATGCAAAAGTAGCAGTGTAGACCACAACAAGGGTTGGTCAAGGACCCACAGACTTCCTCGGGAAAGTTTTTGGATAAAAAAAGTTTAGGACTTTATCCCCAGAGGGTATTAACGAAAACATCATAATCCCATTTTCAATTGTTTCCAGTAACTTAGACGTTAGAACAGGGCATTACAGTTTTAAGGAATTTATTCCTCCTCTGCAACTTCAATATTGAAAAACAAATTACCAGCGTATTGATTCGTGATAAATTGTATAACATTCAAGATTATAATTTCAGTTTGAATACAACTTGCCCAGATATGAATCATTTGACATCTTACTGATGAAGGATATAAGTTATCCGAAATATTCAAGATTTGTGATGTTGTACCCGAATCATAATTATATTATCCATCGCCCATTAAGATTTATTGCTGGCTTTTTTTCAGACATTTTATGTATGTAGGACTCAAAGGTATGATAGTCACGCTGAAGTGCGATGGTGTACGCTAAAGAGTGATGGTCGTTTCGCTGATGTGCAATAGTCTATAAGACGTATGGTAACTAGTTTGAAATTACCAAAAGTGCAATTATGATTATAAGTAAATTTAGATATTTTTGTTTATATTAAATATATAAATTTACATTCATCTTTGTTTATGTCTGTCCTTACTTACCGTTGCATTTCTGACTAGAGATTGTCCCTTTGGTTTTCTACATGTGGACACAATTCTGAATTTAATTTCATTTATTCGAGAGTTCCTCGTTTATCAAAATATTTTAATGAGGAGATTCTGTCTGCGAACCCATATTTATTATGAGAAGGTCAGGCTTCTTCGTACCTTAAAAATTAATCATTTGTAGATTTGGAAAACAAAATGACTATATTCTCCCTTATCACTAATCCTCCCCGTATCTCGCAGTTTTTATAGTTTATAATTAAAGTCCCTTATAAACTTAAAAACCTGAAAACTGCTTTTAACATTTGACTTCTATATCGACATGAAAAACATTAAAACTGTAGTGTTTGTTGACCATCGCATTTTAGCGGTACCACCTTGCACTTTGTGTGTTGCTATCAACAAGATAGCGTCACAGTGCCACCAGCGCACTTCAGCGTGATCAAAAACGCACTTTAGCGTCAAACCATCACACCTCAGCGAGACAATCGCGGTTTTAAGTGCTGTCGCTGTTCAGAGTCCTACATATATTATGTTCAGTCCAGGTGGCTGAGTGTTCGAATGCGACGGAGAACATCTCTACAACAGATCCATCCATTTGGTTTATTAATATTTGAAGTGTTTTCAGACATGTATCACCTTCACTATTGATCCAATTTGTTGTCCATTCGTTTGATGTGTTCTATCATTTGATTTTTCTATTTGATAAGGGACTGTCTGTTTCTAATTTTCCTAGGAGTTCAGTATTTTTGTGATTTAACTTTTTATAATTATTGTGTGTACATAAGCTGTTTATGTTATGCGTATACATTATGATAAGTTAAGCATTTTTAAACTTTTTTGACTTTTAAAAAAAATTGTTCTCATATTATGCTGTTACACTACTGTCCTAGATAAGACAGTTGTAAAGCATGTTTTAGTCCTTACATCAAATATAGAGCCTGTAATTCAGCGGAATTCGTTACTTACTGTCTGTTATTTTTTCTTTTGGATATTTTTTTATGGTTTTAAATTCGATCTATGAATTTGAATGTACATCTGGTATCTTTCGCCCCTCTTTTATGCGTAAAACATAGTCTGTTTTATATTTTTGTTTCGTTATATCGTTTTGGGTTTTTGCTCAGAGGCGCATTTGACACACAGTTGTCTAATTTTACGTCTTTTTAGAAACAAATATGAGAAATATGTTGTTGTTTCTCCGGACAAAGCTCCAAATGACATTGTCTTTGTATGTATTTCGTACTACGACGAGTGTCTTGTAAAGAAACTAGGAATAAATGAACACTCGGGTAATTCCAATTCAAAAACATATCATTTGACAAGGATGTGATTTTTGCGAATCATAAGTCCTTCATGGCTTTCATCAACATCACATTCTCTATGTGAAATAGAAAAAATAATCGTCAAAAAGAAATAACCCACAATGATTTTCAATATATGGTAGCATACGCTATAAAGTTACTACTTTGGAATACCATACGGCATAATTTGTAAATATCGAACAAAAAATTTAACATGCTACACAGAGGATCAAGTGATCAGAATTCTGGAGTTTATTGTTGAAAACATATTTGTTAAATTTGAGGTAGAAAAATAATTTTTCATCAAATTGTCGGCATTCCTATGTGAACGAACTGTGCGCCTCTTCTTATATTAATATGAATCGAATAGCCTTCAGATACTTGTCAAAAACAAGAAGATCAAAGAAGCCATTTAATTTAAATTCAAATTCAAATATATTGATGATGTTCTTTCCATTAAGAATCTACACTTTTCTGATACGGTTTTATTAATTTATCCCCCAGAAAAAGAAATTGAAGAAACAACAGACACGGCTTCCTCCGCGTAATGTTTAGACTTATACCTCGAATTTAACATACACGGTCATCTCAGTACCAGAGTCTATGACAAAGCAGATGATTTTAATATTAAAATTAACAATTTCCTGCACCATAATAGCAACTTCACATGCATATGGGATATACATTTCTCGACTTTTTCGGTTTTCAAGAGCATGCAGTAACTACTCAGACCTATGCGATTCGTTTGTGTATGTAACAACGTATTTGAATTTAACGAAAGAAATCTTCGTATTACTGAAAAATTGTTACACCAGGGATTTTTGATATCGTAAACCAGTGAAAACATTTACAAAATTTATTATTATCGGTATGAGAACATCCTTTGTAGATATAAATCAAAATGTAGACATCTTATATGTGCAGGTATTTCATATTCAATATTTTATGGTAGTATTCTTTACAAATCACAAAAATGTCGACATTTTCCTCAAAAGCTAACAAACCCTTTAAACAGCCTTATTCGGAAAGGATATAGATACGATACTGTGTTAAGTCAATACGGATTGCATATTTTGGTATTAAAATTGATTCACTCTTTGCAACGGAAATAAATACATCTATTCCAAAACCAGTTGTTGACATGATACGGATTATGTTCTCCTCATATATTTTATGATGGTATGATACTTAACCCTAACGATCGGGATCGTGCTAAATTTTCATATGGTAAAAACATAATCTTCTAATCAGTTTAATTGAGTTCTGGAGCTGACATGTCCTTTGTTAATTTATATATCATTGTCATTTTGCTTATAATTTTTTTCTTACCTATTCTGACATCGGACTCGGACTTCTTTTAAACTGAGTTTTACTGTGCGTTTTACTATATATTTCTCTATTCTACATTGGCTAGAGGTATAGGGGAAAGGTTCAGATCTCTCAAAACATGTTTAACCCCGCCGCAATTTTGCGCCTATTGTCTTTTATGGGTTTTTTTAATTTTTGTTCATTTATATGTTTTGGAGTTTAGTGTGACTTCCACTGAACTAGGGAACAATTTTACCTAGTGACAAGCTGAGGACCATCTTATAGTGGGATTTTCTCGCTGCGTTGAAGACCCATTGGTGGTATTCAGCAGTTGTCTGTTCTTTGGTCGGGTTGTTATCTCTTTGAAATATTCCCCATTTCCATTGTTAATTTCATCGGAAGGTACAAAGAACTTGTTGATGAATATTCCGTATCAACTTTACAAATAATACACGGTGGTCTTGAAGTATAAATGCTGGGTATTGACGTTGTGTATCATCTTAATAGCGTATTGTAGTATTCTTTTATTAGTCTTTATTTATAATTCATTTGCTAAACAGTCTGTTTGTTATGGTATCAATTTGACTAGACTTTATACTTGGATATAGGAAAATGTGGTGTGAGTGCCAATGAGAAAACTCTCCGTCCAAATAACAATTTATAAAAGTAAACCATTATAGGTCAATGTACGGCCTTCAACACGGAGCCTTGGCTCACACCAAACAAAAAGCTATAAAGGGCCCCAAAATTACAAGTGTAAAACCATTCAAACGGGAAAACCAACGGTCTAGTCTATATGAAAAACGAGAAACGAGAAACACGTATAAATTACACAAACAAACGACAACTACTATACATCAGATTCCTGACTTAGGACAGGTGCATTATTCATTTGTCTATATGCCTTTTTGTGTTTCTTTAGTTTATAACATATGACGTGGCTCTGTAGTTATACATCCCGTAATTGTGTTATTGCTCTATGATAATTTTATGTATTCTTATCTTTCATTTTCGCTAATATGCCTTGTCTATATGTCATTTTGTGGTTTTCGTAACATAAGACGTGGCTCTGAACTTATACATCCCGTCATTGTGTTATTGTGCCACGGTATATGTTTGTTTACATATTTGTTTGATTTTATAGTGATTAAGATAATAAATTGACTGCTGTACCCCTAATTTTAACAATTGTACTTATTATGTGTTTGTTTTGCCCCCACATCGTTGTCAATATAATGTAATATAATGCATGTGGGAGGTTAAGCTAGCTTTAAAACCAGCTTTAATTCACTATTTCTTCTTAAGAACATGCCTGTACCAAGTCAGGAATACGACGATTGTTGTCCATTCGTTTGATGTATTTGACCTTTTGATTTTGCCATTCGATTAGTGATTTTCGATTTGAATTTTCCTCGATATTCAGTACTTTCGTGATTTTCCTTTTTTATATAGCTGTCTTATTTGCAATCATACCAGATCTTCTGCATTGGTTTTGTTTTAATATCGGGCAGCCATACTTACACATTTAGAAATTGACAATGAAGGTTTTTCGAGAACAAAACTTTACGACATAAGACAAAAGATTTAGCTTCCCTATTGTGAAATTTCAATTTTTATGGAGCAACAATACAACAGTTCCAGTAAGCGAAGTATATATCTTCCAGCTGGCATATATTCCAGAGCTTACAGTTCTTATTATGATTTTTTTCATGAAAGGGTTGGTGCTCACAAAAAAGCTTAAAAACAAAGGGTTCGAGTGATAAAGTTTTGGAGATTTTACAGACATAATTACGAGTTGGTTGACCGTTGTGAAATATATGTTTCAAAAATGACGACGAAATGTTTAACATTTCGTAACCGAAATTCGATACTCTTTTTTTCGAATGTGATCTATCAATTTGACTTATCAACTGGTTTCAACTCACATTGTTATTTTCTCTATATATAATTTAAGATAATTAACAACCTATTTCTTTTATATGATTTCTAGTTTAAACCAACATTCTATTTGTTTATACAAAGTTCTGATTTAGAAGAAAAAAACAACAACATGGTTGAAAAATACAAAATAAATTATATATTTGTACTGTATTCAAAATTTAATCCTGGTATCTATGATGAGTTTATTTACAACCACTGGATCGATGCCACTGCTGGTGGAGTTTTAATTCTCCAAGGGTATCACCAGCCCAGTAGTCAGCACTTATGTGCTGACATGGATTATCATTGATATGGTCATATTTATAAGTTTATTGTCTACAAAACTTTTGAATTTTTGAAATACTAAGGCTTTTCTACCTTACGAATAGATTTTTTAGCTGAATTTGGCAAAACTTTTAGGACCTTTGGTCATCAATGCTCTTCAACTTCGTACTTGAATTGGCCTTTTTAAAACTTTTGGAGTCGAGCGTCACTGTCAAATGAGTCTTTTGTGGACGAAGCGCGCGTCTGGCGTTAATTAATTTTTTTATCCTGGTACCTATGAAAAGTTTATTTTGTGTTACGTAATGTTGAAGCGTAAGGTTTATCTAACCATAAATCCAGGTTCAACCCTCCATTATATTCTTAAAATGCCCTGTACGAAAGTCAGGAATATGCCAGTTGTTATAAAAAAAAATGCTATGTTTGTTTTTGTTAGAGTTCAGTGTTTCTGATGTTCCGTTGTTTTCCCGTTATAGTTGATTTGTTTCCCTTGGTTTTGGTTTTTCAAACCGGATTTGTTTCCGCTTCATCGAATCTTGACCATTGAATTTAAATAAACTCATCATAGACACCAGTATATACTGCTTTTGCTTTTATGAAAACCTTGGGAAGCAAATTGAGTTTACTATTCCCGAGATCATATCTAGTAATTGGTGGGGTTAAAGTTGTTTAGCTCTTAGTTTTTTGTTGTGTTTTGTCAATTGTAAATATTGTAAAAGATCTAGATTTGAAAGATTACATCAAACTTAATTCATAGATCCCTGAAATCTTTTATGTAGGTACATGAAATAATAAGTCACATCACAGTTTAAATTCAGTTGGTTCCGTCTATATTAACATCCACTGATTTTTTTCGGCTTTAAGCACTAACTCCATAATGGATCACATCTATTATACTAATTTGTTGTGTCAAATGTTGCATTAAATTGAACTCAAATCTAAAAGGATAGAAAAGATATTTCAATTCCTTTGTTTCAGTTATTTTTTATAGGGGCACTAACATTCAAATTCATGTTCACCGATTTGACTCAAATTCTCTTTTTTGATTTATAATATTCTAAAACGTATATTGAAATTACAATAAGTCTGAAATAAACAGTTAACATAGCACTTCGTGTGTATTTTTAGTCAAGGCGCAACGAAATGACCTCCTCATATTTCCAACGATCACATAACCCGATATAAACATAAACATAAATATAAATAGATTGCGACCTCGTGCAATTAGATTTGTATAGGTCTGTTTGGTTTCATGTTAAAGGTTAAACAAATAAATTAACCTATGCTTTGACCTTAATAAGAATTATTTATTTGTGAATCGAATCAGTCAATAAAATGGTTCACCCTTGGTTTCACTTTCAATATTTACATTTTTTTCGTTTTAATGGCTAAACAAGAATTATGCTTGCGTAACCAATCTCTAGCGAATGACTGCAATTGACACACATGACTACAGATTTAATGAGTTCGAATTTTTCACTAGCAAGTGAAATTCGTCAGCTATATTTCTTTGCTAATTTTGACGAAATTGAACCAAGTTGGCTGTTACCTTTTTTTTTAACCTTTTAACCTTTACTATTGATTGAACCTAACAAAAAAAAAAATTTCATATCTCGTCGCTAGTACCCCTTTAGATATTTTCAGTTTAACCAAACACATCAATGAAATGTTTCAAAAAAAATAACAAACATTATCAGTGACCCATACACAAACATTCTGACAGAAAGAGAAACAAAGAGTATTAAAACATACTAAGGAATATCTAGAGGTATAAATTTTGTTAAAAATAGAATGAAGTGGAAATTTGTCACTAGGGCTAGGTTTTATTAGTAGATTGATAAACCCCAAAACACGAAACTATTTTTGTAAATGTGATTTTCTTCTCACGTAGTAATAAATCATTTCATCATGCATAGTTGATATTACTCGATTTATTTCACTTGACTGGGCGGGGTTTAACGGGTTCGCTCATAATATAAAACCAGTCCATCTATAGATAAGTGTTTCTAATATTGAAAAACATACCGAAGTGTTTCATTCGAATTGTGCATTTGAAAGTAATCAAATACGGGACGAAACGGTAGCGACAAACACATCAGATATAATGGACACTGAAGAGAACCCGTCTGAGGCCTCCGCTACTGCATGTACAGGTAACATTGAAACCGGTACAGAACGTCCAAATATAGAACTGTTCAATCGATACAGGTAAAGAATGTTCTGTGTCATTGAATAGTGAAATTAACAATGTAAATAAAAACAAACGTGGATTATCCATAGACATAATTGAAAAGAATAAATGTAAAACAAAAGGAAAGGTACTTTCAGAATTTACTTTTAGTAAACCTAATTACAGTGATATTTTATGTGATACATCTAATTGTGTACAATCATCCGACAGTATGAAAGATAATAATGACAAAAGTTGTAAACAAATATTTCGGAAAAAACTTGCAACTGATATAAAGTTAATTCCAAAATTTGTTTTGAAACAAACATGCAATCGTAATGAAATATTGATCGGAAAAACATTGCGAAACCGTCTTATATTGTTTCATTTTGATGTCAAAGAGTTTGAAGTAATTGATAACGGTGATCGAGGTTACTACAAATTTAACAAAATGCTGACAGAAGATTTTCGTGATGTAAGAACTATAACTAAACTGATGACTGATGATGTGAGAAAAAGACTAGATGAGATGATAGAATTTGCGACAAATAAAATACTGTAATTGTTTTTATCATTTTATTATATGTTGATTTATAAGAGAGATAGTTTGTATGGTGTTTGTGAGAATGTTGTGAAAAAGATCTTTCCAAATATTTTGATACATTTTGTGATTTGTTTGCTTGTCTAAAAATAGCTGATGTTTGACTCGATATTTAATACTTCGAATTTTAATTGCGTTGTGGAATGGAATCCAGCCCAGTGCGAACTACATTTTCGATTGTATCATTTTAAGTCCTCTTTCGGAAAATTTTAGACGAAATTAACATTTTTCACTTTTATTTTTCTTTGTATTCTGTGTAAGCTTTTTATCAATTTGAATGTGTGTGCTGAATTGTAGATAAGAATGATATTGATATTTTTCTATAGGATATGATATGATATCTATATATGAGTATAACAAGAAAATTGTGTTCGTGACAAATATTTCACGCATATATATTGTGAATGTAAAACATTGAATATGATTCTTTTTCAGAGAAAGGACAATAATTGATAGTATTGTTTTCATTGATGTGTAAATAACTGTATTCTGTGATATGTATATATAATATGAATTGTCAATATAATAAAGATAAAAAAAAAAAAAAAAAAAAAAAGTGTTTAGGATAAACTCATCAATGAAGTGTCCAGTCATTCTTTTGTTAATTCCTTTGATGACACGTAAAGGTGATTAGAAATCAATAATAATTATAACGGCAATCATCCTTATCACACACATCTTCCAATAGACTGTCCTAATGCAAATTAAACGTAAGCTCCGCCCGATCAGTTGAAATAACATTGGTAATATCATCGATTTAAATTGCATATCAACGTAGGTATGTCTTTGATTAGATTAACCTGAGACAAAATGATTCACGTTGCTTTATACTTTTTTTTTTAATTAAAATTACCAATTGAAGGGTGAATTCCTCTGTATTATATGAAAATTAAAGCACCTTAAGTTCAAGTGTTTGTCAAATGTGTCATAGAGAGTATATATATATTTATATCTTCAACTTGACAGCAGACATTTCAATTTGATAAACCGTTGTTATACAAAGCTAACACAATAGTATATAAAGTTCGTCTCAAATCTGGCCCAAAAATGTAAGAGTCACATTTTGTTCTTCCTTCTTCGGTATTTGAACCTGCTTCTGTGTCAAGCCAGCCTGCACGGTACCCACTAGACTGCTCGACCAGTAGAGTTTATAAAAGTATTGTCTTTCCTCGTCGGACCAATTGATTTTTGGATTTAACTCTAGTTCTGATATATGTATTTTCACGACAAACTCGCCGCAAAAGTTCTCAATCCGTGATGGATTCGATATCGAGTCATTGCTGTGTTCATATGAAAAAAAAAGAAGCAAAACTATGATACAATAAAATTGAGAATTGAAACTGGTAAATTATTATGTCAATG
Source organism: Mytilus edulis (assembly GCA_019925275.1). Classification (NCBI taxonomy): domain Eukaryota; kingdom Metazoa; phylum Mollusca; class Bivalvia; order Mytilida; family Mytilidae; genus Mytilus; species Mytilus edulis. The sequence goes on along the minus strand of CM034357.1, from coordinate 2,783,134 downwards.
ATTTCGTTACCATAAAAGAGGGACGAAAGATACAAGAGGGACAGTCAAACTCATAAATCGAAAATAAACTGACAACGCCATGGCTAAAAATTAAAAGGACAAACAGACAAACCAAAGTACACATGACACAACATAGAAAACTAAAGAATATACAACACGAACCCAACTAAAAATTAGGGGTGATCTCAGGTGCACCGGAAGGGTAAGCAGATCATGTGGAACCCGTCGTGTTGCATATGAGATAACAAATCCGGTAAAAGTATAATTCGGTAGGTCATATTTATGAAGGGAAAGGCCATTGTAGTTACGACATAAGGAACATATCCGATATCATTTGTGAATATTATATTCCATAACGGTCAACAAACTGGTGATGGCATCCGTAAAATGTACGAAGAGATGATTTCAACTTCATAATTTGGAACTCTTGATCCAATAGCTTCCTTGTGAGCAACAACCCTATATCAAGAAAATCATGATAGGAAATGCAAGCACGGGAATATCGAAACAATTGGGAGATGTATACACCGTATGCAGGTACTGCTGGAATGTTACTACTTAGAAATGGAAAGTTCACGATTGTAAAGCTGAAATCATCTCTTTTGTCGTTTTCAATCGACCCTCATTGTCATTGTCAATGTCTAGATGTAAGTCAAGATATGAGGCCGACTTAACTGTATCTGTTGTATCCTTTATCTCTAGTTTAATGGGATAGATGCGTTTGACATAGTCCCCAAATTTTGAATTAGTGAAAGAACATTATCTATATAGCGGAAAGTAGAGTTAAAGGATATTGCTAACTTCTTATCTTTCTTCTCAAGAAGTTCCTGTATGAAGTCAGCCTCATAATAATAAAAAAAACCAAGTCGGCTAAAAAAGGGGCACAATTCGGTCCCATTGGAATGCCGATAGTCTGTTGAAAAACACGTCTTCCAAACGTAACAAATATTTTGTCATTCAAGAAATCAAGCATCTTGATAATGTCGGTTTCAGAGAATTTGTTGGCCATTCTTTTTGATGAAACAAAGCAATACCAACTCTTTCAATTTGTCTTATAGTTTGGAATGTGGAATACTTGTATAAAGTGTAAAAAAGTGAAATTTTGTAATACTTTTACAAGATGCATAAGTTACACAAAAACTTTAGTTTTCGTAGATTTAAAGATGATTTGGAAGTTTTTTTGTAAAAAAAAATTGGTTTACATTCTAAAAGTTAATAACAAAATCACAATCATCAATAATCAAGCTTAAATCGTTTCTCTCTTAATTTTCTATATGACGGACTTTCTACAACAGCTATATCTTCACGGAGAGCTAGAATTGAACTTTTACAGAACACTACCTTCATTGGTTTTCTGATTGTTTTTTATGCAGATACATTCATGATTTAGTCACATAACAGTTTCAGTTAAGTTGTTGTATTCTTAAATTGCTACCACTGAATGATTTCGGCGAAGGGCACTGAACCTATTGATAGAATACTTCAATCGTTCTCGGTATATTCGACATATATGTAACTGTCATCGTTTTCATTGTTATTTCTATTCTTAGCTTCACAGAAGTGAAATAATTACGGACTTAATTACAGATCTAGTAAATGTGTGAGCATTTTCAATAAAAAAAAAATATCAACATTATTTGTACATAAAAGAAAAGAAAAAAGTCCACACATGATGATGGATAACATCCAATTTACTGATTTTTTGGATCAAATCAAATGCCAGGTGGAATATAACTAAACTATGAAAGGATATACACGAGATGTGCACGCTATTCTTATTCCTATGGTAAGGTTTAGTTTCTTAAGAAATACTCTTCTTAATACGAACGTAGCATTTAGATAGTCAAAGCAAATTAATAAAAATTGTCAGTGAGTATCTACTTGACACACATACAATCATACGAAAACTTTTCCCGGAATAGAAACAAAGAGCATTGTAGATTACTGAAGATTGCCTAGACTTGTAACTATTAAAAAAGTCAAATGTTTGGGTTCATTTAGAATAAAGTATTAAATGCAAGTTTTAAAGTTAAAGTGGACATTTTTTAAACTTGAAACAGATTTTCAAAGTAAGATACATTACGAAAGTATGAAGGAAGTATTGTAAGGGAGATTTTTCTCTCGTATAAGTTAATCATATTAATATGCATTTAGGATATTATCGATCTTAGTTGTATTCAACATTGGTATGTCATTGAGAATGCTTTAAAAAAGTTAGATCAAATTGAACAATACTGTTTTTTTTTACTTATAAATTGGTCAAATACTCAGTATCATATATAAAATATTATTTCAAATAGCCACTTTAAGTACAACTGTTTATCAAATTATGTCATAAGCAGGACATAACCAAATTAAATAAACAGAAAAGCTTCAAATAGAAATGATAGCTGTGAAGTTTAGATTTACAATTAAACAAGAAAGGAAGTCCGTTATCAGTTTGGAAAGAGGACGACATTGCATATAAACCGGGTCAATCGTGTCACACAGTCATAAGACTCTTTTTTTATAACATTAAAACTTAAATATAAAGTTTCAAATAATATTATGATAATGTGTTCTCGTCCTCAATATGTATGTCATATTTGAAACTTAATGTTAAGTAAACAAAATATTTTAACACGCCTGGTAAACCATCTAATCTCAACCAAAATGTTGAGACGGAAAAAAGTATTCTGGCACTTCCTGTTGAGTCTTTCTGGTTCAAAATATCCAAAATAAACACATTGTAGGTCGACTTTTCGTCAATTTACTGAAAATCAATGACTTTTTTTGTAAAATAGGAGAATGTCATGCCATAGATAATTGAATTAGGATTTGTTTCGTGTATAACACGGACCAATATGATTTAAAATGACATTGGAATGACTTTTCTCCTGCAGGTAAATGTGGCCAGTGCAGTCGGCTATTGACAAAATTACAGTGAAATCATTGATAAACTACGTATATATCAGTAAATTAGTATTTTTCTAAAACCTTATAATCATAAAATTACAGCTTGCTCCTTTTCTTTACTAATATAATTTAATTAAGCTAAATATGTTATGAAGTAGATCATGTTGAGATTTTCTGGTATCGGTTGAGATATTCTGGAACAATGTTGAGATCTTCTGGTGATTGAAATTTTCAACTAGCTTAGTATCAATTATACATACAAATGTACAACCGCCAAAATTCATAAACTTGCCGTATATTGTTTGACATTTCAACTGTCATTTTAATCTTATCTTTTTCAACTGTCATTTTATTCGTGTCTGTATAGTTATGACAGGCAGCTTCTAAAGAGACCTTTGGTTGTACTAAAGTGAATAGTTAATAGTGAATAGCTGTGTTTTTTCTGGCGCTGGAGATTAATAGTCTAGCGTTTGAGAAGCAGTTTTGCACAGAAGCTATAAAGTCAATAATGTTGTACGTCATATCTCCAGCGCTAAAATTTATTCCTACATCGCTTAACTTGACATCGCAATAGCTAGCTTTTCGAAATCTACATCGCTATACTTTACATTTGCAGTGCTGGGGGTTAACATCAGCACTAAACTTTAACTATACACAGCTACTTTTGCATAGGTACTGTTTCTAGCAATTTCACAAAGTAAAATGTCAGTGGGTCAGTTATTTTTTTATTACGTTTTTTTCTATGTTTTTAATCAACATGAACAGGAGTAAAACTGCGCAGATTGTAGTATTGATGTTTTAATGAGTCATTAAAATACTCATTTTCTAACTAAATGCATATTCAGGACGAGTACATGAAATGTAAACATGAATGTTATATGAACATAAACCCTCCTTTGTACTAGATTGACACGCCGTGTGTGCTTTTGAAAATGAAATTGATATATACGTCCACTTGTATTTTTGTCCATCTGATGAATTAAGCATTTTCCAACTGATTTTTATAGTTCGTTCCTATGTTGTACTGTTATTCTACTGTCCAATGTTAGGGGAGGGTTGGAATCCCGCTAAAATGTTTAACCCCGCAATATTATGTATGTATGTGTCTGTACCAAGTTAAGAGCCTGTAATTCAGTGGTTGTCGTTTGTTTTTGTGTTACATATTTGTTTTTCGTTCATTTTTTTTTATATAAATAAGGTCGTTAGTTTTCTCGTTACTATTGTCATTTCGGGGCCTTTTATAGCTGACTATGCAGTATGGGCTTTGCTCATTGTTGAAGGCCGTACATTGACCTATAGTTGTTAATCTCTGTGTCATTTTGGTCTCTTGTGAAGAGTTGTCTCATTGGCAATCATACTCTATTTATATATATATTTATAGTATACAAGGTATTATCCCGCAGCTAAGATTTGTCACTCTTTAAGAACGCATGCACATCCGTAAAAAAAACGGACGACTCCCGGATGTACAACGGACACTTCATCAGTTGAATGTCCGTTAATTCATAGTATTGAACATTCTCGAAATTCTCCAAGATAAGATAAGATAAGATAAGAAAACTTTATTTTGATTCGGCATAGATACAAATAAGCAACACAAGCTCTAAGGAGCTTTTGACCGAATATAAAAACATATAAATAACATAAAAACAGTGCATTTTGACATATAAAAAATTGTCCACCGGACAGAAGGGACATTGATGGATATCACGGATGTTGAACGGACATGAAACGGAAATTAACGAACGTCTTACGGACATGAACGGATTGTAAAAAGTATAATCCGTTTGCGCTATCCGTTAAGGTGTAACATGCAATACAAAATTTGTTATCGTTAAAAAAAAAAAAAAAAAAAAAAAGGTGTAACATGTGCTTAAATCTCCGGTCACACCTTACCAGATAGCGCGAACGGACGCCGCACGGATAACTTTTTTTCAATTCGTTCGTTCCGTGAAACAAGTGTTGTTATCCGTTATAGACGACCGTACATATCTGTTTCATTCCGTTCAGTATCAACTTTATCAGTCGACGTCCGGTTGGTCTGGTGGAAAAATTTTAGCATGTTAAAAACCTTTGAACGGACGTTCAACGGATGAAGTGTCCAGTAGGCGTCTGTTTTTTGTTTACAATACTCGTCCGTTCTGTGTTCGTTTTGTATCTGTTACTCGTCCGTTAAACATCCGTTGGAGGTCCGGTAGACAGGTTCACTAACGATCTTTACCGGACATATAAAGCATAAAACGGATGCGAGACGGACATGAACAGAAGGATAACAGAACGATAATTGATTATAAAACGGATACACACCAATTGAAAATCGCGTCAGGAAAAAAAAAATTATTGGTACGTTGGTTTTCTTTAGTATCATGCATATTTACGGCTTTTTATAGCTGACTACATGTATGCGGTATGGGCTTTGATCATTAATGAAGGCCGTATGGTTACCTATAGTTGTTAATTTCTGTGTCATGTTGGTCTCATGTGGAGAGTTATCTCATTAGCAATCATACCACATCTTCTTTTTTTATATGATCTTCTAAATCATGATCAGGCAAAGTTATTGGCTTTTTATTCTGATATTTGTTTTCTAATTCTTTTCAACCCCTACCATTTCTCGGCATACTACAAGTCCGTTTTATTTGTTCATTACATAACGGACATAAAATGAAAATTCACATTAAATATCTGCATTCCTGCATCAAATTTTGCTGACTTAATAGAAAGTCTGGACCTTTGGTTCTCTGTTTTTTTACGATCCAAGATGGAGGAAGACACCCATACCACCTTAAAATCGTTTTGAGTTACTCTTAAATTTCCTAGCTGTTAGTTCCCTTTTTTTAATAAATTTCGGGCGGATATTGAGAATACCCTCGGCACACTAGACCACGATCGCACAACGCTCACGGCGATCTAAAATAAATTCAAATCGTGTTGAGGTCGTGGTATAAGTGGCATAAAATGTCACGGAAAATTCGTTATTTTCATGGTTTTTTTCCTGCTACAACGTCCTCATTCCGCTTCTATACAACGATCCTGCTACGATTATACCACGTTCTCTTCTCACCACCTTTATTCTGCGCATAAGTTCTTGTGGACAGGCCCCCCTTTTTTCAACCAAAATCCGGTATTTTTTTCGTTTTGTATTGATTTCAATAATTTTATCGTTTTTCTATTTCATTGGAACAAAAACATACTAGTAGAAGTAGTAGTAATATATATAGTGGTAGAGACAGAGGTCCTCGGGCGTTATCCTGATCCAGTAAAAATGTTGGACCGACCAATCCAACCTGAATCACAACATATTGCTGGTCAATGTAGATCAAATAACGATGTTTTAATAATTACATTAGATGTATGTTTCATTACTATACGTTATTCTGATTGGCTAACGGCACATCATGTGTTATTCCTTAAGCTGTTGTATCACTCATTAAAACTTCTCATTCATGATGACACGAGGTCCCACAATAAAGTGCACAGGTAAATGAAATAAAAACTTGATAAAAGGCGTGTTTTCATGATCCTATAGGTAAAAATGTAATTATAAGTATTGAATGCTTTTTTTGTAACTTTATAGGGTTGTAAAAGCGTTGACCGTGTGCACATTTTAAGTATAAAGCGCTTCCGCGCTTCATACAAAATGTACTTCGGTCAACGCTTTTACACCCCAATAAATTTACAAAAAAGAGCATTCAATTCTTAAATGAAAGATAGTGGAAATGACACAATGAAATGTGTCATTCATGGTTGGGCCCGTTGGAAAAAAGAGACATGAGGTCCAAAATACATACATACAAAACCTAGAGAGCTTTTATACCTTTATGTGAAAATGACAATGAGAACGACTATAGAGCTGGAAATCGTCGTAGTAATATGATCGTAGTCAGATCTTAAGAATAGCGTGATGAGGACACCGGGCTTGATCGTACTAGAATCGACTTTTGTAAAGGATACGGTCTTTGGAACTGCTAAGCAAAACCGTAGAATAGTCGTAGTGGTTGGGTCGCATTAATACGGTATAGTCTAGTGGTTCAGGGGCGGATCCAGCCATTTTAAAAAAGGGGGGGGGTCCCAACCCAGAGTAAAGGGGGGGTTCCAGCTATATGCTCTCATTCAAATGCATTGATCGGCCCAAAAAAAAGGGGGGTTCCAACCCCCGGAACCCCCCTCTGGATCCGCGCCTATGGTTGTATTAAGGTAGCAGTAACATCGACGTTAGATCGTATAGCGCAGTAAATGTATCTGCGACTTGAATCGCGCTCAAGATACGATGGCACAGCGATCTTTGTGGACTACGACCTTTACGCGCTCCTACTTAGACATGATTTCGCAACGACATATCATGATTGTTTTGAACATGTTGGCTACTCTCAATACGATCTTCTAGACCTCAAGACCGTACCACGACAATACTGCGATCTTCACAATCGTAGTACAATCGTCAAAAGCATTATTTTTTATAGTCTAGAGATCGTAGTGCGATCATGGCCTAGTGTGACGGGGCCTGGGGTATACTATAAATGTTGCTGAATATTACCAAATATTAAGGATGTGCCCTGAATACAGTTGTAAACAAACAATCTAAGTTATAATCATTTCAATACAACACGTGTTATTACGCTAAGTTGGACTGCTTAAAGCGGCAGTTTCAAAATCGATAAATTTTTTTGTGATAAGTAATATAATGACAAAAATGACATATTTTACTAACAAATAGATTATCACCACCATTAAGAAGTCATCCTGTATGAAAAATTAAACCTAGAAAAGGGGGTCTGTTCGATTGAATAGTTTTTAACTATTTTATTTCTTTATAAATGTAAGCATTTTCGACATTAAATAAAGTCTTTTAGGAATCGAAATCATCTAAAACATAATGATAAATAAATATTGTAAAATAATCTTATTTATACTTGTAAAGCATGCATTTTTCTATCGGCAATTCTTGAAATTGTATCAGTATTTAGATTTTAACTTACCACAGACAGAAAACATATATATCACGTTAACCGCAAAAAGGTAAACTCGAATAGTACCGCTCACTGATAAAGTTTCGTTGTTCATTTTGGGAAATAACTTTATTTTTACAACAGAAATTACATTTAATTATTTAAATTAAACTTTAGCATAGCTATTTTAGCAGTTTTTGTCTTTATATAGTAATATTGCATGCGTTTAGGATTGCTAGTCGTAGTTAATTTGAACTTTGAAACCTCAGCGCCAATATTTTAACAATAATATACTTTATGACACAAAGTTACCAGAAAGTCTCAACATTGTGACAGAAAGACTCAACCAGTACCTTTATATCTCAACCATTTAGAATTTTTCATTTTTCTGCTTAGAATAGGCTTGACAAAAAATGTTTTTGCAATTTACAGACGTGGTTATCGTAAAGCATAAAAAAACCACAAATAATTGACATATTTTCTTGCTAGGTCATTAATATCATAGCAGTTTTATCGGATTCAAAGAAAGTAAACATGATAATCCGTAGGAGAAAAGTGATTGTGACTTCAATTTCAGATATTTTTAACCAAACAGAGACATATTAGCTACAATTATCATTTATCTATGGCATGACATTCTCCTATTTTACAAAAAAGTCATTGATTTTCAGTAAATTGACGAAAAATCGACCTACCCTGTGTTTATTTTGGATATTTTGAACCAGAAAGACTCAACAGGAAGTGCCAGAATACTTTTTTCCGTCTCAACATTTTGGTTGAGATTAGATGGTTTACCAGGCGTGTTTAACAATCATTTCGAACTGTGTTACTCTAACGTATGTTTAGAATAGTAAAATAGTGTAAAGACTAACGTCTTGGGACACAATTATATAACAAACTCTTTGGAAACCAAGGTTTGTATAAGATCAATGTTTCCATTAATAAAGATAAGTTTAACCTGTAAAAAAAAATAACAAATAAAATCAATCTATAATATTAAAATGACGAGGTCCAATTTGTCAGCCGTCATCGGGTAAAAACGACAAATCCAAGAATTCAACTTTATATATAGCTAATATAGGACAATGGTGTAGATTAAAAATTACACCACTCCAGAACCTTTTGTTTTCCACATAATTAATATTGCCAATAATTAAAAAGTTCCGGGTCGAATCCGATACCGATACCAATAGTATATTCACCTGTTACCTATTACCTTACCTGTACGTTCCGCATCTGACAGGCGCACCACCAAACGGTGTATTAAGGATTTTGCTATATACACGGGTCATAATCACAGGGCTGACACTACTAAATTCAATCATTGTATTTGTTAGCGGGCATGACGTTAAACAGCGAATCACAGTATTCAACTTTATTTATAACTTATATAGGACAATGCTGATTAAATACTCCATTCCAGGACCTTTTGTTTTCCAAATAATTAATATTACCAATAATTGATAAGTTCCAGGTTCAAACAGAAAGATTTGAAAGCAGAGAAAACTGTGTATCTTATAATCGGAATGACTTTATCAGATGACAATACCAATACCAAAATAAGGCTTACGTATAGTTATATACTTTAATTCAGTCACGGACCCGCGATATCACGGGTGTGTTCTAGTGTAATTGAAAAAGAATACAATACAAATTTTATTTTATTCAATTATTTATCTTCAAGTTCACGCTCGATGAGATAGATGTGTTCAATAGGAAATAAATAAATAAAACCTCCATAATTTATCTGATGAACATGACAAGATCATGTATTTCCAAATATGAACATTCTTCCAAAATCACTAACACTACTGTCTATCACGTTGGGAAATTACATTATAAAATTGAAATTGTCTATATTTACAGAAGTGCAACATAAAAAAAACCTAAAATTAAAAGAGGAACGAAAGATACCAGAGGGACAGTCAAACTCATAAATCGGAAAATAAACTGACAACGCCATTGCTAACAAATGAAAAGACAAACAAAAGAACAAAAGAACACATGACACAACATAGAAAACTAAAGAATAAGCCATCAAAAAATAGGGGTGATCTCAGGTGCTCCGGAAAGGTAAACTGATCCTGCTCCACATGTTACACCCGTATAGTAATACACAATATAAGAAATAACTATTAAAAATGTATATTTTTTTACAGATAATGAACTGTTGGAATACAATGTAATATACGGAAATAATAACATTAATTTAAGTAAGTTTGACAGGAAAAGGTAGTTTATAAAAAGATAACGCGAAAAGTAAAAATGCGTTTATAAAGTGCATTTAAAGTTACACGTGAGAAATCTGTTAGAAACTGACTACACGGACACAAAGTAAACACTCGTTTAATCTGTTTCCATTTCAAACGCGTAATACACAGAAATAAGAGTGAACATGCGAAATATAAGATTTATGTTACGCTTGGTGTGGACTAAATGGTATTTGGTAGTTTGTCTTCTATACTTCAATTTATTCAATGAAAGATAATATAAAAGTCGGGTACATTATAACATAAAATAATTCTTTTATTAAGTGTAAGCTTTTTGTATGGCTTTATATTAGAATAAGAAGATGTGGCATGATTTCCAATGAGACAACTTTTCATTAAAGACCAAAATGACAAAGAAATTAACAAATGTATGTTACCGTGCGGTTTTTCTTAGCCGCTTTAAGCTATATCATAACGATGAAAAAATCAGGAGTACTAGTATCCAGAGAAAGCAATCGGTCTTCTGCAGTAACTTAAATGATCGATATCAAAGGGAATAAACTCCGTTCAAGTGCATGCAAAAAACAAAACTTGTTTTATGTTATCTAAGTCACATAATGCATATTTCACTTTTGCATCTAGTATTACACACATAAAAATATGCATTTTCAAGAACATGTTCTGTTGATTTAATGTAAATTGTTACACATAAAATAGACTTAAATATAGTATGATTTCCAAAACAATTTGAAGCAACAAGATGACGACAGTATTTAAGCGTTATTTGTTCATCAAAGAAAATAAATTACGTTTTTGTCCACAATTGATGAGGGGTCACATCCGTTTTTTCTTACATTTAATATTTTGATATTAGCGTCACTGATGAGTATTATGTAGACGAAACGCTCGTCTGGCGTACGAAATTATAATCCTGGTACCTTTGATAACTATTAAAGTAAAAAGAAACGTTACATGAAATATAGCTAAAATATCAGAGAATATTTTTGTCCAGATATTATACTTAACAAATACAACGATAACAATTTTGGACTTTTGAATAGAAATCACATCAGCTCGCAGCGTCACGCAAACATGCTTTAACATTTTTAGAATAAAGTGTTCTGTTTCCTAACAATCTCAAGCGGATAGTTTTAGATGCAAATGAGAGTATCACAAGAAATGAAAATTCAGTTCATATCGTTTCTCTTCTTATCTGCTACTAGTATATACAAATAAATGGATCCAATAACATTTGGATATAAAACTGATCTATTGCTTATTATATTCCATTGAATGTCATTGGCTGAAGACCCTGACCACATAAAATAAATTGCAATAACAGTGCTTGGTATGTTGGCCACGAGGGATATATAATTGTTAATAGTGATGTTGCTCCTCGTGGCTACACATAATTGACAGATGTCTTGCATAGTTTCACGATGCATGGAAGACAAACATGTAGACAACTACAATTGATAAGCATTATTGATAATAAACTCATCAAAGATACCAGGATTGAAATTGTGTATTTGCACCGGACACGCGTTCCGTCTACAAATGACTCATCAGTGACGCTCGAAACCAAATAATGACAACATTAAAACTTTGCAATAATAGTGCTTGGTATGTTGGCCACAATCTCATTACATAATAAAAAAAACTAAAAAAGCATACGTCCACAAATGAACTGGAATCGCATCTTTTTGACGTTTTTTGTCTAAACAATAGTCACAAGGAATACGAACTAAATATCAAATATTATATATGCTATTCTTATTCCTTTGCTTGATTTAAATTTCCTGATACATACTCTCTTTGCGACAAACGTAGAATTCAGGTCGTTAAAAAAAAACGAAAATAGGTTGGACCAACAACCAAATCTAACTGACAATTGGTAAACAACAATTTCATATCTGTAATAAAAGAAAAACTACAAGCAAACTCGTTCAAAACCTGGTCACAATTCCACGAATACAACACTTATTTCTGAAATGTGGCTTTTTTCAACTCTTTTTAAGTTACTTACTTACATTTAATATATATAGTTATATATCCTGGCATTGTGTCATTGTGCTATTCTACATTTTTGTGTTTTTTCTTTAATTTTTGCTAAAGTGCTTTGTCTATATGCTATTTTGTCCTTCATTGCTTCATATTCGCTTTTTTTATATAATGATAACTGATGTTCCCCTATTATTCACAATTTTACCTACGTCTTTAGTATTATATCTTTGGTTTGTTCACACATCGTTGCCAATATAATAAAATTTGATGCGACTTTCATACAGGTGAGAGGTAAAGCAAGGCTACAAAACCAGGTTTCATCCATTTTTTTCTATATAAGAAAATGCCTGAACCAAGTCTGGAATATGACAGTTTTTTTCCATTCATTGATGTGTTTCAGTTTTTAAATACAGACTTTCCAGTTTGAATTTTCCTCGGAGTTCAGTATTTTTGTGAGCTTACTTTTTGAATAAAGAAATATGTTGACGAGAAGAGGAGCTCAGTTGATTCCTTGAACATGAACACTGACTATGTTAAAATCACGTCTACCAAATATAAAACCAAAGGTTTACTAAAATAAGTTTACTGTGCATTTAAGTTAATAGATAATCATACGTGCATCGTTCTCTTTCTTTTAATATGTATTTCTATCTTGATTTACAATTCCCTATTTCTTCTTCTGAAGTTTGGTAATTGGGACAATTGAGTTACTGCCTTAACATAAGCTATGCCACTGAATGTGCAATAGTTATGACTCATTTGATTCATGGAATTTTTTGTGTGACCTATTATGAATATTTGGTTGGGTTTTTTTTTGTTTTTTTTTTATTATTATTATTTTATCGACAGATTGTAGAAATCTAAATTTCCATTTATTTCCGAGGTATATTATTACTACAAAAATCCCCAAAAGGCCTAAACCAAGCTTATAGAATTTGTACCAACGGCGAGGTAAACTATTCATAAAAAGCTTCAATTTCAGAAGGCTGGAAACCTGGAAGCATGATATCAAGTGTGCAAATGCCACATATTATGAAGTTTTCGTCTGTCATATATAGATATAAGAAGATGTGGTATGAGTGCAAATGAAACCACTCTCTATTCAAGTCACAATTTGTAAAGGAAAACCTATAGTAGGTGCATGTAAGGTCTTTAACAATGTCAATTATCCTTGTCCAAGCTTTTGCCTGAAAAATATGTATATTTTTTTGTCGTGTGAAATACGTCCGTCGTCGTTTACTTTGCAAATATTTTCTGCTCTGAAACTACAGGGCCACATTTTACTAAAGTTGACAACAATCAATTTTGGGGTACCTAGTAAAATATTTAAACACGTTGTGCGAGTTATTGGTCTTTAATGACAAGTTTCCAAATTTAATCTTATATTTCGAAAACGGTTATAGATAAGATAAAAAATTTGAATAGCGCAAATTATCAGTAAGACATGATCCACACGTAACCAAAAACTGGCAGAAATCTGCAGTCAACTCTTTATTGCCCTTTGATGAAGTTTATTAACTTTTGTTTGGTATTTTATGCCGATTTTCTTGAAAATTATAATAGTTAAATAGAAAATTTAAAAAGGAAAAGTATCAATAAATATGTCAATTTGCAATAATCAAATATCTGTTAATATATATATATACCCCTTTGTTGAAATATTTTACTAAAAAAGTAGCTATTGTAGAAGATACAGGTGAGTGACAAATGCTCTTTAGAGAATGATTATATTTTTTATTAGGGCTTCTTGCATGTTCTTAATGCCCATCAGCCCAGGTTCGCCTTACCTCGAACTCGTTTTATAGATCAGTCATCAAGGTTTAGATTAGCAGTGGTGTCTGTCTCTCGGATACCATAAGCAATAGGTCAACTTCATTTGGTGTAGGTTTACATGTCCGACTGACATGTTTCATCTCAACTTGGATTCATTTTCATGGTTCATTGGACTATGTTAAATTTGAGGCTAGCTATATTATATATATGGTATGATAGTGAAGTGTGATGTCTGTCTGGTAGTGTTCAACTGAACTTGACCTCGTGTTAAAAACCTCCTTTTCGCAGACTTTCAAGGACGAATAAAGTGCAGCAGAGGAGACATTGCAACGCTTGAACTCTTGTTTCAATTGAATGCTAGTGAGGGCATCTTGTTTTTGTCATATGCAACTTCCATAGTGAATGTTAGATACTATTCAATCTTTGGAAATGGATTCAGATAGCAGGTTACCTTACATTTATAGATATTTTCGTCATCATTTCTCAGTTTTCCCAAGTGTTGATTTTTTTTTGTCATTAAATGTACGGGATGTAAAACAAATATTTATTTTATGTCTTATGTTTTTTTTTCTATTATATTCATCAGATGTCTCATTCTCATATCAAGTGTTAATGGCTAACTAACACATTTCCCTATATGACATCTGAAAACTACGCCATCTTTTTAATCCATATACTCACAGGTGCCAAGACTGCGACGAAACTCTCAATTTAATTAGCAAAGAATATCATACTTTATTGAAAGCAACACGTGCGCATTCAACTATTCCAATAGCTGATTATGAGTAAATACCTGCCTTCATCACCAGTATATAAAAAACACTGTAACATACATAAAGGAAAATATCAAAAGTATTGCCAGAAGCAATTGCCAATTTGCTACAAATGTATTCAAGACCATGCCAAATGCACGGAAAATACATACCACTCGAAATGGTTATTAAAGGGAAACTTCGCAAAAAAATCAAAAATTGATATTATGTCCATTCTGTATAAAAATTCTCAAATTTATAGATATTAAAGTTTTATTCCGCTAGATAAGAGATCACCATCGATTTGAAATTTTGAGTATCAATTCTCTGCGTTCCGCCATTTTGTCATCTTCTACGATTAAAAATCACGATATGTCTATAAACCACAAAGGACCAAAACTACAGTAACAGATGTAGTCGTAATTGCGTGTCGATATCTTGTCAATCGTACGGTTGTTTTATCTGACTAACTAACTTGATACGGAAAATGTTCTTATTTTTTTTTAAATAATCATAGTCTGTTATTTTTAAACTGTTAATATTGGAATTAAAAGTCAAAGTTCAAATCTTAAATAAGTGTTCCGTGAAAATTGTTTTCGAAAATCTAATTCGTTCATAATTCTTTAAAGTAATAAACTGCATTCGTATAAATTCGGATCTTCCCTCATCTAATCACCAGCATGGCTAAAGGTATTACTCCCAAAGGTATTGTGAGGGTGTGAGGTGACACGTCCAGGTATTCAAGCGATTTCCTGTCGGGCATGCAAGTTCATGCATCGTTTCACTTCTGTAGGTATTGATCAGTGTACACGGCCGATAACTTATAACTTTCCACTTTGAACTATCAGGTGTATAATATACATCTCTGTCTTGCGTGTCCGAAAGTAGTCATTACTTAACTCATACGCTTGTTTAAAAATAACATTTCTGGTGTAAAGAATATTATTTATAAAAATATAAATAATACCCCCCAAAAAAAAAAGATTTCAAGAAATAAAAATCTATTTACATATTTTTCCAAGGGTTAATTTGGGAAAATGTAATATATACTCGTTGTCAATAGTAAAGGACAGATTGTATACATTGAACATAACACTTTCTAGATTTATATGTCCAACAACGACCGACTGCTCTACATGTGTTACTAATAGCCTAAGATAGCAATTATTTTGTTAGGTCAATTCTCTTTCGTACAATACCAGAAAACATGGAAAATAAGTTCTTTAAATTTTGACTCTGGAATTAATACCGTTTTTGCGTGCGAGAAACTTTATTTCTGGCGATGAGCAGACATGGGCGGAAAACAATAAAAAGATAGGTTTAATATTTGTTCATTCATTTAACATGTATATCTTGTGACGGAAATGCTTCCCTAATAATGTTAACAACACAAGATGGAATAGTCACTCTGATTCTCTTGCCAAGTGGTTGCCCTTTTCTGACCCAACAAACAAACTGACGACAAGCCATTAGTCGGCTTTGGCTGTCAGTTAGTACGTCTGGAGCTCTCCCTCTATGGCGCTTGTACCTAAAAACACTTATATAGCTGCCTTTAGTCAAATCCTTTTGTTTAAATGTACATTTGATACTTGAAACAATAAAATATTTTGAATTGAATATAGCTGGTTTCAAGAATAACCGGGTTCAGACAAACTGTGAAATCAATATTGTCACTAATGCATTCACCCAATTCAATATTACCATCCCAGAGAGTAAATTCGTGGCAACAAAGACATTCCGTCAATAACGGCATAAGTATGCATTTAGTACACGAAAACCAATCTGTGTTAAACTGGCGAGGGTTGCTAAGGATATCTTGATTTCGGGAACTTTCTGCAGCTTCCATTTCATGGAGCTCTTCTTCGGTATACTCTGGCTCTAGTGCGTACCCAAATTGACCATACTCGTCAAAACCTGCCTCTCTTGACGGACTGGAAACACTGTTAGTACTATCATTCTTCGAACAAGACATTTTTAGTTATGATTTTATGATTAATTTTTGGACCATATATACACTGTCCTATAGAAACAAGCTCGCACAAATCATAAGAGAAAAATATGTGAGTGAAAGTTAATTGAATTATCAAAGTTAATATCCTTTGGTCTCGAATGTATGTTAACTAATTAATGTGTTTTTATAGGCTAGCTCAAATCCTCATCCAAATAATATAATCTATATGTAATAATCGTTTCCTACCACACCGAGATTTGATGCCAAGCGGTAGACATATTTTAGGTACTAATTAAGTAATTAAGTGAACAATAGATAACAATAATTAATCATAAATGTGCAAAGATTTAAAAACAAAAGTATTTTTTCTTTATTCGTACATATTATCTTCCGCTTCGGTAGAGTTATCTTCAGATATTAATTAATACATGGGTTTCAAAAGTCTATATGTAAGCGTTCTCGTACATTTTTTTTTGCCTAATAAAGACAATCAAAATGCGTTGGTAAAGCTATTTCTAATTTCTAAGTTTCCCTTTTTTATGAGACATAAATCAAGGACAAGAGGTGTATATCATTTCCTTCTAACACATGCATTAAGTTTCCCGTCTTTAACCGAAAATTGTTTATTTCTTAGTAAATTAATTTATTTGAATTCAAATAAATAATAGCACCAAATATAACTGAATAATTCCACGGCGATCTATTTCCATTTGTCACCAACTTGAATGTGTATTTTAAATGTGTGTATTAAATGCTCCCTTGTTTTATAATCCATTGATCCGAATAGACAGTCACACCTGGCAAGGTGTGCCCTAGAGGCGTGGTTAATTACCGAAGTGCAAATAACAATTTACCTTTCAACAAGCCATCTACGAGTATTGCCACAGAACCGTGAATACATACATCGTATAAACCTAGTCATAGCAGAGACAGTAAAAGGTCAATAAGAGTACACCAACATATTGTCTTTACAGATTATTGTACTTTAATTTTTTCACCTTATCAGTCCAAAATGCATTAATTAAAAATGAATTTATAACTTTTGTGTTGTCTAAAAAAATTATTCGCTTATATACGTTTGACATAAAACATTGCGATAAGACGTGTCACGGTACTTGTCTATCCCAAATTCATGTATTTGGTTTTGATGTTATATATATTATTCTCGTGGGATTTTGTCTATGTGTGTTACATTTTAGTGTTATGTCGTTGTTTTCCTCTTATATTTAATGCGTTTCCCTCGGTTTTAGTTTGTTATCCCGATTTTGTTTTTTGTCCATGGATTTATGAGTTTTGAACAGCGGTATACTACTGTTGCCTTATTTATCTCATGAATGTGTACAATTGCACGTCTGTGCGTTTTATCTTCTTATTATCGGCTGGTTATTAGATAAAGCATAAGTCATCGGCGCGCTTACGATTACGTTAAAATATGATTAAAAAAACCAAGACTTTTAATGATTGTATTTTAAATCCCGGCATGCAAAAACCAGAGAAAACGTCACGACCTACAGGAAGTTGATAATATTTTTTCATTAATTATTGAATTTCTCCTTTATTACTGCACATATAACGATAAAACTTTGTGAATATATATATTATGTCATAATGAACATATTTAAACCGTAAGTAAAAAATCGCGAATTTTCCCTTTAAGCACTCAAAGATGTCTCCAATTTTCAATGAATTAAATCAGAATGTTTTGAATTTAAAAACAAAGTTCAAACAGATGCGAAAAGGCCGTGAAACTAACTTGGCTAAACTACCAGATCAATACAAACAGTCAAGAAACTTAAAAAGTTTAGAATAAAAACGAACTGCCATTTTGATAGCATTGAGCAGAAATTAATGACAGAGCTTCTGGACGCCACGTCTAAATGTTGACAACAAACAGAAGAAATGCTTACAAGATTGAATGAAATAGAGTTGGAAATTTTAAGTTTTAAGATAACATTGAATTGGACAATACAGCATGAACCAGAACTCTAAGATTTTTGGACAATGACAGAAATCGGAAAGCAAGTATCAGCTTTGGAAAAACATATATAAAAACCATGATGGAGAACAATATTTTGATGACTTCACTGTCAGTGTGGAAATGGACACAAAGCTTGAAAATATTTTATCCGATGTAAAGATGTTTGGGAAAGTAATCAAAGAAAGAATACCAACTGATGAATATACGAGTATGATCAACATGGAATCACGACAAGCCTAGATGTTTACAAACGTTGTTCGGTATTTCGCTGAAATCAAGTTTAGACAGATAAAAAATTTGATTCTGAACATAAATGTATAACTGAATGTGCAATCATTCCTGACGGATGAATGACATTGACGGAGTATGGAAAAGGAATATTGACGATTAGGAAAAACAATTGTACCTTTGATGTCGAATTCATTTTGATATGAAGTAATCCATTTGATGTAACTGTAGTTGACGTTAAATATGTTGCTGTAAGTTCTGGTCAGCCTGGTTCAATTCAGGAGGAATGCATTCAGATTATTAAATTTAACTCCATAGAAAGAAAAAAATAATAAATACAGATTTCAAGTGCTATGCATTGGTAGAAGGAGGTCTTATATTTTGCGGGCATGGATATGGTCCTGATGGAGTACTAAAAATTGATTTGAAATCTGACCCAAAGAGTGTTACCATTTGGATCATATATTTGGGCACTTTGTCGTTTATAGCTTTCTTCAATCAAAAGTTCTACGTCACAGAAGACTGCTGTGATAAGCAAGAAAAAGTTTTCTGGACTTACAAAGACGACGTTAGTATGATAAAGCCACGAGGAATTTCTGTTGATAACAATGGCAATGTTTTTATGCTTTTGAAGGTTGTAACAGTGTCAGTGTGATGTCGCCAGACGGAACTCGTGCGAAACAAATAGTGGACAGCAAAATGAATTAGATGGACCACGTGCACTGCATTATGATAATTTGACTAACAGACTCCTAGATGTTGAAAGCATGGGCACAGCCTATGTTTGTTGACATGAAGTAATAGTTCGTAAATTTCAAAAATTCTCAAATCGATTTTTTTTAAATAAATTTAAACGAAAAAAACGAGTCCTTATTTTAAAATTTGATAAAGATTTAATACAAGTAATAAGCAATTCTTTGTAGTTATAATGCAGAAAATAAAACAGAAAAGTTACCCTATTTGTTCTTTTCCATATCATTAATCATTGTCAAAAGCGATATTATCAAAGCTCAATATATGAATACAACATTATGACCTGTTTAAACAAAATTGGCCGTATGATTCTAAAATTTTTATAACGATAAATTTCATGCATTTGAAGTGATGTCTTGGAAACCACTTTCCCTTATTGTTCTCGAATTCTCGAAGAAATTATAATTCGTCTATGGAAAACAGTTAGTTTCTTTATAAAATGATATAAGAGGGACAGTCAAACTCATAGATTGGAAATCAACTGACAACGCCATGTCAAAGTAAACCCAGACAAACATACAAATAAAGGCAACAGTAGTATACCGCTGTTGAAAACTCGTAAATCGATGGAAATAAACAAAAGCGGGGTAACAAACTAAAACTGAGGGAAACGCATTAAATATAAGAGGAGAACAATGACACAATAAAATGTAACACACGCAGAAACGACCTAAGCATTAGACAAAATCCGATGAGAATAAAAAATATAACATCAAAACCAAATACATGAATTGGGGATAGAAAAGTACCCTGACACGTCTTATAGTAAAGTGAATTCAAACTCAACTATAAGAAAAAAAACAAACGACACAACAGAAACACAACGTTAAAATATAACACACACAGAAACGAACTATAATATAACAATAAAATTGAGAATGGAAATGGGGAATGTGTCAAAGAGACAACAACCCGACAAAATAAAAAACAACAGCAGAGGGTCACCAACAGGTCTTCAATGTAGCGAGATATTCCCGCACCCGGAGGCGTCCTTCAGCTGGGCCCTAAACAAATATATAATGTCCATATTCCTGACTTGATACAGGACATTTTTTTAATAGAAAAAGAATGGCGGGTTGAACCTGGTTTTGTAGCACGTCAAACCTCCCGCTTTAATGGCAATGTTAAATATAACATTAAAATGACAACATGTCATTAAAGGACTACAATACAAATAAATAGGATAAAATTGAGAATGGAAATGGGGAATGTGTCAAAGAGACAACAACCGACCATAGAAACGACAACAACAGAAGGTCACCAACAGGTCTTCAATGTAGCGAGAAATTCCCGCACCCGGAGGCGTCCTTCAGCTGGCCCCTTAACAAATATATACTAGTTCAGTGATTATGAACGCTGTACTAAACTCCAAATTGTACACAAGAAACTAAAATAAAAAATAATACAAGACTAACAAAGGCCAGAGGCTCCTGACTCGGGACAGGCGCATAAATGCTGCGGGGTTAAACATGTTTATAAGATCTCAACCCTTCCTCTATACCTTTAGCCAATTTAGAAAAGTAAACGCATAACAATACGCACATCAAAATTCAGTTTAAGATAAGTCCGAGTCTGATGTCAGAAGATTTTTCCAAAGAAAATAAACAAAATGACAACATTACATATATAACAACAGACTACTAGCAGTTATAACTGACATGCCAGCTCCAGACTTCAATTAAACTGATTGAAAGATTATGATTTCATCAAATGAATATCCGGCACATTCCTTTCCGGTAGGGGTTTAGTATCATACCATCATAACATGTATGAGAAGAACCTAACCCGTGTCATGAACATATTAAAACATATTAGACAAAGAAACACATGAATAATATATAAGAAAAGGCACCAGGTTTAAAATTCAATACGCTAGAATTGCATTTCGTCCACACAAGAGTACTGTCGGGTATTTTCGACCAGAGGCAGTTTTCGACCACCTTACATTTCGGGAGCGATTTCATGCACGCGAGGCGTTATTTCACGTGCAGATCTGCAGAACTAAATATTTGTCACGGAAAGTTAGGTTAGCTGCAATTCACGCAAAGAAGTAGTAAGTAACACAATTTATTTCAGTTGTCGTGGAACTCCTCGCCATGATAAAAACAAATATAACGTCATGTGTTTAAAAAAATATCTGTCTTTCAACAAATAAATATAAAAACACCTACTGTTCAAGCATGAAAACCTAATGACACTGTTCGCTAAACTCCTGAGAATAAAATTGTACAAAAAAATGGAAAGAAAAGACGCATTTAAAAAAATATCTTCCCGATAATCAACTTATATCCCTTTCACACATGTTTCGCCTATTTTCGACCATTCTTGTATATATTTATTGTTACTATGGACGCTTTGTTTACGTTTTTCAAGGCTACAGTGACGTCACAATATAACTGACGTAACGAAATCGGGCACCTTGTATTGACAATGTCATCGTCAGAAGGACAATGTTATCGTAACTGGAATGTAGGATACACTGTGATTGTATTTTTTACTAGCTTAAAATAAGAAAATCAAAACTTTTTTGAATTGAGCTTGAGATTTAAGAAAATTATCTGAGCAACAAGATCAAAATGCAGACTGCTTTTGAAATATATTGTATAGTCCAAACTTATTTTGTTTCCTCGCGAAATCCTAGCAATCTGTCTACATGTCAATAGAAAAACCGAAGACGTTTATCCTCCCTAAAAGAGGGTGGGATGGGCGGGGTTTGACAAGGGGTAGAAATCACCCCTTCCCTTCCTTATAATATCAACTTGAGGCAATTATCCCTCCCGTTTACTCCCTGTTCTCACTCCCCCTAACCCCACTCCTTTTTTTTTACTCTCAATTATCGCCTCCCTTATCCCAGGGATCCACCCCCTGTCCATTGACTCCTACCAGTTTTCTCTGTTGTGTTTTTTTTTCTCGTGGTGCACTGGGGTCACCGTTCAGTTTGTTAAAATCTATATGTTTTGTTCTATTTTTTTACGCTAAAAATGTACATGTATTAATATAAATAAGAAGGTGTGGTATGAGTGCCAATGAGACAACTCTCCATATATTGATTGTTTATATTATATTAGTATTTTCGAAAGTGTAATCATATTTGTATTTAATTTTATGCCCCCAGTTTCTACGGTTTGATTATTTTTTTCTGTCTGTTTTATTTGCTTCATCCGTTTCCTTGACATGCCAAATATACTGTATATGATCATTTCCTTCATTTATCTTGTCTTGTCAATGTGAAATACAAAATGACCGGGTCTGCTAAATTTATATGTACATGTGCAAAAAAAATCGTATTGATACATGTAATAGATACTTTTAAAAGCAATAAAAATAGGGCATCGTCAAGTATAAGTGAATTCCATTTAACCCCATTTCGTCTCTTCTGTAAATCCTTCACGCCTGGATTAAGTTTCAATATTGTCATAAAATACATGTTTTGGCGCGTCGGCACAATTTCTTGTTTTAGTAATTTTTTTACCTCACAATTTTCTGCTTTCAGATTTTCAAACAAATGGGAAAACGAAACAAGTACAGAAATTATGCTCTAGAGGATATCAAAAATGCAGTACAAATGGTTGAAAATAAGTCAATGTCAATTCGATCCGCATCACGACAATACAATGTACCAAAAACTACTATTATAGACAAACTTAATGGCAGATCTAGTCTTCAAGCAAGATCAAGACCTAGTCCTGTATTATTTGATAGTGAGGAAGAAATGCTAGTTCACTGGGTCATAGATATGGCAAAAATAGGTTATGGCCAAACAAGACAGCAACTTCTGTATACGGTGAAGACCATTTCGGATCATGACGGTCGGAAAACCCCATTTAAAGAGAATTTGCCGGGTAAGGATTGGCTATATGCTTTCTTGAAACGCCATCCTGAGGTTTCTACTCGCACTCCACAGAAACTTGGTAAGGAACGCGCAGTTATATCTTGGCAAAAAATAAAATGGTGGTTTGAAGATTTTGCAAAGTACCTAACGGAAAACTATCACGAGGGAGTAGATATATTGAAAGATGCTTCCCCCATATATAACGCAGATGAAAGTGGTTTTCCGCAAGATCCAAAATCTGGTAAAATTTTGGCTGCTAAAGGCAGTAAGAATGTGTACTCAACATGTTCAGCTGACAAATCACAGATAACAGTTCTTGCATGTATGAGTGCAACAGCACACTACTTACCACCTATGCTTGTATTTCCAGGGGAGCGTTTCCGGTATAATCCACTCGAAGGTTACACTGAAGCGGTACTTGGTCGGACAAAGACTCAGTCTGGTTGGATGGATTCTGAACTATTTTTCACCTGGGTACGTGATCATTTTATTACTGCAATAAAGGACCGAAAAGTCAAGCGACCGGTTATTTTGCTGGTGGATGGACATACTAGCCATATTGGTCTGGAAACAGCTCAGCTTTGTAAGTCTGAGAATGTTATATTGTACTGTTTGCTCGAACATGCAAGTCATATATTACAGCCTTGTGATGTTACTCTGTTTGGGCCTTTGAAGAAGCACTGGAGAGATTCAGTGAGAGATTACCAGTTCAAAAATCCGGGTGAATTTGTCACAAAAGGTACCTTTGCTTCTGTTTTTAAGTCGGCATGGGCAAAAGGAACAACAGTTGATGTAGCAAATAAAGGTTTCCGTCATACGGGGCTTTATCCATTTTCAGTTGAAAGTGTAGATAAATCTAAAGTCGAGCCATCTGAAGTATTTGCTAGGGCAAAACCAGACCAGGATCTCGGTAATGACGACGATATGAATTGTAAAGATGCTAATCTTGAAAGTCGTCCAGTTACCAATAGTTCTGGGACCTACATTCTAGATCAAGAACCCGTACAAATTGCCGATGAGGCGGATACAGAAATTGCTTTAATGCCATCTGAAATTTGTTACTCTGTCTCATGTGAAACATCAACTACAATAGTTGAAGAATTGCCTGATCAGCCATCTTGTCTTTATCCAGAAACCATCATACAAGTTAATCCATGCAACGTCAATGTAACACCACTCAAAGACACAAACAAACATTCGTGCGAAAAAGCACCTTCATCATTTGAACTCCTACTTGTTACTCCAAGTGAACAAAAGACTCTCAAGAAAAGGAAAACTCGCTTTGTATACTACCAAAAGCCGTTTCGGGATCGGAAATGATAAAAATTTTAGAGAATCGAAAACAGCAGAAAGAAGATGAACAGTAAATGAAAGAAAAGCGTAAGATTGATAGAGAATTAAAACGCAAACTAAAGGAAGAGGAAAATGCTAAAAAGGAGGAGAAGAAAAACGAGAAAAAGAAAAGGATTGAAGAAAATAAGAAACGTAAATTATCCCAAAAACAAAAGAAATCGGAGAAATCGACTAATTCCAGGCTTTGTTCCAAGTGTTTACTTGAAACAGACGATGTTTATATATGTTGCGAGATTTGCTCCTCGTTTTATCATGCAAAATGCTCTGGTGTTGACTTTTCTTGTGTGCATATTGACGACATCGTTAGCTTTCCATATGAGTGTGATGATTGCCTCTAAAAAGTGTCAGATATACTATGTGACAAAATTTTCACAATGAATGTATGACTTGTTCTGACATGTTGTTACAAATTTTATATATTTATTACTACAGTGTAATGTTTTAACTAAATAATATTGCTACATGTATACTGTACTGCCTTTTCTGTTGTTATTTTCGATAGTTTGGAACACATTTTTTTGGTGAGTCATTAGTTTTTTGTACGGGTTTGTGTTGCACAGTCTTTATTTTTTTGTGGGGTTCTTGTTGCAGTCTAGTTTTTGTGGGGTTCGTGTTGCAGTCTTCTGTTTTTGAGGGTTTTTTTTGTGGGGTTCGTGTTGCACAGTCTAGTTTTTGTGGGGTTCGTGTTGCAGTCTAGTTTTCGTGGGGTCGTGTTGCACAGTCTAGTTTTTTTTGTGGGGTTCGTGTTGCACAGTCTACTTTTTTGTGGGTTTCGTGTTGCACAGTCTAGTTTTTTGTGGGTTTCGTGTTACACACTCTTAGTTTTCTGTGTTGTGTATGTGTGGACTGTCGTCGTTTTTTTTTAAAGTTTTAATTGTCCCTTTGGTATCTCCCTCTCGTATAGTATCTTAGAATAAAGAACATTTTAAAAATATGATATACATTAGCGTGGCTTCGGCAATTTGTTATTATCGTTTTTCTGCTAAATATATTTATGTCATAAATAATTACTTGCCGTAACTTTAGGGAGAAACTATTTTATTTCTATTTGGTTGAGGGGGGTAATGCAAGTCCTATAATATTAGTCTTCTTGTGTTCAAATCGTCTTCATTCGACGTTTTTTTTTTTATCGAATATTACTTTGACTGGTTCGGCATTGGTAGTAAAAATATCTAATAAAAAGCATCGAATAAAGACAATATTAACCTACAATAGGCTTATATTATAGGAGTAGTGGTAATGTGTATTAAATCAAGATTTTTTTCCGTTGAAAATTCTACCCAGACTTTTATGCGCTTTGAAGCTATCATAGCTTTTAATCGGCTCGTCCTGTCTTTTTTTATTCAAGTTCAATCCTAGTATCCAATCATAATCAGCCCAATTTTGACAGTCTTATTTGTATTAGGACATTGTTGCATTTATTTTGGAAGACAAGATTGAATATCACTCTTTTCAATGGCCCCTACGAGCCTTAAAACAAACAAAATAATGTTAATGGTATACATAGTGTGCCCCGGCCCGATCTCAATTTAAAAAAAAAGTTCAATGCATGTTCAAGCTTGTGTTCTTTATCAATCAATCATGGACCGTAAAAGGGCACATTGAATGAACAAAATCACGTGCACCACTATAATTATTTACACAAAGAGCAAGAGGACTTACTTTATTCTGACAATGTGATCTTATCAATACAGATCGCGACAATTAATTGAAGTACGCACACAAGTATTCACAAGCCCCGTGTGAGCGGTTGTAGAGGTTCATTTCTTCATCTGAAATCCGCTTCAACCAGGTTATTCGATATCTACAGAAACTCTACTCAAAGCCTGCCTGAATAATATCAGTTGCTGATCAAAACTTGTAACGTTCGTATGAATACCGAAACGGTATCACTTTAAGAAGTAAAATGGCCGTTTATCTCCACTTACGATGGCAAAATAACTATCAATTAAACACTCGATGACCAATTGATACTGGGGTCGAACCATAATATAATGTTATCAGTGATATGACAGAAGGAAATTAGAAAGTGGTCGAAAATGTCCGACCGTGGTCGAAAATACCCGAACATGGTCGAAAATACCCGAATATTTAACAACGTCAAAATAGTCATTACTAATGCAATTGTCAAAATTTAAGTATTGTTTCTTCGACGAAAATAATGGCCAATATGTAAAGATGTTCACTTGTAACGTAAAGTTGACCATTGTTTTTTCTCTGACGTCACAATCGAATTTACCGTTAAGTGGTCGAAAACTGCCGACGTTGACTAGTGACGCCCAGATACAAAAGTTCGAAAGTCAAAATAAGACCAAAGTTGTACAGTACTGAGGATCAAAGGTTCAAAAAAGTTGTGCCAAATACGGCTAGGGTTTTCTGCTTGGGATAGAACATCCTTATTATTTAGAACAATTTATTCTTTAGCAAACAATAAATCTTATGAAATGACTATATAAAAGATATACATGATAAAACTGAAGTATTAACTAATTAACAAACAATAGCACAGAAAACAAAACAAAAAAACTAAAAACTAAGCAACACGAACCCCACCAAGTTTGATTGCCTTCGAAGAGAGACGACTAAAAACAGACGAAGAAAGGCTTCGTATCGAAAAACAGAGATTAACTAGGGAGTCTGAAATTTTTTATATAGATAGACAGCGATTTATCATTGAACAACAGAAACAACATCTGTATTTGCCACAAATAAGCATTAATTTAACACATGTGGGAGCAACAAACACTAAGCACACCTGATGATGCCTAGATTTAAACCTCACAAAACTCGCATCATGTTATTTTACACCTAACTGCGACCAAGCTTAGCGAAAGGCCGAGTGACATAATCAGTCAAACAAACTTTTTCAGATTAACTCTTTAAGGAACGATCGTTTTCATTGGTCAATTCAAACCTTCGACCTCACACCTGAGAAAATAGAACACACGTACTATAACCTTGAATGAACTGATCAATATTCACGTAGCTAGTCAAGGTCGTTAAAAGCTTCCATTGTCGTTTTCGCGTACATGATTGTGTTCTTGATTATCCAATTTCATTTCTAGCTTTAATACATGTACACGTGTAAAATTCATTGATTTAATAGTTTTGAGCAATAGTAAAATTTATACTTTAGAAAATGATTTTTTCCCCATCGACATATTTAGTTAAACTGTCTCCTCTTTCGATTAAGGGAAGGCATCAAAAGTTCAATGTAAGATAAAAAGAAAAGAAAAAAATTGATTTAAGAGGGAACTTGAATGAAACCATTTGTCCTGCATTTTTTTAGTTGTAATCTTTATCCCGTCTTTTTAAATTTCAGTCTATTCAGTCCTGTCTTTTTTTATTAGTTTTATAAAACCGTACTTAACTACACAAATAACCAAATTAAACGATTTTATTTTAGTAAATGGGTCTGTGTTTTAAAACTTTCATGTTCACTATTCATTATCGTTCGCAAGTTTTAGGTAGTCGACATAGGATAGTGTAATTTTTGATTTTTTGATTTTGACAAAAAAATCCCGAAATTCTACGTAAATTCAGAACATGTAACCAACCATGCTTTGTTAAGAAAAATGGAGATGGCAAACCATGACACAGTGGAAAGAAATGTACTTTATAAACTCCAGCCAGGGCCGTAACTACCTATGAGGCAGGGGAGGCAACTGCCTCCCCTGAATTTTCTACACCAATTTTTTTTTTTTTGAAGTTGTAAAATGAAATATTGACAATATGTACACGAAGAACTTGAATTTATATTATAAACAACACAAGTTTGTACAGTTTTAACAGTGTTATCATGATACGTGATATATCTGCCATTTTCCGGATTTTTGATCGAAAGTGAACCGTTTCAGTTTTTTTTTTTCGTGTGGCCGTCCGTCTTTTATTCAGTTTTCATACGAGAACACAAATGAAACTTTGCTTTCGACAATTTTGAATAAAACTTAACTATTCACATTTATTTAGGGGCTCAATTAATCAGAGGAAGTTTCCATTGTATTGTGAATCTTTTATAATATCGGAAATTCGTAACTGGCTAAATGAGCTGTTGGGTTATTAAACGTCTCCCGATCGTACGATAACAATCTGGTCAATGCCTTAGTAGTTAAACACTCCCATTCGTTGTAGCAGGGACTTTCTATACTAAGTATATACTAGTATATATAGGTCCCTGGTTGTAGTTATATACATGTTGATATATACAAAAAAAATACACTTAAATTTACGTTAATTCAAGGTCCTAGATAAAAAAAAAATACCTTGCGTTCTATGATCTTGCTTTATATGTTTTTTTAACTTACCAGTTTGATTTCT
Source organism: Mytilus edulis (assembly GCA_019925275.1). Lineage (NCBI taxonomy): Eukaryota > Metazoa > Mollusca > Bivalvia > Mytilida > Mytilidae > Mytilus > Mytilus edulis. Next base: position 2,754,139 of record CM034357.1, on the reverse strand, counting down.
AACGAAAATATCTTTAAATACATATAATAATTGTTTGCATAAAAATGCTTCCAGGATCCAACAATGAGCTGATGTTTCTTAAAGTAAGGAAATCGAAGGAAAACGGGTCATTTTTAGCTATATTCAGAAAAAAAATCAGCGGTCCCAATGTATTTAATTTTAATAATTATAGGTCAAACTACGGCCTTCAAGACGGAGCCTTAACTCACCCGAACAGCAATCTCAGGTTGTTTTGCATAAAAATTGCTTCCAGGTTAAAGCAATACTGATGTTTCTTAAAGAAAGGAAATCGAAGGAAAAGGGGTCATTTTAGCCATTTTACTGAGAGAAAAAATCGGCGGGGAGCTGCGTCCCGACCCCCCTCTCAAGGGAGCATCAATCGGCGGCCCCCAAACCCATGCCTCCCCTGAATTCGAACCCTAGTTACGGCCCTGCCAGCGATATACCATGAATTTATGATTAACTGTTTCTCTTTTGAAAAACGAAAGTAAATTGTATACTGTAAAAACTTAAATAGAAACATAGAAAACAGTCAGTTTTAAAAAACGTGTTTATTCATTAAATATATTGACTAAAAGTTGAGTTCCTTCTTGTACATGCATTTAGTCATCCTTAATTTCTTTAGACTTCGTTTATCAGTTTATCATACATGTGATGATTTTGTATTTAATTTCAAATGCGCATGCATACTACCGTAAATCACTGTGGCGGATAGTTCAACAATGTTATATTCAGCCCTATTCTTACGGTATGAAATTAAAAGATAACTGTTCATCCAATCAAAATCGAAAACAGTACATTTATATTGTTTTTTATAAACTATAGATACGACATTTCTCGCACGTATTTATTTATTATTTAGACCCACACGTGCAAACGAAATAATCTTTGCCGATGTAACATTTCAAAGTTTTTCACACCAATATGCCTTCGCTGAATTCATTCACGTACACAAATGATACGATTATTGTTGTTTTGTTTCTACCTTTGGAGAACAATTTTCTTCGTTTATGATACGTTATTTCTGAATGACCAAACGCTTAGCTACTGTGTGTTTGTTTTATAGCATGAAAATAATAAAAGAGGAATGTGCAATCCATCATAAATTATTGTAAGGGATCAGTATTATGAGATACTTATTTAAGTAACTACGACACTGTCAGGATAATAATCTATCGTCAGTATGGAAGAAATTAAAAGTGGTTCATATATTCATCCGTATAAAAGCGGCACATGTATTTTATTTTATCTTTATATTTTTAATAATGCGGTACAAGATAATTGTGTTGCTGCATGTAAAAAAAATCTAGTATAACATTTCGACCTTACTGTTAAAAATTAACAAAACATTTGTTTAATTATTTTGACCAAAGATTAGTAAACTATTTACGTTCGTAGTAATATAGAACATTATGTTCTTAATTCACGATGTTCAAACGAACATAACATATTTATGTGCTAAATTGCTCTATTTTTCTTGTACAACTCTGCTCCTAATTTCTGTTCTAAACTGACTCATATTGTATATTGTATATAAATAAGACAAGAATAGTTCTGATACTAACAGGCACGGTGACCATTTCTATTTATTCATCATAATTCACAATCTACTAGTAATCAATTTTCTATAAATGTCTTTCATTTCATTTCATCAAACAATGTCCTAAACATCTCTGCATAAACACTTCATCATATCAAATCTATAAAATAAACATTACAAATCAGTATACTATATATACATATCCACTACAAACATCTTATACACATGTAACAATACAAAAAAAAAATTGTCTGCAAGTCGAGTGGTCACCGCCCAGCCTTCGATAAACTTGAAAACCCGTTTTCAATCTATTATATACCTTACTAATTTGCATAACTAGTTTATTCTATTGTTAAACAATAGACTAAAATAGATCCGAAAATTCGTACGCATACCGCACATAAATTTATTTCCATTGTCGATCACCTATGTCAATTTACGTGCATACTACGATTTGTTGTTGTATTTGAATCTTTCGGCCAATGAAATGAGACGTTACAAGTTAAAATTGAGAAAGGAAATGGTGAATATGTCAAAGCGACAACCACCCGACCATAGAGCAAACAACAGCCGAAGGCAACCAATGGGTCTTCAATGTAGCGAGAATTCCCGCACCCGTAGGTGTCCTTCAGCTGGCCCCTAAAATATGCATAATAGTACAGTGATAATGGACGTCATACTAAACTCCGAATTATACACAAGAAACTAAAATTTAAAATCATACAAGACTAACAAAGGCCAGAGGCTCCTGACTTGGGACAGGCGCAAAATTGCGGCGGGGTTAAACATGTTTATGAGATCTCAACCCTCCCCCTATACCTCTATTGTTTGTTTTTGATACGCCAGAATGTTATCAATGAACTATCTGGGGGAACCCAACACTATATACCAAAAAAATCCTGTCGTTTATATATAATTAATTTTTCCTAATTTTTTTCATTGATAAGCTAGGCCAACCTAAACATCTTGTAAACATTTTAAAAGATTTGAACCATAGGTTTAAAAGATTTGGCAACTCAAACATGGCATCTTTTACATACCAGTATCGGCTAAAATTGGAAGTTTCTGAAATATGGGTATAGGGTTAAATATTTTTTTTTTTTTTAAATTAAATCCTAAATTGACAAAAGCATAGCTAATAATGATAGCTGAGGTGAATATTAGGTCATTTATACCCTTTTCTTGTAAGTTTTTTATTCCGGATTTAAAATTTTGCCCGAATTTTAAAAGGCCGGGGTATCAGAATCAGCCCCGAAAAGTGAATGCTGTGCTTCTAGTATTTAAAGAAGAAATTTTTTTTGAAAAAAAATGTGTCGTTTAATATATTCAAAAAACTAAGCATTTGGAGTGCTATACTAGTCGGTCGTTCTTGCAAAATCTTTTTAAAATTTATCCGTTAAATTTTTTGGTATTTAAGTTTAAAATACGCCCCACCCTCAAATTGATTCATTAAATAAGAGCAAAATCTATTCAAAAAGTGCATAATGGCCATATTTTTTTTTCGTCTTTTGAACTAGGCCTTATATGTTTTGCATGTGGATGTATCATCACGGGGTTGAGTGTCTTGCATCATGATGACCTTTTTGTGACCTTCAAATTTGACCTCAAGGTTTTTTTCGTGAAAAACGCAACCATGTAGGCCATAACTTCTTCGCCTTTTGACCTAGGCCTTACATCTTTGGCATGTGGATGTATCATCATGAGGTGGTGTGCCTTCTTAAGATTTTGACCTTCATGTGACCTTGAACTTTGACCTCGAGGATGATAATTGTGTTTTTTGATAAGAAACACTTGTTCGGGCCATGACTTTTATGTAGTTATGAATTCATGTTTATTTTAAAAAATCATATTACACAAGCTTCAATTGACCATACAACAATATAGTCACATTTTATGACATGTCAACCCATTCCATGCACAGGGAATACATAATGGACATGTAGTCACATAAAATTGTTTGAAAAAGGAATAGTTTCTTTTGAAGCGCAATGTACATACTTAACTACTCAACAGACAGCAAAGTGAAACTTCCTAGGAATCAAACAGAAGGAGGAGTTATGCCGAATAACTATATACCAATAATGGGACGGACGGAAGGACAGACGGACAGGGGTAAAACAATACCCCCCAACCCAAAAAAAAGGATGTAACTGATTTTTGATTTGAGATACAAGCTGTTGAAATTTAAAGCATGACACGCCAAAAATACATATGATACATAGGGAGAAGCTTTAAAGTTGGCAGTTGCTTTACATGATCAAGATTTTTACTTTATTGGTCCACAGATTCAAAAATATACCACTCAAAATTTAAGAACAAAACTATTCGTGCAAAGAACCACGGTTCATGTGAGATGAAATAGAGCTGACTGTGCAAAATCCTTATACTGTGAAATCTAGTTCGTTAAACATAGAACTTTTTTAGTATTTCTGCAGAGGTTATGAAAATTAAATACAACTGTTTGTAGTAAAAAAAAAAAGCACGGCAGTAACAAGTTTCACATTATTTTTTGGGCCCCTTATTATTATAGAGAATAATTACTATATTCAGTAATAATCTTGAACTGAAACTTGAGAAGAAACATTTTCACTTGTCACTTGCAAAAACACCACACTTTCTTTTTTATATTTATTTCAAAATTGCATTTGATTTAAAAATTCGGAAAGATACACAAACATGACAAAAGCACAACAAAAGAAAAATAACAAATTTTGCTATCCCTTCGAAATTTAAATTTGATAAAGCAAAAATAACATGTTCTATTTATATCATACATGTGTAGTTTCAGTTTTAACCATGATTCTTACTATAGAATTTACTTTCCCTGAAATTGCGGACGGAATAGAAGACACCCGTCTATTTTCTACACCTGTCAGGATAAAGGTTGAAAAAAGATACTAGAAAGATGTAGTATTTTTTTTTATTCAGATGAAAGTGAGAGTGCATAAAAATGTGTAGTGTTTTGTGAACTGAATCGGATGTTTTTTTCTCTTCTTTTAGTCGTTGTTCCGTGACATGTAATTAATGTACTGGTGGTTGATTATCCCCCTCGGTATCTTCTAACTTTTTACATGAATATAAATCATGTAATAAAATATTCAATAATTATTGCACTTTTTTAAAAATATGCCAGAAATTTTAAAATTAAAAATTATTCATAACCTACTTTACATTACTTCGTGTATTTCTAAGCCCAAAGTGTATTTCATTAAAAACTACAGGTATGGTTAAAAAATAAGTATTGTGGAGTCAATTCAGTTTTGATTTTAATCAATTTGGTACGAAGATCTACGAACAGAAGCATTGTATAATAGTCCATGGTTTATTTATTTATTTTGTTAAAATTGTATTGTCAGCACGGGGGGGGGGGGGGGGGGGGGGTAACTTCCTATTATTGGGTATACGGGGATGTGCCAAAAATATGGGTCATAATTTTGCGAGATTTTATATAAAAATGGGCCTCCTTTTTAGTGACATCCTATATTAAAATGCATTTACGTTTGATAACTGTATATTGATTTGGGGTATGATCTACATATCATATATAACTATGCTATTGAGAATCTTACACTATTAATTAATGGTCAATTATTATATTGAATTAAATCAATTCATTTGGAAGTTCACCTTTCAAATAAGTTCCCAAATGTGCACCAAACAATGTCAATTCATATATAAAAACTTAAGGGTAGCTGGTATATTTATGAATTATGAGTGATGATGAGTTAGTGCTTTTATAAGCATGGGTCATATTTTAAATATTGTATATAAGTATAGGTCATTCTTTCTTAAATATTTATATAACTAAAGGTACTGAATTTCAGTGAATGTTATATTAAAATGGGTACGTTTTTTGAGGCAAAAATGGCACACCCCTACCAAAAAAATATCGAAGTTACCCCCACCCCACCCCCACCCCCCATCTCCCCCCGTGATTGTCAGAGGGAACTACCATTTGAGGAGGGGGGCTTGGATGAAATTTGAAAAAAGGCAAGACAGCTAGGCTTTTGAGTAAACAAAGGCAGGAATAGTAATTTGGCATAACAAGCAGATTACAATTTATGTAAACAATATCAGGATAAACTAATGAAAATTGAAGGTCCCTAAAGAATGAAAAATAAAAATGCAGGAAAATGATGTCAGATAAGGGAGGGTAGGAGGGGTCCTGATCCAAATATCCAGGGCTTAAAAACACAAAATCCCGAGTTTAAATAAATTTAAATCCCGACGTCCTGAAATTCGAAAAAAAAAATTCCCGGATACCGAAATCCTGAGCTTAAAAAAATATCCCGGTCCCATCCTCCCTCCCCCAATGATTGCAACTAGAATGATTGCATCCTTAGAGTTTTGACTTTTTGTACTTTATTTCATTTTATGTAAGACCTAGGCATTGGCAAGTAAAAAACGAAAACAGTTATCATGGTCCTTTGACCTTTCTGTTTCCCTCCTTTTCTAACGTCCTGGTTTTCTGTTGGCAAATTTATTTCACTCTGAAATCTCCCTATTATGTCTCTTTAAAGATTTATTCATGGAAAATGAGTAACTTTAAATGGATTAAAAGATTAAATGAATAACAATAGGCGTACAGCTGCTCCTAGCAATAATGTAAACATTCTAATCATGATCTTTTAAAAGCTTGCATATTGCAACATGATTTTAAAACGTAGCAATGAATCAGACCATGAGTAAGAGTTATCTTTTCTTAGGTGTTCTGTACCCCCTTATATTAAAGTTTTATTCCGCTAGATAAGAGATCACCATCGATTTTAAATTTTGAGTATCAATTATCTGCGTACCGCCATTTTGTCATTTTCTACGATTAAAAATCACGATATGTCTATAAACCACAAAGGACCAAAACTACAGTAACCGATGTAGTCGTAATTGCGTGTCGATATATTGTCAATCGTACGGTTGTTTTATCTGACCATAGATGGGTATTACATCTATGATCTGACTAACTAACTTGATACGGAAAATGTTCTTATTTTTTTTAAATAACCATAATCTGTTATTTTTATTCCCAAATAGTTAAATAAAGATCGCTTTGGATGGACTATATATATTTAAATTATATAATTGCATCGTACGACCATTCAATACAAGCAAAGCCCCTACCACAAAGTCAGCTAATTGACAATGTAAAACAATTCAAACGAAAAAAACAAAAAAAAACAGCCTAATTTATTTAAGAGAAAATGAACGAAAAACAAATAGGTAACACATTAACAAACGGCAACCACTGAATTACAGACCACTGACTTGGTACAGGCACATACATAGATAATGTGGCGTGTTAAACACGTTAGTGGGATCCCAACCCTCCCATAACCTTGAACAGTGGTGTCACAGTACAGCATATGAACGAACTATACAAATCAGTTGAAAAAGGCTTAACTCATCAGATGGATAAAAATACAAATACTATAAATACAAGTGGAAGTTTTCGTTTTTGCAATTAGAGAGTAAATGATGTATCAAACGTTCAAGAATACGCATGTAATATGTGTCACTGGATATATAAAAAAATCATCCTCAACACCTACTTCCGTATGGGACTTCCCCATTCAGTGACCTGCAAATTTAACAGATGATACACTTTCTAAGATGTATATGTCCAACAACGACCCACTGCTCTACATGTGTTACTAACAGCCTAAGATAGCAATTCTTTTGTTAGGTCAATTCTCTTTCGTACATACCAGAAAACCTGGAAAATAAGTTCTTTAAATTTTGATACCATTTTTTTCGTGCGAGAAACTTTATTTCTGGCGATGAGCAGACATGGGCGAAAAACAATAAAAAGATAGGTTTAATATTTGTTCATTCATTTAACATGTATAATATGAATATCATTTAGTACACTTCGGTCTATACAAATGCATAATATACCATGATGGTTTGATTTCGTCAAAAGATATAAGAGATCTGACAAATAGATTATCACTTCGATATTGCAAGACACCCATTTATAACTTTGTACTTTTGCATACCAAACTTTCGCAAAAAGATAAGTAATTTGATTAAATAAGAAGTTGTGGTTTGTTTTCTTGGGAGACACGTACCCAAATGAATTGGAATTAAGCAGCTATTCAAGTCACGGTATGGCCTTCAACAGTGAACAATAGTAAAAGTATATCGTATAATTCAACTAAATGTGAACATGAAAGAATCAAAGCAGACATATATATTTTATCTATAAATATACAAAAGAATATTTTGAGCCTCAAATCTAGCATATGTATATTTTTAGAACTATGCATTTAGTACACGAACACCAATCTGTGTTGAACTGCTAAGGATATCTTGATTGCGGGAACTTTCTGCAGCTTCCATTTCATGGAGATCTTCTTCGGTATACTCTGGCTCTAGTGCGTACCCAAATTGACCATACTCGTCAAAATCTGCCTCTCTTGACGGACTGGGACCACTGTTAGTACTATCATTCTCCGAACAAGACATTTTTAGTTATGATTTTATTATTAATTTTTGGACCATATATACACTGTCCTATAGAAACAAGCACGCACAAATCATAAGAGAAAAATATGTGACTAAAAGTTAATTGAATTATCAAAGTTAATATCCTTTGGTCTCGAATGTATGTTAACTAATTAATGTGTTTTTATAGGCTAGCTCAAATCCTCATCCAAATAATATAATCTATATGTAATAAACGTTTCCTACCACACCGATATTTAATGCCAAGCGTTAGACACATTTTAGGTACTAATTCAGTAATTAAATGAGCAATAGATAACAATAATTAATCATAAATGTGCAAAGATTCTTAAAAAACAAGTATTTTTTTCTTTATTCGTACATATTATATTCCGCTTCGGTAGAGTTATCTTCAGATAGTTTCAGATATTAATTAATACATGGGTTTCAAAAGTCTAAATGTAAGTGTTCTCGTACACTTTTTTGCCTAATAAAGACAATAAAAATGCTTTGGTAAAGCTATTTCTAATTTCTAAGTTTCCCTTTTTTATGAGACATAAATCAAGGACAAGAGGTATATATCATTTCATTCTGACACATGAATTAAGTTTCCCGTCTTTAACCGATTTTTTTTTTATTTCTTAATAAATTAATTTATTTGAAGTCAAATAAATAATAGCAGCAAATATAATTAAATAATTCCACGGCGATCTATTTTCGTTTGTCACCAACTTGAATATGTATTTTAAATGTGTGTATTAAATGCTCCCTTGTTTTATAATCCACTGATCCGAATAAATAGATAGATAGATAGTTTATTAACGTCTCAACATTAATATACACAATACAATATTTACATATATCATAAAACATAAATATATGTTAATGCCATTCTTAAAAGAATTATGAGAGACAAAAAGTAAAATTTCATCAAACAATAAAAGGACTTTAAAAAAAAACTATGTACATGCACTTATTAAAATTTCTAAAACAAATTACAAAAATTTAACAGTCTAAAAAAATTTATCGATATAAAAAACGTCTCCTTCTGTCTAAAATAGATTTGTCACACCTGGCAAGGTGTGCCCTAGAGGCGTGGTTAAATACCGAAGTGCAAATGACAATTTACCTTTCAACAAGCCATCTACGAGTATTGCCACAGAACCGTGAATACACACATCATATAAACCTAGTCATAACAGAGACAGTAAAAGGTCAATAAGAGTAGAACACACCAACATTTTGTCTTTACAGATTATTGTACTTTAATTTGTTCACCTTATCAGTCCGAAAATGCATTAATTAACAATAAATTTATAACTTTTTGTGTTGTCTAAAAAAATAATTCGAATATATACGTTTAACATAGAAAATTTATCTCATGAATGTGTACAATTGCACGTCTGTGCGTTTTATCTTCTTATTATCGGATGGTTATTAGATAAAGCATAAGTCATCGGCGCGCTTACGATTACGTTAAAATATGATTAAAACCAAGACTTTTAATGATTGTATTTTAAATCCCGGCATGCAAAAACCAGGAGAAAACATCACGACCTACAAGAAGTTGTTAATATTTTTTCATTGATTATTGAATTTCTCCTTTATTACAGCACAAATAGCGATAAAACTTTGTGAATATATATATTATGTCATAATGAACATATTTAAACCATAAGTAAAAAATCGCGAATTTTCCCTTTAAGTGTACACATTTTTTATTAATCTTAATTTATTTGAATTATTAATAAGTCTAAAGGGTTGGTGGGTTTTTTCCGAATACGAATACGAATATACAAATACTTTATTTCTCATAAAACTACAATTATATAGTTATAGAGAACATACAGTCATAAATGTAACTATAAGGTACAACTATTACAAGCATGTGTGAACAAAACAATGAAATTAACTTGGACTGACTTTCACATTTATAACTTTGATAAATTTACCTAGTTTTTCTAATATTACAATATTACATAAATCAAACAGTTGATCAAAGTTATATATATCAGGGTTTGACCAGCAGTTGTAGGGAAAAAATCATTCTTTCAAACTTAAAAGATCCACAATTCATAATATAATGGTACTCGTCACCAATGTCGTTTGAGTCACAGAGATGGCAGATTCTGTCTTCTCTCGGTAAACCCTGCCACCTTCCAGACTCAATCGGCAAGTGGTGACTACCACATCTATATTTGCATAATGTATAAATGAATTTGAAAGGTAAAACAGAAAAATATTTTTTAAATTGAAAATTATTTTTAAAAATACGATAGCATAAAGTTTTTGGTGATTCTGCAACAAATGCAAAGCATTCTTGTTGAAACTGGTCCTTGAGTTTTTGCTCAATACATTTTGACACCTATTTATCAGCAAACTGTGCATTCCATTTATTGGACATACCACAATTATCAAAACTATTTTTAATATTTGATATCCACTTAGTTTCTATTCCGTAGTAATCATTATGATATAAAAATACAAGTTTATATAATACAGCACAAATGTTCCTTTCTTTTCCATTAAGAAGTCTACTCCAGAAATTAATCATTCGCAGTTTTACAGACGGAGTAATATGGTATCTGCTAAGTTCTGCATACACTATAAAATTTGGAATAGATTATTTTAAATGTAAAATTATTTTACAAAATTGTAAATGTTCACGTTCAAGTATATCTATATTTTTAAAACCTCATATTTCTGATCCATATATCAATATTGGTAAAACCATTTTGTCAAATAAATCAAGTTGACATTCTATTGACAAATTGTTTTGTCTACCTTTTTTTTAAAACACTATACATAGATTTTGTGGCATGTTCTTTTAAATATTTTTTATTTGATAAAATGGATCCACTTCTAGAAAATAAAATACCTCGATATTTGTATTCTTTTCAGTTTCAATGTCGTTACAATTAACTGTGAACTTGAGATATACTGGCATTCTGCCACTCGAAAAAATCTAAACTTTAGTTTTATTTGTATGTATTTTCAATTTCCATTCTTCACAATATTCGTAAAACGTATTTAACGTGTATTGTAGATCAGTGTTATGTTCTGCTAATGAAACAGTATCATCTGCATATAAAATTATAAATAATATCAAAAATACTGTCAGCTCATTTTCGATTACTTGTGAAATAGATTTTCAGTCTGTTATATTTTTCTTTTCAAAAAAAGTTTGAAGATCATTTAAAAATATCGAGAACAAATCAGGTAAGGGTTTCCCCCTTGACGCATCCCCATGTTCCAAAGCTGCCAACTTAAGCATTGAAACTTTCTGCACAAAAAGTAGAGGATTTAATAAATTTTTGGTAGTTGAAATAATGAAAAATACAATATCAAAAATAACTTAGATGAAACAATATATGAAATCTTCAAATCTTCCATTTATCAGCCTGTTTTTCACATTTGCAGCATTATTGAAATGGATCACATATTGTTGCCTGTCTGTGTGACCTTCGTCTGGGCGATTCATGTCAATGTCTACCAGCAATGGTATTCTATTTGCTATACACATATTATGGAATACAGCCACAGCAATAAAAATGTCGCAGCATTTTAACTGTCTGTAAAACAATGTGCCGGCATTTGCATCTATGCAACGGAAACGTGAATTTTATACTCCAAAATTCTTTTCGACAACGCCCTGCGTCTTATTAAGCAGTATGTCTTTGTTGATTTCTCATTGTTGGGTTCAGCACAGGAGTGGACACACAATATCTTCTATCAGCCATCAATAATCAATTGTTCCGTCTTCAAACATTTCACTTAAACTAGAATAAGCCCAAACTAACGCGTCGTGAGTTGCACCTAGCTAGCTGGCCATTTGACTGCAATGTTCAGAAATTTCATGTTAAAGTCACAAACTCTTTGAACATTAATTGACTGTTTTTTTTTTGTTTTTTTTTTTGTTCACATATAAATGTTCATCTTGTAATGGAGATTTTATCCTAATGTGCGTCTCGTCTATTGCTCCGACAATATTTGGGAAGTCATCAATGCGATAAAAGCCTTCCATCTGGTTATGCAGCTGTGCTCGATCAGTTGGCATTAAATTGTTGCATACTCTTTCAAACACATTGTCACATCACGGGTAGTTCGTGAAACACTCGAGATTTAAATTTTGTGTACGTCGGCATTGACGAGCTGAAAACTCCCAGTTGCAAAATATTAAATAAATCATGATTTATAAGGACACAGAGAAAGCGCGCGATCTGCTCGTTGGTCTTTGAATATCAAATTCAAACATTCTGCAAATATCAAGCATCATAGAACGTGATAGTCTGTATTTTTTCAATATTTCGATGTCATCTTAGTTATCATCCAAAGGGTTGTCAGTGTCTCGGAAAATTCTATTTCTGCGTATGTTTTGTTGTCGTCGTCTGAGGTTCATGAAAACTACAGCCGCAATATTTGTTTACACACATATTAGGACATCGTTACGATATCTTAACTTAGGATTATTCTACGACATGATTGCATATGACACCTCTCGTGTAGTCCTAACTTTATAACCAATTTAAAGAGATGTCTTAAGTTATTTCCACTTTGTGAAACTCACTTAGGACTAAGATGTGTCGTAAGACCATACTAAGACATGGCTTTGTCCTAAGACAGCCCCAGGGTTAAAGAAAAGTATAACATGAATAAAACAGACATTTAAAAATAAACATGTTTAATTTAAAATATATGTATTATAATACTTTTTACTCAGGCTAATAAGAACTGTCAATACTGTTACAGTTTATTTTTAAAGAAATAATGAATCAATTAAGACTAAATTATACTAGCAAGAATTATTTACGATAAAAACCTATGCACAATAAAATAGTTATTCCTTGAAAAACCTTATTCTATAGTGAAACAAAAATAGAATGTTAAGCCTTTCGCCATATTTTTTTCCAAATCTGAATTACATCAGAAAGGTAGAATTTTTAATCTAAAAAATTTGTCATAGATATTATTCACATTTCTATTGATTTATTCAACATCAATTTAAATGAGGGTCTTGATTGTCCTCATTAAACTCAAATAATTCTAATAAATCAAGCATATTATTATAAAAATCTTTATCTCAATATTTAAAAAAAAAGTAGGACGTTGTCTTTGTATTTCAAGATATAAAACCTTCACAACTTATGAATGTTCCCTCCATTTTTAGGATTTTTTCATTGAAATCAGAATGTAATAAAAAAATAATTAATCAGGATTTCAAGATATTTTGAAAAGTAATTAGTAAAATCAACTAACATGTAATCAGATGTTTGACTGTTTAAAGATTACAATGCTTACTTGAAAAATTGTAATCGATTACAGCTGATTAATGATTACAATTACAATTACCAATTTTATTTTCACCAAGGTTTTACAATTTACTGTACATAGAAATAAAATAAAACGAAACAAGTACATTTGAGGCTAAAATACGGAGGTGGTTTAAGTTAACGTCATGACTTCAATTTAAACCGTAAGATATTGGATTTGAAATTGTTTAAAAACTGGTAGTAACATTTGGGTTTTGATCAATAATTTTCGGTGTATGGTCCAAAAACAAATCTTATCTATTTTCTAGTTTTAAAATTCTTCTTTGTTGTTGTCATTATCATTTACTGTATTTAAAGGATGGTGTAAATCCGTACACTGAAAACTGATTAAAAGTTTTTTTGCCATAAATACTGTATCCATCTCCATACCATTCCTAACCCTTCACTACTTTACCTACTATTGTACCCTCTATTGTAATACATCGAAGTATCGGTGTCCCACGCTCTGAACAAATAACAAATGAATTTCGGCCGTCTCCGCTTACAAGAATCAAAGTTTCCATGGAATTATAGATGAATACTTTCGCATTTTTCAATATTGTTTTGTCATAATTGTTACACAAACGATCTATGGCAACCTGCAGTAGTGTCCGTAGCAGTTCGTTTTTCTTTGTGCCTTCATTTCCACATTTATTTATAATACACTTTCCCAAAAAGATCTTAGATATTTCTTTGCTATGTATTTCTTCGGGTTTGTTGTCATCTGCATTTATTGTAATTAAAGGATCATGCAAATCCGTACAATCAACGCAAATTTCAGATTTTCCATGGCCACTTATAATTTTCCATTTTTGTTTGTTTGGTCCACGGACAAAAATGGAAGCATTTTCCAATTTAAATTTATCGTTTTCAGTAGAAAGGAATGGAATGATATGTTTCTCCGTAATTTCTTTCATCAAATCTGGACATATTTCCATCAACTGACGCAACTTTTCCTCAGTAAGCGACGGTATAGTCCACATTTCAATTTTATCGGCCTCTTCTGGTACTTCAAGATCTAATTGTGTTCCTAAATTTAATCTATTCACAGACGACTTCTCTTGAAAAAAATCCATTGTATTTCGACGGTTCCCTAAAAACAATGAGTTATAAGAATATTATAATATTAAGTAGTGATTGAAGTCAAATACAAAATGAGTATAACAGTCAGTCACTTTACTATCAGTAATTGATGCATAAATAGACAAATACTGATATATGACAACAATATGAACTACGTGTTTAAGAAATAAAAAAAATGAATTATTCGATAGGTTAAGCACATGCGGGAAATCTTTTTGAATAATTCATTCAAATAACATGAATTAACCGCAGCAAAAACCTTTTCGAGATTTTGCATAACAGAAAAACAACCAACCTTTCCAGCGATAATCATGAAAGAGCTTTTCTTATATTGATATTATTATCAGTTAAAATGCTTAATGAAATTGCTTTTTAATTTGATATAACAAATTATTCATTTGATATAACAAATTATTCATTTGATATAACAAATTATTAATTTGATATAACAAATTATTAATTTGATATAACAAATTATTAATTTGTTATATCAAATTACTTATTTGTTATATCAAATTACTTATTTTATATAACAAATAATTAATGACAAATTATTAATTGTATATAACATATTATAAATTTGATGAGACACATTATTAATTTGATATAAAAAAAATATCAATTTGACATAGCATATTCTTAATTTTGTTTAACAAATTATCAATTTGATATAACAGATTCTGAATATATGTTATTTCATATCGGTTGAGAATAAGATTCTCTTATTGGATAAAAAGGGGTCACATGACATTCATTATTCTTCAGTAATAAATTCCATCGGTCATTAACAGAACAAAACGGACCAGAAAACCGGTCGTTAACGAACTTTTACATGATAATGACCGGTGGGGCGTGGTTTCCGTCTGATAATGACCGTTGGGGCGTGGTTTCTCTGTTAATGACCGGTGGGGCGTGGTTTCTCTGTTTAGAGAGATGTACCTTTTATAAAACATGTTCCTATTTTTAATATTATATTTAAGTTGTTGAATTGTTTATCATATGTTTTTGTTATTTATAAAATTAAAGAGAACTTGATTAAGTATTTATATACTGAAAAATTGCACTAAAATGAATGGCAGTATTACTACGACTGGTCTTCACTCTTTGCCATAGAAATCGTACAACTACTCGAGTTCGCTTTAGGCATTTTAAATTTATGAGAATTTTCCAAAACATGGTTTCTCAATGAAATAAACATAATAGTTCTTGAAAACCTGGTCATTATCGTGATACATGGACTGCCCGTAGGACAGTGGTATTGACTGCGACAGCGATAATGACCTCGCCTTTAGCTCAGTCATTATCACTATCTTAGTCAATACCACTGTCCTGTGGGCAGTCCATAAATCACGATAATGACCAGTTTTTCAAGAACTATTATATAAATATAACAATTTATTAATTTGATATAAAAATTTATTAATTTGATATAAAAATTTATTAATTTGATATAACAATTTATTAATTTGATATGTAAAATTACTTATGCATGGATTGAGGTCTTCTTCCTGCTCTATTTGATTAATGTTTAAACTGTTTAGAGATATAGACTTAACTGCTTTTTTGCATTGATCATGATCTGAAATGCTTAACCTATATAGACAACGTTATCAAGCTGATCAGACTATACACATGTGATGTGTTGAACAGAAATTAAAAGTCCATAATCATTCAAAGTCTCGCGACAGTTTCTTTATTCTTAATAAAATAAAATCCAAATCAAATATATATATATTGAAACAAATTAATTTAAGACAAATACAATCATGAATTAAAGGATACTAAACAAATCCTTTCTTGTTCCTATTGAAATTATTAACATGATTAAAGCAACATTTTAAGAAGGTGAAGCATTTTTTTTTTTAATTTTTGCATATACTATATTCCTGGAAACACCAATATCTAAATAAAACTCTTCGTTTCGTTTTGACTTGAAAATATGCAATATAACTTTATCAAATAGGCCTCTTTCTCTCTTATATTCCGTGGTGTTCGTTCTAACACACACTGTCTACTAAAGGAAAATAGAGGAACTAGTCCCCAAATCTGTATCGAAAAGGTAAAAGGGGAGGAGGATGGGTAAAAGAAACATTAAACTTATAAATTTAGTTTTGAATATGCATTACATATTTACTCACTGGACGTCAGATATACAATGAATACACTAATTGCGCCAGTTTGGGTTAGGCATTCTTTTAATTTATCACTTATATGAGAAAATCATACTATTGGTAGAGAAATTCCTAATTTGTTATATCAAAGAAACAATTTGTTATTTTAAAGAAACAATTTTATATATCAAGTTGATAATTTGTTATATCAAATTATTGATTTGTTAGATCATATTAATAATTTGTTATACCAAATTGATAATTTGTAAAATCAAATTGATAATTTGTAAAATCAAATTGATAATTTGTAAAATCAAATTAATAATTTGTTATATCAAATTAATAATTTGTTATATCAAATTGATAATTTGTTATATCAAATTAATAATTTGTTATATCAAATTAATAATTTGTTACATTTAATTACTAATTTGTTATATCAAATTAATAATAAGTTATATCAAACAAATAATTTCTTATATCAAATTGGAAAAAGTGAATTAACGTTGCCCTAAAAGACTTCCGTAAATTTGCTTTATCAAATTAATCATTTATATACTTTACGAGTAAATGTGATACTTCAACTATAAAAAAAGAGTTGATATATGATAAATTTTCCTATGTTAATATTTGACAGGTTTGTTATAACGATAAAAACAAGTGCAGTGGACTCTATTGTAAAAAAAGTCTTTTATCTAATAAAAAAAGTACTGCTATTAAATTATTGTTTTCACGTAATCTAATTGCCGATATTTTTTCTATCTTAAACCACAGACCTTTCGTTAGACGTTTGTCTACAGCACAACGCTAGTCCGATAAAATCCTTGATGAAAGAATAAAACCAAACCTGCACTGGAAGGCAAAGAGTAAGTTTTCCTTCTTTACGACCAATTTAATACACAAAAATATCTAATCATTGTTTATAAGAGTTTATTGACAAATTGGATCGACTGGAAAATAGAAGAAAAAAAACATCGCTCTATAGATTATTTATTTTCCACGTGCTCCTTTATTCGGCTATGATTGTTTGATTATTTTTGTAGCATTCTGCAAAAAATCGAAAAAATTATTAGCTTGCGATAAACATCCATTGAATGAAGTATATGTCAAAGACTTTATGTTTCCACTGATAATGGTTTATTAATCAATTCACCATGCTGCTAATTTAAAATAAAAATAAAAAATGGAACTAACTCCCATTAAAGGTCAACGTACACTTTCCATGTATGATTCATATTGTGTTTATCTACGTTTTTTGATTGAATTAAGCCTTCCAATTGATATTTTATCGTGTGCTTTTTCTATGTTGTGATGTTATACTATTCTTTCAGAAAAAGGGAGAAGGTTTGGTACCATTAAAACGTTCAATCCTTCTGTAAATGTTTGCACCTGTCATAAGTCATGAATCTAATGTACAGTAGTTGTCGTTTGTTTATGTAATTTATACGTGTTTCTCGTTTCTAGGTGTTTTGGCTTTTTTTTAAATTTTTCTTTATATATATATATATATATATAGAGGAGAGAGAGAGAGAGAGAGAGAGAGAGAGAGAGAGAGAGAGAGAGAGAGAGAGAGAGAGAGAGAGAGAGAGAGAGAGATTATACCGTTGGTCTTCCCGTTTGAATGGTTTTACACTAGTTATTTTGGGGCCCTTTATAGCTTGTTATTCGTTGTGAGCCAAGGCTTCGTGTTGAAGGCCGTACATTGACCTATACTGTTTTACTTTTACAAATTGTTATTTGGATGGAAAGTTGTTTCATGGGCACTCATACCACATATTCCTTTGTTTATGATTAGTTAATTGAGTTGATTTGAAAATATTCATTTTAAATTAATGATGCATATGTGTGTGATCTTCGGAACAACACAAAAAAATAATTTCAAAGTTAAGGTAATTTCACCGTAAGGATAAAATGAGTTTGCATATCAATTTCGTGTTAACTCGTCAATTAATGATATAATATGAGAATCGTTAGAACACAGATAAATCTAGGAATATGCATTGAAATTTACATCGAGTTAAGTTTTCTCGTTTCTTTAGGGGCCACAAACAAAGCGAAATTAAGCACATGCTTAAAAAACTAAAAAAAAAAAAGATCGACGATTTTTCATTTCTTTTTACAAAATGTTCAAACCTATAGCATTGTATCCATACAAAATTTAAGAAACAACATATGCAATATATGTATATAAAGCTGTCAGATTAAAGATTTTTGTAATACTTTTGTTTTCCTAACCTTGATTTTATCCATTTTTTTTACTTTTCCCCTTTTAGATGTGGTGGCTTGGATGAATTATGTAATCTTTTAAATTTTGTTTACAAAAAAAATGCATAATTTTTATTCTTTATGTAGCTTCAAATTTCCATGTTTTGTATGTTTTGTTGGAATTTACTATCCTTTTTTTCCCTTTATATAAAAGTATTTTGAAATGGCGTATCTTTTCGGTAAAAAAGGTGAAAACAATGTTCAATTTCTTCAAAATTATACACAATAATAGTGGTTAAAATTGTCAAATATCTTAAAATTAGGATATTAATTGAAAATGGTTAGGCATAACTATAATATGTTTACTCTTTTATTTAAAATCTTTTAAAAGGTTTTGTCTTTTTCAAACTTCCTTAATAAAAATTGTTCAACATATTAAAAACTTACGCATTGTTGCACGTACATATAAATCGAAATGAATTCATATCGAAGGCGAAACGAATTCGCTTACCACGTTCACACATTCATCATTTTATTTTAATTTTGAGTCAAATTCGAATTGACTAGTTCGCATTATCAAGTTCGCATTATCAATTCGTGTCAGTTTATGCAAATAAGTTAATTCGCTTCAATGCGACAAATTAAAAGAATATTATTAATTAAAAACCTTAGATTAATTATTCATGTGCACGAAAACAATTATGACTTCGTAATGGTCATGAAATTATATTTACATGGTCATCATATGCGTATATATATGCTTACAAATCCGACATCCCCGACTATACTATAAGGGATTTAAATTATTCAATACAAAAAAGCTGATAGAATCACACAGTTAGAATTATAACAGCTTTTTGAGGTCTTTCCTTGTTATTTCAAACTAGCCCCTTCCCAAAAAAAAATTAAATTGTCGTTCCCTAAAGAAGATTTTAAGAAGTGATTAAGTAGAGCAAATTTTCAAAAAAATTAAAAGATAATTTTGTCCTTCTAACAATGATTTGTGCAAGATTACAGGAAAACAATGTTCTTCTTGCTAACGACAGGAAAACTCTAGCTAGCCCTACTAGTGGAAAAAAGGAAAAATTATTCCGATAAATGCAATATCAGATCAAATGAATTTGGGATTTTATTGGCTCTAAAACAACATAATTAACTAATTGATCACGCGATTGATAAAGTTACGTTTTTGCAACAGTTAAGCGATGCTGACGCAAATAGTATTGAAACTTTCGTTGGGACGTCAAATATTTTGAATATTAATTTGTTAATGAGAACATAATTCGATTTGCGTGAAAAAAAACCATAAAATAAATTGTGTTGTATTTCATTATCCAATAATTTCTGAAATGGTATATTTTGAAATAATATTTCATTTACAGAGCATTTGAATAAGATATGAAAAACGTCTAAAAAGACTATTAAAAGCTAAAGAAACGAAATTGTTGTAATCAAGATTATTAAAATAGAATAGAAGTAAAAGAATTTTAGCAAAACATGTCATTTATTATAGTTTTCGCAAATAATTACCACACACATTAAACTTGCAATTAATAATTATAATAAGTTGGCCATCAGAAAAGTTGTTAAATCTAAAGTTTATCCCGTTCACTAATAACTAAACGGACATGATGAGTTTATTTTTAATCCGGTAGAAAATTTTAAAATATACGTTTTGATCGCGTAAACGTTATTATGAAAGACG
Source organism: Mytilus edulis (assembly GCA_019925275.1). Classification (NCBI taxonomy): domain Eukaryota; kingdom Metazoa; phylum Mollusca; class Bivalvia; order Mytilida; family Mytilidae; genus Mytilus; species Mytilus edulis. Next base: position 2,733,745 of record CM034357.1, on the reverse strand, counting down.
CCTGTGTACTAGAAAACACGGATATTAAAGTAAGCAAATGAAAAATGTACTTGCGATATCAACGTATATTTGCTTATAGTTGTGCTAACAGTTACCCCAAAGCACGGGTTTAATGAGTATTGTCCAGTCAAGTTGAGGCATTCTAGATTTTACTTAATTTTACTGTATAATACTCGAAATACTGGGTAATATGAAACAGTGGCCTGAATTTTAAAGAAGATAATTATACAAATTAATTTGATTGATAAGTTTACTTGTTTGGAAATATTATTGTAAAGGAAAATATCTAAGAAAGTTTTGCCCCAGTAACTCTACTAAAATTGAGAATGAAAATTAGGAACATGTGCAAGAGACAACAATCCGGCCAAAGAGTAAAATAATAACAGTCGAATGCCACCAATGAGTCAACACAGCACGAAAATCCCGCCCCCGGAGGCGGACTTTCGCTGGCCCCTAAACAAAAATGTGTACTTGATCAGTGAAAATGGAAGTCATACTAAACTACAAAACATATAAATGAGCTAAGATTAAAATTTAAAAAAATGACAGGCGCAATGTTGCGTTGGGGTTAAACATGTTAAGTGAGATCTCAACCAGTCAATCTAGAATAAATTTGACCCTAACCTTAAAGTAATTGCAACAGAAGATTTTAAAATTTTGATCTTTAGCATTATACCCCAAATATACACAGAAAAAAGTCCCATAAAATCTTACTTGAGGAAGACAAAAAATCATGACTTAAAATTCCCAAGGAGATTTGCATTCAAAAGTGACATAACTCTGAAAAAAAAGGCAGAATTATCAATAAAAAATGATACAAAATTATAACTTTACCATTTCTATTCAACAGAATGTATTGCTTCTTGATATTTTTGCCGCCTTTTAGTATAACAAACAAATCAAAAGGTGTCTTCATATCTTTTATCAAGCTATAATCTAGATTTCGTAATTCATAAGTTGACCATTTATTGAATTTTTCCACATGTCAAAGAATCTCAAATTAAAAAAAAATACTAAGCATATTTTCTTCTTTTTGTGGTTTAAAGTTTCTTTAAACAATGAAGATACTGAATAAATATAATATACAATACCAAATTTTCACATTATTTTTTTTCAAATGGTCACAAAGCCACAAATTTAAAATTTCTTGAATGAAAAATGCACACAAAAAATAAAATACCCATAACGATTCGGTTTTTGTACATTTCATGAGCAAAAGATTATTTAATATAGACATATACGTACTTAAAACCCCATCAGAGCATCAAACTGTACATAAATTTTAAGAAAATCAACCAAAAACTTTCAAAAAAATAATCATTTTTGCGGAGTTATCTCCTCTTCCTTTGTTAATTTCCATAGGAGTTTTCATCAAGTTAGATTTTATTGGACTTTTTTCTGTGTACATTTAGGGCTTAATGCTTTGGATAAGAACTAAAACATTTTCTGTAGCAATTAGTTTGAGGTTAGAATTTAGTTTGTCTGGACCATACCCGCTATACATATAGCCAATGTAAAAAGAACACCAGCAATACGCACAGTAAAACTTAGTTTCAAAGTAGTCCGTGCCCGTTGTTAGAATATGTTACAAAATAAACTAAGCAAAATAAGAATGATACATTTAAAAAAGACTACTGGCAGTTGCTAACATACAATTATAAAATAAATGAGAAGAACATAACACGTATAATGCCAACAACTGGATTTAGAATAGTGTGGTTTTTTTACGCAAAGGCCTTAATAGTGAATCAGTAATTGACATCAAAATATGCGTTCTTTAATGATACTATAACAATATCGTAACTATAGGTACTCTAAGTCAAGACTACATGGAGACACATTTTGAAATGTGAAAAGCTTTTCTAGATAATCCTCCTAAAACTATTAAATCGACTGTCTGTTTAGATTGGTCAAACTGTTAACATAAATCCAATGAATTCAGTTTTGATTTACTATTTAGAATTGACAATTCTGTAAACCTTATGGTTTTTAGTTAGCATAAATATTGTATCACAATTAAACTTACAATCACTTACATACTGCAATAAAATGCGTTTTGTCAAAGTTTGGATTATTGAAACAAAGTTTGCAAACTAATAATATATCCAAAAGTGTTCGAAACTTGTATACTTCCTACATAAAATTATTTAAATATACAAAAAAATACAAGAGCATAAAATTGAAGTACTATCTGATACACACACACCCCTCATAGGCGTACAAGGCAAGTGAGACCAATTTGTTGTCTTTTTAAATCAGATATGTATTTATTTCGAATAATAACTTACAAAAAATTGTTGAGGCATTTTGTTTTAACTTTATTGTGTTAATTTTTTTATTTGAAAATGTAAAATAACCCATCAGATTTTGAATTTTGAGGTACAATATAATTCAAATATACAGGTCGCATAATATTTCTAAACTTACCTTGCCTAGTGGCGAAGACTTATCCACAAGTTATTAATGTCAAAAGGAAACAATTTGCGATTATATATTACTAGGTCAGGTGATTAAAAGTAAAGTATCAAGTATCATAACGTTTTGAGCAATATAAATATAAGAACCAGAAAATATGACTGTAAGTAAACTCTTATATCAGATTGAATATAATTTCTGACATAAAAAGATGTACATTTAGCTGGTATTTTTGTCATTCAGAATATCAATATCAAAGCAGTTTTTTTTGTATATATATATTCTGTTTTAAATATTTATACAGAAAAATTTATAAGAAAATATATATTTGGATGTTAAGTTTAGTATTATTTTGTTACAGACAAACCAGTTTTATTTGTTACGAATGTAATTTAAAGCTGAAATGTAACAGCAAATGTCGCACTGTAACATTTATAAATCACTAAAATTCAATACCAGTGGTGTAAGACGACAAAAGTGCTTTCGTATAGGCAATATAAATATTTGTCAATTCCAAAAACAGTATTTACAGATCAAACTGTATTGTAACTAATTGTAGGTCTTCGAGTACCAAGTGGATAATTCATTCGCATCCGACCCCTTTAAAATTATTTTTTTCTGTTGTGGTCAAAATACATCCAAATTCGTTTGGAATGCTGTTTGAGTAGCACCCCTTATCTCAACTGTTCTTTAAAGAGGAAGAACAGTGATTTACATAGATAGTGTTTTTACCTCAAACACAGACAGGTCTTTAATACAGAGTAAAGATGCCCAAATTGAGTAATCAAGTTAAAGACGGCTCCTACCAATGCTGCGAGCGGATTTTTGTTTTGGAATTTACTAACCGTATGAGTGCAAGCTTTATTATTGTTATGAGTAGACTCTTTAAATCATCAATTTACTATTAAAAAAGTCATTTAAATCTGATTAATTTCAATGAAAGAAGACATTTTTATTACGTTGAAACTGATTTTTTGGCTGAACTGTTGACCAAATGCTTTTCCATCAAACAGATCGTGAAATATTGAAGTTAGAGTAAAATATGCTTGCTGTAGCATCTTAGTTAACTCAATGTACGAGTTTTCGAACCATTGGATCTTTATTCGTCTCTTTTCTTTTGCAATGCATTGAATACTTTTTGTGTCTGCCTTGCAATTATAAAGAATACCTTTCATTTATGATACCTACTTCAAATATATATTTGTGTCAAACAAGACATTGGAATTTTATAGCAACTATTTCTTTTATTCAAGAAAGAAATCAAATAGAAAGTATAAATAGAGAACGTAAAAATAGAGTCACAGTATAAAGAATATTATAGTATTTTCCGATAATGGAAAATAAAACAATAGAATTGTCGTTGATATTATCAAAGCTTATGTGTGATATGAAAACTGTTTAACACGACAATATGTCAAATGCAGACATTTCCTTCAAGGTCTGTTCAGAACCTTACATATTCGACGCCGATTAAATTACAGATCTGTCTGATTTTTAGCAGACCGGCCATCAGGTCGTCATCAGACCTACAAAACAAACATAGATCTGGTCTTCCGCTGATAAAGTTAACTTGTGTGTCTGCTTAAAATGTCATCGATAAACTTGAAAGATAAAAAAAATTATGCACCAAGTTATCATTTGTATAGGTTAGCATGCATCCGTCTGAAAATAGTTAGAGGAGATCTTAAAACCGCAAAATTGTTATTAAAATTTATTCTTCGTTAAAATTTACCGAACATATTATTATTTACGAATTGAATGCTTCTTTTTATAAATTACATTGGGGTGTAAAAGTGTTGACAGCCGATTTGCTTCATTCTAAATTGGACACACGGTCAACGCTTTTACAACGCTATAAAGTTACTACGTATCAATACGCACAGTAAACTTCAATTTAAAAGAAGTCAGAAAAGGGAATTCCATTTTAATTGTGCATAACCTATATATAATTTTTGCTTTGATTGGTTCATTGTTTTGGTGATATTTATATCAATTTCATATAATTTGATATGAGATACTAGTAGAGCATTTCATGTTTTTTTTTAACGTAAAATCTAGCTTCCGTTGATGTATAACGGATTTATATATATATGTGCAGCTTAAGACTAGGCAAACAGCCGAAGATACAATTTTCATCACCTTTACACATTATATAATCCGTCGTCAACTAGCATTCGGTATGAGTTCACTTGGGTAAACGTCCGATACTCCCAAAATAATGCTTCATGATAAGAATTTCATCGGTTGCAGGGTTTTAATCAAAATGTTTGTTTAAATAATTTGTTTATATTAATTATTTCTATTTCTTTTCAATTTATTTCTCATTAGCATCAACCAAAAGCACAACAAGAAATAGAATCATATGAAACTTCTCACGAAGCAATTCAGACTATATTACGAAGCGTAAAAGAAAATGAGATGGCTCGGACAGCTTTACAACACCTTCGTACGGAAATCTATAGCATTATTCGTGATGATAAAACCCCTTATCAGTGTCGTATCTACATTCAAGATCTGGATTTTGTTTTCCGTATTAGAGAAGGAGGAAAAGAGTTGATTATCAATGTAATGGACCACGGGGCAGAATATTGCTGGCCGGACGGTGACAAAAGATGGTTTGCGAATTGGCTTGAACCTCTACCAAGCAAGAAGCTTGGTATTAAGTTCAAGACCGATAAAACAACAAAGTAAAATGGTACAGGTTTACGCACATGTATGTGCTAAAAAAAGAAATAACATCGATACATTTATTTTTGTCATTACACAAGTCATGTCTTCTTTGACTTTCCATGACGTTAAAATACTAAATCCCTGTGATGTGTTTTAGCTAATTTTAGTTTCTAAAGGTTTTAGCTAGCTGTCAATAACTGCGAGTACTCTCAAATCGTACTTTCTTGTTAATTTGACCTGTTGAAACTACTTGTAATGCTTTTTTGTTATTTAATGTTAACTTGTATCTGGTCTATATACCAGCTTTGATTGTTTGGAATAATATAAATTTTCACTTCTTTGTACTATGAACATCAAAATTATTTTTCTTTCTATGATGTGATGTTACACTATTGTTCAGATAAGGGAGAAGGTTTGGTACCTTTTAAGGTTTAATCTAGCTTGTTTGCACTTATCCTAAGTCAGGAAACTGATGTTCAGTAGTTGTCGTTTGTTGATGTGGTTCATAAGTGTTTCTCGTTTATAATATAGACCGTTGATTTTCTCGTTTGAATAGTTTAAACTATTAGTTTTTTGGGGGCCCTTTATAGCTTGCTGTTCAGTGTTTACCAATCCTCCGTGTTGAAGACCGTACCTACCCGGATTTGTTTTCTCTCAATATATTTATGACTTTTGAACAGCGTTATACTACTGTTGCCTTTAGTTATGCTTACTTCCAAATTGCTATTTTTGGTTATTCAAATCATCTATACTGTGATGAATCGTTTTGAATAAGATTTCACCTGACCAATATATTCAATATTTCACTATTGTGCATTTTTATTTATGTTATTCAACCAAATTGTAGTATTCATATCTAAACATAGCGGATTCTCCTTTTTTTTCTGTGCACATATTAAGGATTTGTTTCACATAAAGCTTATAGGCGGCGTCAAATATGCAAATAAATATTGTTATGGTAATGCATAGTTCAGGTCCAAAATTTAACTCTGTGAAGGGGATTTTGGCTAAAATAATATAAAAAAAAATATTTTACTTTGAATAAATGAACATACATTCAATACTAGTAATATAAACTTTTCATTCTGATTGATATACTGCATAATGCATTTTAATCTGATCAAGGATACCAGACTGTTCTCAATTTCAAAAATCACGTGGTATTAAATCAACTTCAAGTTTAACACAAACATGACATACATATGGTCGACAATCATCAGTGTGTTGCTCGTCGACTTACCAGATAAAACATATTCTTCCATTCAGCAAAAACTTTATCTTCAAGCAACGCATGAATACGGAGTATATCTACTTATAGTTGATACGATATTACAGGGCTTATGATTCCTCTCATGATTTCCTGGACTGAGAAAAAAAAGGATCTAGACATATCTGCAAAATATTTTCCTCTCCGATGACAGGCGTTAATGAACAATCACTCAATCGGGTTAATATGTACTAGAATAAATCTTTATAAAGACAACAGCAAAATACCGATGTTCAAATAATATAAAGGAGCCTCTGAATTTAACAGGGATTCTATGCTCCTATCTCTTTTCCCCCTATCTGGTCTAAAGGTGAAAACTGAAAATATCTTCTTATGTTGATACAGTGTAAAATATGTAAACACCGACCTCAAATGAGAAGCAAATTGTTCTATGTATTATAAACTTACTACCTTTTTGGTTCCCTTATCATGCTTATTGTGATGGATCAAAGGTAATAATACCTGCCAATCGATTTCAGCCATCAATCCACTAGTGCATGAGATAATCAAAAAGCTAACGTATCGCCTGATTGGTTGTCCTTATTGGAGTTCAATGCTCACCTGCTGTTAAATAAGATTCTAATATTAAAACTTTATAATTGGTTAAAGTTTTATATATATATATATTATTTGTTTGATCTATTTTGATTCCCAGTGTTGATTAACAAATTACCGATCAATGTAAATAATAAAATTTTGAAAACTTGATCCTTGTTTAAATTTTTCTAAATTTCCAACTGCAAAAGCGCGCTGGCAATGATATCTAAGTTGCTACCAAAAAAACGAAGCCAAGGTTTTGTTTTCTTGCTCTACATGTAGATGTCTAGTTCCAGCATACTTTCATGTGTTAAGCGATGTGTTGTTGAGGTCGAATTTAATCTATTTTAAGGGGATTCGAGGAAAATACCTATAGCGAAAATTTATTTTTAATATTGTAATTTTTTGTATTGGTCCGGGAATACAGCAAACTTCCAATGACTACGAATATAGTAATATGGACAGTGTGTTATTTTCCATTTGTTTTATACCCTTTTTCTAATGTATTTCTTTATGTGTTATGCCTAAGTAAGCAAGTAGGAGGATGAAACTACACTGTGAAAACACTGGGTCATGAATTTTTAAGGAAAGTAGGGGTTTGGTTTGTTGTCTTAAAGAAATGATCTCCGACATAAATGTGTTATTGGCTCTATTGTCTTCTTATATTTATATTATATATCCAAGAATAAATGTATGTTATTATCGGAATAATGAAAAAAGAGTGTAGAATAAAATATATTGGTCCTGATACTGAATGAGACATTACAACATTATTAGAAATTGCATTAATATTCAAGGTCAGTAAACCATGCTACAACATTTTTAAAATAAATATATACCTGTACCTTGGCCTTGCACAAGGTCATGTTTTTCTCTGACTGTTGATTACTTCAACTAAATCCATAGAATGGTGGGTGTGTACAGATTGATAATTTAGTCTTAGATGTATTTTTTTTATCGGTCTTTAACTTTAGACAATTATACTAAATCATTAAGACATTGACAATTATGGTCAGTTAAAAACAAAATTTTACAGCAATAGATATGATTTTATCTTCCAAACCGTGAACTTTTCGTTTCTATGTAGCAACATTGCAGAAGCGTCTCTATCTGGAGTATATATCTCCCAGTTGATGCCAAATTCCAGAGCACGAAAGCTTACTAGAAAGAAAGGTATCTATCAATTCAGGAGGATGAAACCATCCCCCTGTACGTGTAACTGCCATCACGAATTGAAAGATTATTATGAAATACCAGTTCATTGGATGACGATGTTCAATTTGACGTATTCACAATCCCATTATATTTTTTCTCGAATGTTACCTGTCTATCTAAAGTTATCATAAAGTGTGTACTAACATTAGCAAGTCGAGGGATGCTACATGTGGAGTAGGTTCTGTACTTTTTTTTTTATAGAACTCAAGATCATCCCTGGATTTTGATGCAGGTCCGAGAACACAATTATTGTGTAGTGCATTTCTTTTCGTAGGGGTATAAAAATTAATGGCAAGTAACCCACTGTCAACACTAGGGACTATATTCATGAACAACGAAAATCAAGAGACGACAATTGTGGTCTCGGACCTGCAGTTCGTGTTGCTCAGTAATTGGTGTTTCGTTTTTTTTTGGTTTTTTTTATTGACTTTTGTCATTTTGGTACATATCGTTTAATGCATTTGCATCGTAAGTTCGTTTTCTACTGAGTTTGAATATCACAGCAAATGTTCTATGAACACTACCTTTACTCGATCCCTGAAGTATTTCATGCATAATAAATAAATAGATAGATCACATTGCAGTTTCAATACCGACTGAAACTACGCACTGTATATTTAATTCTCGTTGAAATTCAATAGTCTTAAAGCAGGTCATAACTTATCAAAGTAGAAAAGTGGAACATATATGAAATATCAATGACATCTGCGTAATTCAGGTTAAGGATAAAACCCAATAGATACTCCTTTATCAGTTAGATAAGAGAAGAGGGTGATACAACATACAATCCCGGTCATTTGCGTGACACTATTGGTCTCAATTACACTTAAGACTTTAGAAGGTCAAATTATGAAAAATTAAATAATGGTACTCATATTGATAATGTGTTCTCGTCCTGAATATTCATCACATATTAATGATAATAATAATAATAATAATTAAAACTATCTATAACATGTATAAGTTAATCAAACTGTGTAACCTTTAATTTTTGTCGATTGTTTCTTTGGCAGTGGTATCATATAGTCTCTACTGACCAGTGCTCGATAATTTAACACTGGTTTTTGCTGTTTACCGACATAATCGTGCAAACTAATTCATGACCTTTTATTTGATCAGAGTTGACCTTATTGAAATAAACGGACCTGATTGGTTGTTTAATTCCTATTATGACGTCACCTTGGGGCATGCTTGATTCACGTGCTAAAAATATTCCAAATTTGAATACAACTTGACCAGTTCTCGATAAGTTTATAAAAACTTCAAAATAAAAATAAAATAAGAACTATGATGTCTTTTTGATAAAATGAACATTTTACTGATAATTGGCATTTAAAATTCACTGAAATGGTAATATATTCACAGAAATTCTGAGATTCTAAATATGATCTAAATGTGTATTGTTTGGAAAACTATTTTTTCTGTAAAAATGTTCACAGTTGATTTTTCCTCACACTGCACACACACATTGCAGTAACACGGCCTATCATTGACATATGAAACACCCAAAGCCGAATATACATGAAGGGACAAACAAGTTTACCCAAAATATATTGTTTACATAAAAATGGCGGCGGTTAAGTGAAAATAGGAAGGGGCTCTAGGGGACAAAACATGATGATACAAACGCCCTGGATTGAATATTACTGTAGGAATCACATCATTTGAATTGTAAATGAATTTTTAATCGATCCATGTTATTTCAAACTACTAAATATCTAATTAAAGTTTTTTTTAAACCGGATTCCAAGAGCGATCTTTTTAACTTTGATTCAGCACTGTCGATTCAACGTCTGCTATTAATTTTCAGTTAAGTTAAGATCATGCGAAATGTACATTTCCTGTAAAGCCTCTTTTAAGGTATAAAAACAAAAAATATTTTAATTCAAAAGTGTTCTATTTTCCTTTAAAAAAAATCAATTCTGTAGCGTGTTATCGAGCACTGGTCGTTATCGAGCACTGGTCAGGGTAGTCTAAAGCCTTAAAGGATACAGATCATTTTTATTTAAATATCTCCACATATGTTTTTTTACAATAACTTTCAGTGATTAGACAAATGAATATTGACTTTAACAAATAGCGAATATCAGAGATGTCTTTTGGTTTATTTTAACAGCAGTAAAACCAGTAAATACCTAAGGTCATAATTAATGTGATCCATTCTCCATAATATACAACTTATGGTGACTGTATGTTTTCATAAAGAAAAGGTTATGAATAAGGGGAAATAACTCACAGAAATCCTCTGACGGTTTTCTCTTTTCAAGTGATTTTTATTATTCATTAACATAACGATAAAATTATTATTATGTTAATTAAATGAAAATTAAATTTGTTTATTGAATCAACACATACGTGTATTTGAGACTCGACAAATCAAGTCGTCCTTTTCTTCTATTGTTATGCTAATATGAGCATGTGAGAGTTGAGCCGTAAAAGTCCGTGCAATATAACGGTCACTTTTACCTTGAAAACCAAACGGAGAGGACGTTGAAAAGTTTAGAGAAATACTACATCAACATAAGTATAGATTGAATTAATTTATTTAGGAAGTCATATTTTAAATTTTATTCGGATTTAAAAATTCATATGTGCTTTTTGAAAGAGTTTAAATTAATTTATTGTTTCATCGAATTAAATATACGGCCACGTGGTATTGACATTTTTTTAATAAATAATCTTTACATTTGTTTACATGAATTGCTTAAAAATGTTTAATTACAAATTTAATTTTATCATTGATGCAGAATGTAAAAGTACATCGGCTATAATGCGTAAAGACAGGTAGGTGTGTGCTTAAAGGGTTAAATTATTGATAAATAGTTTATATATTTTACATGTAACAACTCTGATATGTATGTACCGTTGATAAACTCATTGAGATAAGAGACAATTTAAGGAATTATTGATTTCATTTCAAATAATTTATTGATTTTATTTGATAGATAGGAATAAAAACGAATACTGAAATTGTTTCATTGAAACTGTTGATTGCATGTTGTTAGTAAGTACTAAATTTTTAACCTATTTTGTTTATATAAATGCCTAGAATTGGTCGACAAAGCAATGGAATTGGGCGCGCTCGAGTGCCTGTTGTTTAAGAACAACCCCAAGAGAGACGTTGCAGAAGGAGAAACTATGGTGTTGCTGCACCTGCATTTCAAGAATTTGGGGCAGTTGTGGGTGAGATGCAAGCACCTGTTCCTCTACAAATTCAGGCTCCAATTGAAGGATAACCTGCCATGCAAGGTCCTGTAACACCAGCACTCAACGTACAAGCGCCATTTGCGCAAGTTGAGATACCGGCTCCTGTGCCAATGCCTAATCACAATGATGAGATAAATAATGATCCTATGCTAATTAGTCTGAATGTGATGTTTACGTATCTCCAAATTTAAAGAAAAATATGGAAAAGAGAATTGATAGATTTTTCATTACTTCTTTATCAAAATGTTATCAGTCAAATAAACAGACCTCAAAATGGTACAAGTTATGATAACGCAGTCGGTTCACTGGATTTGTTATTACATAAGCAACACGACGGGTGCCACATGTGGAGCAGGATCTGTTTACCCTTCCGGAGCACCTGAGATAACCCCTAGCTTTTGGTTGGGTTCGTTTTGCTTTTTCTTTAGTTTTATATGTTGTGTCATGTATATCATTGTTTGTCTGTTTGTCTTTTTTCATTTTTAGCCATAGCGTTGTCAGTTTATTTTCGATTTATGAGTTTGACTGTCTCTCTGGTATCTTTCGTCCCTCTTTTGTAATCACATCAAACAAAAACAGCAAAGTTAAATCTATTCAAAATATTGATTCATGTACTGTTGCATTTACTAATTAAATGAAGATATCTATTCAACTTTTTCCAAATTAAGCTAGTGAATTGACTACATATATGTCAATCATTAGAGGTACACAAGTGTGTTTTGAGAAGATTTATCGTTATCATGGTTATGACCAGCAATTAAAATTAAGAATGGCAAACAATCCTACCAGAACTTATTTTTCAATTGATGGCATTTTATGGTACACTGTTTTAGATAATGATGAACCGGAAGGTAATACAATTCAACAGATAGGTAAAGGTAATCGACCATGCTACGATTATATATTTAAGGGAGCTTGTTATCGACAGACTTGATTTACACCATTTCATGTTTGAAATGTGGATTGGCCTACCCTTTTGCTGGCTGTAAACAAGTTAATAGCAACAAGACATATGCTCGTGTTCAAAATGCAGCCCGAGGCACATATCAAAATACCAGTACACTAAGAGTTGCTAGAAATTTTGCACCTAGGACTCAAACATTTTTTCAAAGAGCAGCGAATTCCAATCAAGTATTTAGACCTCCAGGAAGCAGAATCCCTGCCCTAAGAATGGCTGCATCACATACATTTAACAATTAAATTTTATATTTTACAGAATCTTTAATTAATCCGTTGGACGTGTCTTGTCTTTACTCCGATCAATGTCACAGAATTAAATAAACTTATCTTCAATTATCCAAATGAACACGATTCAATGATATTATATAAGGGATTTTCTGAAGGTTTGTGGTTGGATTATTTTGGACCACGATGTTGGATCGCATAAACAAATTTGCAATCGGTAATGCAAAATCCTGGGGTCGCATGGGAAAAATCGCGAGTGAGGTAAAAATGGTCGCCTAGCTGGTCCGCTTTGAACAGACCTATATCTTATCTAAGGTGTTTACCAATAGGTGTAATTCATAAGAAAACTAGTGGATTAGATTGATTTCGCACTTATTTTCTTTGCCAAATTTTAGTGTAAACGACTTTATTGATGAAAAGTTCACTACAGTATTCGTCTTTTGACAATGCTATTGATATGATTGGGTTCAAATGTTAAAATTGGAAAAAAAAGACATTAAATCTGCCCTCAGATTATTAGAAATATATCTAGGGGCTTTTGATCTATTAGAGTTTAAACTTTATATATTTTATTTCATAGATAAATCATTGCCTATGGGATACTCAGAATCAAATTGTTTGTTCGAAAAGTTTTCAACTTTTATTCAATGGGCTGTCATTAATGAGTCCAATTCAGATAATCTTGATCATTATTTAAATGATTTTTTTATTTGCCGTAAAAGGTAATACTCAGGATTGTAAAAATCTGATGAATAGTTTCGATACAGTGTAATGTCGTCTTGCAGTCGCAATTGCTCATGAACAAACAGAAGGCCCAACAACAAAACTTAGTTATTTAGGCTTGCTTATTAATACAAATTCCAGAAGATAAAGAATTTGAGTTGAAGTCGAAAATTAAAGAGTATTGGGTAGGATAAAGATAACTTTAAAGGACCAGCCATCTCTGCATGTGTCTTAAGCTTTTTGTACAAAAGCTCTACCTGAAGGCAGAGCATTTAGCAGTCGCATTTATTTGGCAAGTAATCACGCAAAGAAAACACATTATGGCAGAAGCACAAAAGACATGCATCAAGACTTATTGTTATAGAAATTGCTTTTTGAAAAATTTAACGGCACAAGTTACATGCTGAACATTGATTGGATTGGACTTCAAATTCAGTTTAACAACTACTGTATTTACTGACAGTGTTGGTGGTTCAACAAAAGGGTATGGCTGCAATTTCCAATTCGGATAATAATGCCGTGGTTGAAATTTTATATAGAAATACATCAAAATCTGTCCGAATATTGAACCTTGTTAGACACATAGTATATTGGTCGTTATTAGGCATTTTTCACATAAAAGCACAGTTCATTCCTAGTTATACAAATATAATTGCAGACTGTATTTCTCGTAAATTTTTTTAGAGATTCTTAATTCTGGCTCCAACATTCAGCTACCATTCTGAAGGAATTTTGGAACATTTTAGACCAAGAGTAGAAAAATAATTGAACACATCAAATTCTCAGAATACATGGAAACCTTATAGCAATTAAGTGGCCTCATTTGTTTCATTTAGATTAACAGAAGGTTTTGGAAATACATGGCCGACCAGTATTTCGCATTTAGTAAATTTTGTTGCTTATTTATCAAAATTAGGATATGTCCCTGCAACGGTTAAGGTATAGTTATCAAGTTTAAGCTATTATTAACGAATAAACGAGCTCACAGATTCGACTTCATCGTCTATTATACAAAAGATGCCGAAAGGAATGGACAAACTATACGGTGTAGTAGATCGTCACAAACCTATAACTTTAGAAATATTAATGCAATTAATACATTCTTTGCAATTTGTATGTTCTTCAGTATATGCATGTACGTTTTTCAGATCCATGTTTTCATTAGCATTTTTTACATTTTTGAGAATCGGTGAAATTACAATAAATAAAAATACGCAACATGTCATTAACAATGATGATGTCGATGTTTCCCATCATTCACGATCTGCATATATCACAACCCCTTTTTCAAAAAACGGTCCAAAAGTTTATCTACAACACAGTGAACACTAACAGTTGAAAGTTTTAATCAAGCAGATATTTTACCACTGAGATTGTTATTAAACTTTATTTCGATCAAGACACAAAACCACGGACCATTTTTTATTGTCATTTTAATTTAACTGGTGTGACACGTTATCAATTTTCTAGTGAACTGTGCAAGACCATGAAATTTATTGACTGTAATCCAATTGAGTACAACACACATTCATTTCGAATAGGTGCAGCTACACATTTTGCTAAGAACTGTCATTCTGATGAAGAAATTATTACTTTAGGTCGTTGTAAATCTGCATCCTTTAAACATTATATAAGAATTGAACTTATAAAATAGCTATGTTCAGCTTGTCTTACTAATGAAATATGGATAATTGGTTCTCCAATAATATACAGTGCCCGTGATAACTCGGAGAACAGAGTTCAGGTAGTAATAAAGTCTCTTAAAAAGTAATAATTGGTTTCTTTTTTTTTTTGCGCTGGGCAGGCAAAAAAAGGTTATGGAATGGGACTATGGAACCGACATAATTAGTTTATGCAACTACATTCCACATGCATTAATATTGCATTGTGCTAGATTGACATAGGAAATCTACAATGTGGTGCTCTGCTGCACCACATAAACTTCACAATTGCAATTTTATCTCGTATGCTCCCAAAATGCTCACTGATATGATTAGGCTTTCTTCCCAAGCGTGCTTGAAGTGATGACCATGCCATGGAAGTTACAAGAAAAAGAATAAACAGGGGAGTGAGATCTTACATACTCAAACATGGAGGATAAGTTATTAAGTATCCAGATTTCGACGACCTTCATCCTGCGCTTTTTTCTGATGACGGAATATATCTAATCTATATTTATTTGAAATGATATTTTCTTGGATCAAATTCATTCACCACTAGAATCCTTCATAAAACATCCACAATGCGTTGTATTTCCTCACGATCACCTGTAATCTAACATAAACATAACTCATGTTGACAATGCATAAAAATACATGATATTTTTGTCAAATTTTGTTGCTATATAAATGTAAAATACGCAATATCTTTTATTATTTTGATTGTTTAAATGTTGTTAACAATAAACTCATCATAGATACCAGGACTAAATTTAGTATATACGCCAGACGAGCGTTTTGTCTACAAAAGACTCATCAGTGACGCTCGAATCCAAAAAATTTTAAAAGGCCAAATAAAGTACGAAGTTGAAGAGCATTGAGGACCAAAATTCCTAAAAGTTTTGCCAAATACAGCTAAGGTAATATATGCCTGATGTAGAAAAGCCTTAGTATTTCAAACAATTCAAAAATTTGTAAACAGTAAATTTATAAATATAACCATATCAATGAGAATTCATGTCAGAACAAAAAATGCTGACTACTTGGCCAAATAAAGTACGAAGTTGAAGAGCATTGAGGACCAAATTGCTCATAGAATTGGATAAAATTGAATTGTCATGGGTTATTTTGTGGCGGATTATCATTCTGTACTTATAGTCCGAAGATATGTTTGGCGACATTTGCTTAATTTATGCAGACTTTGGTTAGTCCAGCTGCTTATTCTAAATTATTGCTGAATGGAGTTCCCTTCGGTAAACTAACTTTGGATCGCCCATCTGTGATAAGTGATAAGTGCAATCGTCATTAAAATTTTATTGATTGACAAATATTTTGGTTGTGTACTGTTGTTGTTACAGTTGTTGTTATTTGAATGGATTTTGAGTAAATGTTAAACAAAATCAGTGTATGTTTTTTTGTTGTAGTTTAATACAAATTAAGTCATTATTGGTGTCTGTTCGTCAATTTAAAATTTGGTAATTTACATCAAGTGATCAATTTGATCAAATGATATATCCAATAATAGAATTTAATGAAATGAAAATTAAATTCGTTTATTGAATTAACATATAAATGTATTTGAGACTCAACAGATCGAGCCGTAAAAGTCGGTGCAATTTTACCTTAATATCAAACGGAGAGGATGTTGAAAAATTTAGACCCATCCTCTCCCACCCTTATACATCGAACTTTGTTTGCTGCTGATTTTAACCTTTTCAGATGCTCCAGTCTTTATACACATATCCGTCATGGTAACATGCTGAAGCACAGTCACACAACCGTAGCGAAATTTACTTCATTTTATGCAGACTATTGATAGCCCAGCTGCTAATTCTGAAATATTACTGAATGGATCGCCCGTCAGTACAACAGTTTTGGATCGCCCAGCTGTGATACAGTGATTAGTTTAATCGTCATCAAGATTTTATTGATTGACAAAAACTTTGGTTGTGTACCGTGTTACGGCCAGAAATTACCTTTAAATTGTAGCCAACAAAAGACACAAATCAATAATAAAATTTAACAATATTTATTATACAAAAGTTTACAAGAAGTATTACACAAATATCACTGTCAATTAAATTGTCAAAATATAAGTTCAATCTTTTATCTTTATCTGCATCCGGATATCTTTCGGAATCCAATCTGAATATCACTACTACGGTCACAATCCAGTATGATGCTGTTTGTAGAATAAAAGTGTCAATCCAAATGCTATGAATATTAATGTCTTTCGATGTCTAAGTCTAAGTGTGTGAATTTAACTTTAGTGTCTGTATATATATAGTTGTCACGGAAAATTCTAGAACACTCTAGAATGGAACGTCCTAGAAAGTTACAACGGAAGTTTCTAGTAAAATGTAGAAGTTTATATAACGCATCTTTTATTAGGATCATTCTGGAATCATTATGTAAGTCAAATGGAAAGTTCCAATCATTCTGTGATTGTTCCAGTGATTTCTAAACTGCACAGTTCTAAGATTATTCTGTAAACAACTATCAGGCCACACAACACAAATCAGGCCAACTTTAATAAATACAATAATGACAATATCATAACAACTGTCGTTGTGACAGTTGTTGTTTGAATAAATCTTGATTTAATGTTGCCATGACAATTCAATATCCAAACAAAATCAGTGTATGTTATTTGTTGTATTTGAATACAAATCAAGTCATCAATGGTGTCTATTCGTCAATTCTAATATTTGATAATATACATCAAGTGATAAATTTGATCAAATGATATATTCAATAATTGTGTGTTATTAAGACCAAAGCTAAGTGTTTCTTTAAAATATAATTTATTCAGATATATATTAACATATAGGTAAACTCGTTGTTACTGACCGGAAGACTGTGGAATTTAAACCTCCAAATAGTTATCAAAGGTACCAGGATTTTAATTTAGTACGCCAGACGCGCGTTTCGTCTACATAAGATTCATCAGTGACGCTCATATCAAAATATTTATAAAGCCAAACAAGTACAAAGAGCATACATTTTGTTACCAAACCAATAATTTTTTTCAGTACAAGACACAATAAAGTGTTGTTTTGGGATGCAATGATTAACACTTTATTTGAACTTAAAACAAAAAATCTGTGGGGCTTGAACTTGATAAATTTAACATAGAAAGCAATGGAGCCACACATTAGTGGTGTTCTTTCTTAAATCTTTTAAACCTGTTGAGAAACGTTGACGAAACAATGAAATTTAACTTTGATGAATGGTCAAGCTACGAGTGTATTTGCCGAACTCTTAAGATCCAGAAAAGTCGTCGTTTGCTTAAAATGAAAATAAAGTTAACTACATGGTAGAATGGGAAGTACTGATACACATACTTTTCTTGCTGACTTTATAGCCCATACTATTATACAGTTAGCATAAAATGAAATAAACGTAAGCGGTTTAATAAAAATCATGCAGTTGGAGTATTTGTGATACTGAATCAATCATTTTTTCGATTTTTTTTTCAACATTTTTCGATTTGATTATCTCAGAGTCATGATAATATCACAAAATAAACAAAATCTGTACCCTATATGCCTTTTGATCATAAATAAGTTCAGTCGAAAATACCTTCATATTGCAAAGATCATAGTGTACCAATCATTTCTTATACCTATACCAAACCAATTGGTATAAAAATTGTCAATTACAAACACGTTTTGCAGGATTTCAATATTGACGACTTCAAGTCTCAACCACCTGATTGCACTTGTGATAGTTTCCATTTCACATAATGATCAGGTTGGCCGCATTATCACTGGTGACCTCAATATTGTCAATAACACTCCCCTGCGAAATGGGTTATACAAAGGTCCGAAATATCGTGAGCCTAAATCCATCAATTGGAATTGCAACTTCAAAATACTGATGGATTCAGTGAAGAGTATGCCACGCAATGGACTAAGCGCGAGAGGGAAGACGTAGATACTCTTTCAAAATGGATTAAAGCTGTGAAGTCGTCGATACAAATCAGAATTTAGAAACTGAATGGTTCTATCAATACCCATGCTACGTCAATCTTAAAATACTCAAATCTTGCATAACACTTGTCCTACACATATGTTTTTGTTCCCGCAGATAAACCCGTAATCAAATACGTTTTGTGTGTAAAAATCATTAACATTAACTGCTTGATAAATGAATAAGGTATTAACAATTCACTTGGAAACTCAGCATATACCCACACGACACTTATCAAAAAGAATATCCTGGATAATTATAGATTTGTTCTGTGTTTCTTCGGAATTTCAACCAAAGATAGAGAATTGGATCTTCCATCACTGTATTGGATACCTCAACTACATAAGTGTTCTTACAAACAACGGTATATTGCTGTGACTTATTAACATTATTTTATTAGCAATCAAAGCCGAGCTTCAAAGTTATTGTGAAACTGCCTGGGTGGCGTGAATCAGATTTTGATACTAAAAAATCCTATAGATCTTTTAGAGTACATACAAGACTCTTTCATCTTGCAAAAGTAATAAAACATTTGACTTTTTCACTTTACACGAGTATTTCCCTTGCCAAACTAACGGACAAATTGAATAAATTGGTATTGCTTTGTTTCATTAAAAAGAATGAACGACGTACATACAAGTATCGTGTCTTAGGGAGGGATAAATCCTACTTTGTAAAGGATCGCTCTGATTCAAAACCATTCTCTGAATCTGACATTATCATGATGCTTATTTTCTTGATTGACAGCATATTTGTTACGTTTTGAGAACATGTCTTTCAAAGACTCTCGGCATTCAAATGGGAACCAATTGTGGACCTCTTCTTGCCGACTTGTTTCTTAATTATAATGAGGCTGACTTCATACAGGAACTTAGGAAGAAATATAAGAAGTTAGCAATTACTTCTGATGTTCACAGTCTTTTCGTATGTTGAGCTGTTACACCACTGTCCCATGTGAGGGAAGAGTTGAGCATCCAGAAACATGTATGAGCCAACCATATTATTTCTATACCTGTCCCAAGCCAGGAGCTTGTAGTTCAGTGGTTATCGTTGGTTCATGCGTGCCATTCTATTTTTTTCGTAATTTTCTTTGTTATAATGTAGGCCGTTAGTTTTTTTGGTGGAATTGGTCAACATTTCTAGCCGACTATTTGGTATGGATTTTTTTTACATTACTCAAGGTCGTACAGTTACATTTAATCAAATAAATTAATAGATATAGGAAGATGTGATATGAGTGCTAATGAGACAACTCTCCATCCAAGTAACAATTTATCAAAGAAAACCATTATAGATCAAGTCTATATAGACGTTTGGTGAAAAGTCGTATCATTGGCAACAAACAATATCACCATGCCTGTATATTACAATCTTTTGAGTACAAAAATTGCGCGAAATGAAAAGTTTGATAACGCGTGTACATCACATTCAAAAGAGTTATAATTTCTCAAAGATGAGAAATGCATAAGTTTGGTGGGTGATTACTAAGGGTGTAATTACACTGGAATCTTATTATACAAAATAGAAATAGTTCTTTATATACGATGTAAATGATTATTATTATATTCCATATTACGGATTACCCGATTTCATGGTTTATTGAACATGGAAATTGGATGGAGATATTGTGGAATAAAAACACATAATCTTTTTAATTTTGTTTTATCATTTCGTGGTTTATCTAACAGCATGAAAATTTACAAGTGACATGCTATTGAAGCTGGAATAAAACCAAAAAGCTTTTTAAACTTAATGACACAGAAAACATGACACATTATATACTAACTTTTTCCCCAATTTACCATTGGGAAAAATATGTCTATCGATTTTTATCAAACCCTTTTTTGGAATTATTTCAGATTTTCATAAATATCGTTCTTTACACCAGAAAAGTTATTTATAGACAAGTGTATGAGTTTAGTAATGACTAGTATATCACTGTCGGACACGCAAGACAGAGATGTATATTATATACTTGACAAATTTGAGTAAGTAATGCCGTGTACACTGATCAATGCCATCAGAAGTGAAGAGAAGCATAAACTTGCTTTGTGTTATTGCGTTATAAGAGTTTTAAAGCCCGACAGGAAATCGCTTGAATACCTGGACGTGTCACTTTACAATACCACGAGGAATAATTACTTTGGCAATGCTAGTGATCGGATAAGTACGGCTGGTAATCTACACACGCAGAACAATTGGTTCTGCAATAAAAACCGTGAGAGGATTTTCCGGTTGTTCTTGAGTGGAGCAATTGTCATTGCTTCAAAATGTATGTACATTTCTAAATCGCAATTTTCTAATTCAACTGATCAAAAAATTGAAAATCAGAGAATACCATGCTGTGGTGAATACTTTAACAAAGAGATACATGTATCATTTACTATTGTGCATGGAGCTAAACTCCTACAAAATTAGTTGTCCCACGAGAAATTGGCAAAAAAGTGACATTTCAATTTTGAAATGGTTATATTAACAGACATGCAAGGTTAAATTTAAGGGTTTGTTTATCTGTCAATGAGTATAAATGTTGTTTTGGTGGAGTGTACGCCGTCCGAAGTTGATAGACATCTTAATAAATCTAAAAACTACAAAGTTTCATTATTTTATGCGTGAGGGGATCGGTTAGGATTGAGGACATCGTGAATGCGTGAGGGGATGTAAAATCATATTATCTTTTTATCCAAGCTATGAGTCGTTGAAAGTTGCCTAAATTTGTTTAAATTGTTTATGAAAAAACATATTTGTGTGCATAAAAAAATCGATTAGATAGAATTTCGAAATAAATTTCGGGAATATACGTACACGTTTTATTATATGTTTTTAGAAAAATAAAAATAAATGTGGTGTCAACAATTTTGTTTTCTTGCTACAAGTTAAAATAAAAGAAATTTTATTCAGTCCAGTATATATTTTTTTTTTACCAAAAGAGTTGTCTTCCCTTAAAAGGCTTATTTAAAGGGAAAAAAAACACAAAAATTTGTCCAAAATTGCAGATTTGGGCAAATAATCGGTCTAGTTATTTGCCCAAATCTGCAAATTTGGAGACATATTGGCAATATTTTGGTTAAACTGTTTATTTATATAAGGAAACATTGTCGAATATTAAATTTTATGATTTTAAAATTTTTCTTCCCACAATTTATTTCAAAATTCTATCTCGTAGTTTTTATACGCCCGTCGTCATCATCTCGGACATTGATACAAATATGCTAAAACCAATATGCCTGAAACTTTGGTGAATTGTTTAGATCTATTGACGTGAGCTCCCTTTTTCATTTATATAAATTTCGGTTCAGTGAGTTTTTGAGTTTTATTCATTAAAAAAGGGGAGTTTTCGGACATAACTCAAAAATAATTTCTTAAGCTTGCAATAAATTTTGGTGATTTTTTTATTCTATCCACATGAGTGCCCTTTTGATTTTTATAAATGTTAGACTATACGTTTCCGATTTATAGGGGGGGGGATCTTCTTATTTTTGACAATAACTCAAAAATGCTTTCAGCAGTTTTTATAAAGTTTTATAAATTGTATATATCTAATATTGTAAGCTCCCTTTTGATTTTTATAAATTTAAGATTTTACAATTCAAAGCTGTAAGCTTTTATTCATAAAAAAGGGGTGACTTTAAGTTTTTGGACATTATCCTTAAAGTGCTTTGAGAAGTTTTCATTAAACTTTGATGACTGATTTATATCTATTAAGATAACCTCCTTTTAGTTTATTTGATAAATTTCTGATATATCATTGAGAAGTTATTGAACTTTATTTGACCATATTACAAAGTATTGTGCAATAGCACAGTGTTTTTATTGCACTACAGCAAGAAATCTATAATTGAATATATTATATTCAATTTATATATAACCAATTTCAAGTTCTTTGACTACATTTTTTCAGAACCTGTAATTCGTGCCAAATATTCAATTACAATCCAAATTCAGACCTGTATAAAGCTTAAATATTGTGTCCATTTTTGTTCCAACTGTTCAAGGTTGGACCTCTGCGGGCGTATCTAGAGCGCAGCAGTTTATTTTTATACACTCAAATTTGCTTTTTCATGAACAGTTTAACCAAATTAAGGCCGTACGGTGACCTATAGTTGTTAATGTCTGTGCCTTTTTGGTCTTTTGTGGATAGTTGTCTCATTGTCAATCATACCACATCTTCTGTTTTATATTAGACAATTTCAACGACTCATAGCATGGATAAAAAGATAATATGATTTCACATCCCCTCACGCATTCACGATGTCCTCAATCAGAACCGATCCCCTCACGCATAAAATAATGACAATTTGTATTTATTACATACATTAATTATCAACAAATTAGATTTTTTCGAAAACAATTTTACACTGAACATTTATTTATGACTTTGAACTTTGACTTCCCATATAAAGGAGTAAGGGCCGATTTTGGCCTCAAATTTCATGTTCATCTAACGAAAGATTTTGGACAATTTTTAAACATTAAATTCAATTGATTCGATTAATTTTGTGAAATATTTTAACTGATTTAGTCATTAAAAACGCTCCCATTCAAGCTTAAATATGAAAAATCTATCAAATATGTCAAAAAACGTCACTTTCCAGATAGTTTTTGTCAAAAATGAAAGTGGCCGCATCCGTGTTCATCCTCAACCTTTATATATGTTATGTATTACCACCATGCAAATACAACTGAAATTTTAATATTATGAATGAACACGAATGCGGCCACCTTCATTTAAGACGGAAACCATTTTAAATTTAAATAAAATGCTAAAATTGTGAAGATTTCAGTAATTTAGCATGACTAAATGATGCTAGTACCCGCTATATTTGCATTGTATGTCAAAAACAGCCCATATTTATGAAGGAGAAGCATTATACTTTCCAATAAACAGCTTACTGAATCTACTCCTTTCTTGTAAGAATATAAATAGAAAAAAATATCAGCATACTTGGTTCTGGTCTAAGCAGATATGTGTTGCACATTGAAATTTCAGTGATGTGCGTAAATGATTAACTGAAGTTCAAAATGCTGATTTGAAATGAACATTACTAACAGGGTTCGTCAACCTCTCAAACTTAAATTATTAAAAAGTACTATTGACTCTTCGCGCGTCTCCAAATTATTGTTTAGTACGAGAAAACCGTCAATTGTCAATCCAAATTTCTTGATTATTTCAAAAACCAAAATAGCTAGTTATCAAATCCTATGAATTAGGATGAAAATTGTTTTAGATTTTGTCATGTAGACGCATTAATAGCTTACTATACAATATGGATTTTGCTAATTTCTGAATGTCTTTCTGTAAGCTGCAATTGTTTATAGTTTTCATTGTTTTTTTATGATTTTCTTGATCTATATGAAAATTAAAAAATATACTTTTTGTTGTACATTTTATCCACCCATATGCACTTTTGGTAGTCATAAATTTCAAAAACAATTTAATATAAAAATATCTTATATTGTTACACTAAAAAGGAAAAGTTGTAATTAGCTGTTTTCTAACAATTTCTGTTGAACATCGTAAACAATAATTCATAACCAAATAATTGAAAGAAAATGATATGCATGCACGATATGATAACGCTAAAATGTGAAGAAGAATTTTATCTATCTATTTGGGTTGTCTTGATAACTATTTCACGTTTTTAGAACCATTTGACACCTTGAGAATCTGCTTATATTGGTATGTTACAAAAGCTAATGTGGACAAATTTTTTCCGTGCGATGCAAATTCCTTTTTGTCGGCAAGCTCTGTGTACATTGCTTTCACATAACTGTGATATTAATTGCAAATTGATTTACGTTAAAAAAAAATTCCACGTTTAATATTTTTCGTTGTCAAAAAAGGCAACAGTAGTGTACCGCTGTTCAAAAGTTGTTAATTGATTAAGAGAAAAAAAATCTGGGTTATAATCTAAAACCGAGGGAAACACAACAACTGTAAGAGGATAACAACGAAATTACAGTTCATAGAAGTGCATAAAAAAAACAATGAATCATACGTAGAAACAAACTATTAGATAACAACTTCCATATGCCCGACTTTTTGGTACAGGGCATTTTAAGAAAAAAATGATGCGTTTAACCTGGTTTTGTGATTCCCCGCGCTTTATGGTAATGTCAAATATACCGCTAAAATGACAACGTTACATTACGGGAATACAGTACAAATACATACAAGCCACCTATACCACTCACAGATGTAAAGAAATAAATTTATAATATCATAGTACATTTCGACATGTTGATCAAAGAATAACAACGAATAACTAAAATTAATTAATAAGGACAGTGCAAAAGATCAACTTGATAGAATTACGAAGTTTCTGTCTGGAACCCGAATGGATCAACACCACAAAAAGTAACGTCACAAGTAAATTTCTGAAAATAGGATATAATCAAGATTAGGTTTCTTATTTAGTTTTAATGTTACAGTAGTCTAAAACAATAACAAGAATATTAATATAGAATTGTGTTATCTGGAATAGGTCGAGTTCGGTACTTACTAATAAATGTCATGATTTTAATTGCACGAAGCGTAATGTTATATTTTGAGTATCCATTCATCGTTTCGTTAAAAAAAAAAACGTCTGTTAGTTTCGACTTCTGGGCACCTCCATTTATGATGCAGTGTTTTTGTTGCATATATTTGTAGGTCGTTTTATGCAATTTATTATCACGTTATAAATATATTGATTATGCTGACAAAATTTTCACTTTTATAATTATTGAATATTTTTCAAAGCAGAATCACCCACAACATACCGTATATAGACAAAGCAACACATCTCATGAAGCCACTCAGAATATAATAAAAACTGTCGAGGTAAATCGTGTCGCTCAGATTGCTTTACAGGAACTTCGGCACAACCTTTTTGATCTTTTGGTCCTCGATGCTGTTCAACTTTGTACTCGTTTCGGCTTTCAAACTTTTGTATCTGGGCGTCACACGTAGGTCTTGTGTGAACAAAATACACTTCTGGCGTATTAAAAATTTTGAACTTGTTGCCTTTTGTTGGCTGTTGTTCGTGTGATTCTTTGTCAATTGTGTTCTCCAATTTATTTATATTGTAGTCCTGTGTTGTCATTTTGATGTTATATTTCATATGGCCATAAAAGTGCGAGGTTTGGCATGCCACAAAACCAGGTTCAACCCACCATTTTTTCCTTTAAAAATGCCCTGTACCAAGTCAGGAATATGGCCATTGTTATAATATAGTTCGTTTCTGTGTGTATTACATTATAACGTTGTGTCGTTTGTTTTCTCTTATTTTTTAGTGTAAATTCACATTGCGATAAGACGTGTCACGGTACTTGTCTATCCCAAATTCATGTATTTGGTTTTGATGTTATATATATATGTTATATTTGTTATTCTCGTGGGATTTTGTCTATGTGTGTTACATTTTAGTGTTATGTCGTTGTTCTCCTCTTATATTTAATGCGTTTCCCTCGCCTTTAGTTTGTTACCCCGATTTTGTTTTTTGTCCATGGATTTATGAGTTTTGAACAGCGGTATACTACTGTTGCCTTTATTTATTGGTGATAATGACACTCCCTACACGTGTGATGTATACATTCAAAAGTTGGATTTCGCTTACAGTATAGGAACTATAGAAAATTGTCATAATTAGTTAGAAATCAGTATAAATGAAAACTGTAAAAAATATCATTGGTTGAAGCCTGAAAAGGTCGGCGTACAAGTTGGATTGAAATAGTTTTTAAATCTTACAAAAAAGCCCACAGCTGCCTCTTGAGAATGGCAAGTAACACCATCAAGAAAAAAAAACTCATACCTACAGTAAAGAAAAAATAAACAATATATCACAATAACATATTGTATTGTTTTGTGCAATATTCACCAACATTGGTTATACCTGTAACTATTTTTACTGTTTGTCCTTTTGGTTTTATGAACTGTTCAACGGTTGTAATGAATTATTAATTTTCAAATATTTTGGCCTTGGGCATCACTGAAAAGACAGATATAGTCGAAGTATATGTTTCATGCAGTAGAAATGTACCCAAAACTGTTTTCCTACTTCGAATTTGCTGAAGCCGCAGAGTAGTTAATTTTGAATGATTTAAAAGCTTGTTTTTTTATATAAATTCTTTAGAACTATGCAATCTTATTAAGACATCGGCGACAGTATATATATATATAGTTATTCAGAAAAGGCAGTTGTGTTTTTAAGGCAAAGTTTTCTCCTATCTTACAAGGTTGATTTATTTACCTTTCATAACTATAAATTACGAGCATAATTGTGTGCAAAATGATACTTTCCAAACATTGATCACGAGCAACTACAGAAACAAAATGGCGGTTCATCCAAAGGATACACAGTATTTTACAGCTTTATTGCAACCAGAGCAAAGTAAGAATTTATTTCTTGGCAATGCTCGATTGAAATGATAACAAAATGACCATTCTGTTTTAAAAAAAAAATGTTGTTTAGGTTTAACTGTTTGAAAAAGGTAATCTTTAATTTTAAGTAAGATATTTCTTTTATTGTCTCTCTATTTTGATATTAATATTTAGGAAAATACAGTTTATTTCCCAGAAAGGAAACTCCTTTTGAAGCGGCTTAAGGAGGTAGACCTAGGTTAAGGGAAATAACTCTTAAAATCATCAGTACGCTTGTGTCAACCATTTTCATAAATATATTCTAAGCTTCTAGGTTACATAGATTATTTCAAATCTGTTTCAGGTAAATGCTTAAAAAAACATTGATGAAACTTGACTTTAACAAACACATAACTGATTTAAAGAGTTATCTCCCTGAACCAAGGCCTACCACCTTAAGCTGACCATCACTAGATTTGATATTTAGTTTCACTTGAGAACTCTTCAACATAAGCTTACAAAAGATACCATTTACGTTCTTAATTGTGAAGTTTACGTTTGACTGTGATTGCTTCTTCCATCTGCTTATTTCTTAACTCGCTCACTGTGCCATTGTCTATATTTACATTTTATCATGCAATGAACAAAAGCCCTGCATTAATCATAAACAATTAAGTCAGTGATTTGGAAACAAAAAGTAAAAATCACAAAAATACTGAACTCTGAGGAAAATTCAAAACAGAAAATCCTTAATCAAATGCAAAAATCCAAAGCTCAAATACATCAAACGAATGGATAGCAACTGTCATATACCTGACTTAGTACAGGCATTTTTTGTGTAGAAAATGGTGGATTGAACCTTTTTTTATAGATAGCAAAACCTCTCACGTGTATGAAAGCCGCATCAAGTTTTATTATTGACAACGATATGTGAACAAAAATTTTTTTACAGTAGACAACGTTGTGTTATGATCTTAATCACTATAAAAACAAACAAATATATAACAAAGAAGCACAAAAAGGCATATAAACAAAGGACATTCGCAAAAATGAAAGACAATGATACAAAAATTTATAACAGCACAATAACACAATGACGGGATGTATAAGTACAGAACCACTGGACACAACACATTAATTTTCCCAAATTATTTCATAGATATCAAATTGGCCGTAGAAACCTGATAATAATGGTAAACAACACGTTATAAATGTTATGCATCCGAAGCGCCTTTCTGGATGTATCTTCATCAGGAACGTTAAAAGCCGAATATTTGAAAGTCAAGAAAGTAAAAAAAAAACTAACAAAAATTGAAAAGCTATCACCAAAATTGGACTAAAAAATAGTCAAATCCATCAAAGTTCAATAATTTCAAGATGTATGGACAGAATAAACTAGACACCACAATTATTACGGTTATGTTGCCTATAACTCCTGCAAATTGAGAATCAATCAACGGAAACTTATTGACATTTGAATAAGCGAATTTTCAAAGGTTATTTATTTCAAGCTGTATTTCGTCTTTTAAAAAAATGTTGTTTAATTGATACTTAGATTGATAACGTTTTAATAAGTTAGATTATAACAAAATATTTATAACTACACAGTCAAAATTATTAATGGACCTCCATTTTGCCGAAACCTTTTATTTTGGTTAGCACAATAAATGTATCCTCAGACTGTTTATGAAGTCTTTGCACTAAATCTGATGGAAATATACTGCATTATATTTCAGATAGGTAAAATTGAATTATTTATTGGTCCCAATTGTCTTTGAACTATCAATCAGTAATTGCAAGTACTCTTACATCGTTACTTGTGACTATTTTCTTTGTGTCACACGTTTTTATGTGTGATAATACAAAAATAAGAATTACAGACGGCAAACAAGGAAAACTACTGAAGTACAAGGTCATGTCGTATGACAGCCCATATTTAATGCGGTGGTCTTCGAAATGTTTCGAAATGTTTGTAAGTGTTCAACAACCTTCTTATCATAAGACAATGATTTAAAAGCTCCACAAATGATCAAATCAAATTCAATTTGCTACGGATGAAAAAGAAACAACTCATATACAGAGAAAAACAGAATGTACCGATATTAGGGGACTCGCAGACTTTAAGAAAATGAAAACCAAAATCTTTTTGCTTTTCTTAAACCAAGTCAGGAATATGACAGTTGTTGTCCATTCGTTTGATGTGTTTTATCATTTGTTTTTGCAATTTAATTGGGGACTTTCCGTTTTAAATTTACCTCGGAGTTCTGTATATATTGTGATTTTACTTTATTCAGCCATACACGACCCCGAAATGACAAAGGTAAAACAATTCAAACGAGAAAATGAATGGCTAATATCTTCAAAACCATCAACGAAAATATGAAATAATAAACAGCAACAAACGACAACTACTTAATTCCTGGCTTGGGACAGGCACATACAGAATGTTGGCACCAACCGTTCCCCTTGCGTGGGAAAATGTTGCAACATGAAAATCAATCTAGTTACTCAAATGAATATACCGATATACAATCTGTCACAAGAAAGTTCATTTTGTGTATTCAATACGTTAAGAATGAGAATATTCTGACCAAACAAATATAACGTTTACAATATTTGAAACCTGACAAAAGTGTGATGTTGTAATAATTTACGACAAAAGATATGTTCACTGGTGAGTGTTATATAGACGAAACGTGCGTATGCTGTATCAAATTCCAATCCTGGTACCTTTGATAAGTATTAGCTTCCCAATTGTTGATTTTCTATTTTGCTACGTAGCAATATTCAAGGTACCTACATATGGAGTATATATCTCTTATTTAAAACGATATTCTATAACTTGAATTTCCTGCTACTTTCTTGATATAAGGGTTACTGTTCAAAATGAAGCTATAAAATCAAGAGATTGAAACCATCCTACAGAATTGTTTTGGACTCAACGTCGGGGTTATTAACTGTTTTGAACTATCTGTTGGTGGCCTCAGAGACAGAGGGACCCATAAATCGAAAATAAACTGACAACACCATGGCTAAATATGAAAAGGACAAACAGACAAACAATAGTACATATGACACCACATAGAAACTAAAGAAAAAACAACACTAACCGTAAAACTAGGGATGATCTCAGGTGCTCCGGAAGGGTAAGCAGATACTATCCACATGTGGCACCCGTCGGGTTGCTCATTTTAACTCAAATCCGTTAAATAGTCTAATTCGGTAGGTCACATGCATAAAAGGGAAGGGGGTTGTAGTTACGACGTAAGGAACATATCCGATATCATTTGTGAAACGGTTATTCCATAACGGTCACGGGGATGATTTTAACTTTCCCTTTGGAGCTCATGGTTTAATAGCTTTTTGTGAGCAGCAACCCTCTATCAAGAAAATTATGATAGGAAATGCAAGAACGGGAATATCGTATCAACTGGGAGATGAAATCATCTCTTTTGTCGTAAAGTTTTGTTTTCGACCGACCCTCATTGTCAATTTCTAGATGTAAGTCAAGATATGAGGCCGACTTAACTGTATCTGTTGTATCCTTCATCTCTAGTTTGATGGGATAGATGCGTTCAACATAGTCACCAAATTTTGAATTATTCAGTGAAAGAACATCATCTATATAGCGGAAAGTAGAGTTAAAGTATATTACTAACTTCTTATCTTTCTTCCTAAGAAGTTCCTGTATGAAGTCAGCGTCATAAAAATAAAGAAATAAGTCGGCAAGAAGAGGGGCACAATTAGTTCCAATTTGAATACCGACATGCTGTTGAAAAACACGTCCTCCGAACGTAACAAATATGTTGTCAATCAAGAAATCAAGCATCTTGATAATGTCAGTTTCAGAGAATTTTTTGTTTGAATCAGTGTGATCCTTTACAAAGTAGAATGTATCCCTCCCTAAGGCAAGAATAATGTGTCCAGTTAGGTTAAAACTACATGATTATTACTTTGTGAGATAGCAAGTTCAAATCCAGCTCAGCGTATTAGTCACGTTCAAAGCCGAGTTGATATTCATCATTATCATTAAATATATATCGAGGTTACCTTTTTAAAGTAAAATTTTTGATAAAATCACTAAAGAAAAAGGTTCACTAAACTCATCAAAAAAAGATAAATTGCAATATGAAAACATAGATATTTGTTAACATTTTCCAATTTTACGATAAAATCACAAGTAACAGAATTCAAGTTCAAATCATTCAATCATCAATGAAATGGATGTCAACATACACCCTATTTGATAAAAAGTTCAGCAGGTCTCGTTATATTGTCCATTTAAGATGGAACTATATGCATTGTCAGTGTTACTGGTCCCGATAGCTTTACATAAATGGTAGAGTTCTGGAATGGTTTAAATGATCCTTGAAAAATGCAAAAATATTCAGAAAGAAAACAAATTATTGCTATGTGTTCTTCCAAAAAAGGGAAATTGAGTACACAATTTATGACCATTCCGTTTTGTCTTGATGTTGTTTCTTTATAGACAATACTTTACTTTATACGAACCTAGCAATGAGACATTCACAGCAAATTAACAAACCGGTCAGAGATAAAAGAGGGGCGAAAGATACCAGAGGGACCGTACGTCAAACTCATAGATTGAAAATAAACTGACAACGCCATGGCGATAATTTATATGATCAACAAATAAACAAATAAACATATGAACACTTTTCTGGAATAAAAACCTAGTACTGTGAAAGTATTTTTTCGTGGGGAACCAATGTTCGTGGTTTTCGTGGATGACTGTATCCCCGAATTTAAGTGTCCAACGAAATAAAACATCCATTGTCCAAATCGAGACATAGAAAGATCCCCATGTTGGTTTGACTACTGATATGATATAGAGAATATATTGATTAACGCCATAACTGGTAATACTACAATAGTAGTCACAGGGCAAACGCCCTATGAAATACAACTGCATGCAGTTTTATACCCATTTAATCTTTAAGAATATAAACTGTACAACTTTTGATCTTTTAATTCACATAAAAAATATTTTTGATCGATGCAAGTCAGATTCCCGGTATTGATATGCTAGCATGATACAGTGTTCATTTTATATCCTTATAGTTCTCGTACATATGGAAAATAACAATTTTATGCTGGGCTTGATTTTGATAAGAACTATTTAACAACTCAAGATACGTTAATAGCAATTGTTTATGTTACTGTTTTTTTAGTTGACATGTTTATGGCTTAATTAACACCTTTGATAGTCTTTAATCTGTTGATCACTTTATTTAGGGTCAATTAGTGTGGTCACTATGATTTACACGGGTCAATGTTTACTTTGCAATTTCCTTCAATCCAGACAATTTTCAACCTTCATTTCTTATGGCAAAGGGTATCCAAATTATTATTTAGAAAACTAAAATCCATGAATTTAAAAACCCACGAACATGTAAATGTTGATCAAACCACGAAAATTGATACCCACGAATTAAAGTACTTTCACAGTATTTAAGATAGCTGTCGATGTCTAGATTTACATACCGTTCAAGGTCGTAAAACCGTCCAAGGTCTGAAAAGTATCAGTGATAATATTTAATTGATAACGTACGTTCACGCCAACGACAGACTAAACCACGCATTGTAGAAATAATTTTTATTGACATTCAATCAGACATTTTTCCGGCTATAACCTATTTAAAGTAGATAGAAGAACGCATATCAAATAGAAAAGATTATTTTTCTGTAGTTTGTACCTACGGTAATGCCTAAATAGATAGTCCTTTATCAGTTAGGTCAGGAAAGAGGAAGGCACTAATAATCCCGGTTATCTGTGTCACCATTCATAAAGGATTTGCTTTTGATAACTTTTAAACTTAATATCAAGTTTAGACGAAAATTAAAATAATTTCCTTCGGTATTTCATACAATTGATAAAATATGATAATTACGATAATGTGTTATCTTCCTGAACATTCATGACATATTTGTCAGTTAGTGGATTTAAAGAAAATATCAATTCAACAGTCAACAGCTGAAATGTGCTACTTGTACCCTGAATTTATTTCATTACTGCCACCGGGTCTATACTTCTGCTTGTGAACTGTTGGTCTCCGGCTGTAGCCTAATAGGCATCATTGGTATAATAATACGGATATAATGTTATTGAATTGTGCTGTTAAAAGGCAATAAAAATTATTAAGGAATATATATTTTCCTTATGCAAATCTCTAATTCCTTGCCTTGCTTTGGCTGTACTTGTTGTCGTTTTGTGTTTGATCTTATCAGATTTTCAATTTTCAAATCAGATATTAATTTTCAATTATTTTGTCCAAGGAGACATTAATTGTCTTATTACGCCACTGGTATTTTTAAATTTGTACCGTAAATGCCACTGGTGTATTTCAATTTGGTACGGTACTACTACCATTAATGTTAATGAAGCTAAAAATCGTAGATCTTGGATGTTATTTCTAACCAGTATTGCAGTTTAATGTCAAAATTTAGAGAGTAAATCCAGCTTTTAATTGGAAGCAGGCAACAGGAATCTTTAAAAAAAAAAAAACAACATTAAAACGATTATGTTTTACTTACATGTCAGTCTTTTAACCATGTTTTAATTTTCCCAGTTTTATCAGCAGATATAAAAAAAAAATTAAAAGGGACCTGCAAATCTCAATTATAAGTAAAAGTCAACTACGTGTTTTAAAATGAAAGAAGACCAAAAGTCCATTTAACATCATATAGAAAACAAAAGACAAAATAACTTAAAACAATCCGAAAACTGGGGCTGATCTCTTGTGCTCTTATACCATGGATTTAGGCAACAAAAAACCCGATGTTCAAAACCTTAAATCGATAAGAAGTGAAAAAGGGTAGCAAAAAATAAAAAGTAAAATCACAAAAATACTGAACTCAGAGGAAAATTTAATTGGAAAGTCCACAATCAAATAACAAAACACATCAAAAACGAATGGACAAGAACTGTCATATTCCTGACTTGGTACAGGTATGAGTGAAAATGAGTGGATTGCATAAACTCTTACAGGAATCGGTTGCGTCTCTTAATACGCATGCATCTCCTGTCATGTTAATTCCCACTTAATCAAACTGTGAGCAGAAAGAATGGGACACAGTGAAAAGCATCACACAAATTAATCATTATGTTGCTCATGGCAACGACAAATTCAGTGATAAGTCTCATTCAGTAACGGGACAATTGTGAATAAGTGCATACGATAATTAGAACATATGACAAATAGTCCACAACGGTGAATCAACTCGTGATGTCGTCCTTTAAACGTTTTGATTTTGTGAACTTTACCACTAAGAAATCTTGATTCAATAGTTTAATTGTACGCCGTAAACCTGCTTTCAATGAAACCATAATAGTATACGCAAGTTCTAGAAAAACCTCTTAACGATGGTATATACATTCCATATGCATGTGCTGATGGAATGAAGCTACATTACAATGAAAACTTTACAATGCTCTCAACCGACCGTTCGTTTCAATGTTTAAGATATAAGTCAAGATATGAGGCAGAGCAAATCGTATCTTCGGTGTCTTTAGTGTTGCGTTCGATGGGATGAATGTGTTTAAAATAGTAAGACAATGGAAATTATTCTATGAAGAACTGTCATATATCTACTAATAGTTATCAAAGGTACCAGGATTATAATTTAGTACGCCAGACGCACGTTTCGTCTACATAAGACTCATCAGTGACGCTCATATCAAAATATTTATAAAGCCAAACAAGTTCAAAGTTGAAGAGCAATGAGGATCCAAAATTCCAAAAAGTTGTGCAAAATACGGTTAAGGTAATCTATGCCTGGGGTAGGAAAATCCTTAGTTTTTCGAAAAATTCAAGATAAACAGGAAATTTATAAAAATGACCACATTATTGATGTTCATGTCAACACCAAAATATTGACTACTGGGCTGATGATACCCTCGGGGACGAAACGTCCACCAGCAGTGGCAGCCTGAGAAGATAATATTTCCCCCAATATATAAGTACTTCATTTTGTTCTTCTGACACGATGGTGATACTTAATTTTCAATTTTTGTTTTAGAGAGATTTGCAACATCATTTATCTCCCTTATTCGAAAAAGGCTATTTGGGTTTCTCATTAGCCGAAAACTATCAAATACCATTTGTTCTTAAACACAAACGCAACTGTATATCCACAGAGTTCATTTTATGTGATCGTATTCATCAATTCGTAAGATATATTGGTAGTTGCATAAGACATAATCAACAATTAGGGAAACCAACGAGTGATTTAATTTAAGCGAATTTAAAAAGCTTTCGAACCAATGTACATTTGAGATATAGTTGAGGTGTTCCAATCATAAAATCGCAATCATGCTCGCAGAGTTATTGAAGATCTATAATACTGGTGGCCACAATTATTAAGCACATTTATCCAAACCCAAATCCATCCTGCTTTACTCAAAAGTTTCATTCCCGAACTTTACATGTAGTGAGTAAAACGACATGTACGACTTAGCTTGTTAATGAATAACCTGATAACACTTCTAGAGCACATGTGATCACTTCTTTTTTGTTCAGTTAATGTTCATCAATCTTAAATATTTGTTTATGATTTTGATAACTGTTTCTTGTCTTTTCGACGTCTTTCTTTGGCAAATGGTTTTGTCTGTTTTGATTGGATTTTCCATCTTCTAAAAAAGAGACATTAATCTGTACCACAAATTGAACAAATCAAAATGTAATATTCGGTTTAGCATAGGTTCAAGGATTAAAGGTCTCAGATGACAATAAACTGTATCAAAATAGCATAATTTGAAGACCCTACACTACACAGTCATAAAACACTATAAATACTATTCAAAGAAAGATAACTATGACATGTTTATGTACAATTACAGTTGTACTATGTAGGAAATACAATTAAATGATGTGTTTTTCTTGGTTTTAGTTTGTAACCAGGATTTGTTTTCTCTAATTCGATTTACCATGACCAAAACGCCGATTAGTATCACAAGTAGTAAAAATCCAGTTCATTCATTTCTCTCCTAATCTTCTATATACCATATTTTCTAAAACAACAATATCATTTCGCTCTTTATCATCCGAATAAACTTGATTCGAAAAATCTTAAATCTGCCTTCATTCGGTCCCTGAAGTTTTTCATGCGGGTTACTTTAATAAATGGATCACATGACATTTTAGATACAGCTGACTAATTGTAAATTAACAGCCACCGAAAGAACCAACAACCAAATCAAGGAGTTCATATTTATAATTGAATTATTACGATACGAAAACGACAAGAAACTCGGGAACAATCAGAATTTCACCTATTCTCACATGCAGCATTAATTACTGAAACGTGACTTCTCTCAACTTTTTCGAAGATGTTTATGACAAATACATGCTGTTCAATATCCGTTCAATGTTTAACTTACTAGAAGTTCATTTAAACGGTACATAAAGTAGGAATTTATCTATATGGTATATTACATAATGTATAGCAGCGAAACAAGGTATTTCTATATCATATGAATTCAATTATGGGCAACATTTGTCTTAGAGTTAACTTCTTTTCATTGGAGTTAAAATGCGTTTATTAATGTGTGTTGTTTGTTCCAAATTGGCTAGGGGTATAGTCTGTAGTCAGAAACCTGTAGCATTTGTTTGTCTTTGGTGCATTTTTTTTTTAATAATTTTTCATTGATATGTTTTAAAGATTATAGTGGCGTCCATTTCGCTGAACTAGTGTACATTATTATTAAGGTGCCAGATAAAAGCCGCCTCTTAATTTGTGTTGAAACCAATAAGTAGCTTTTGGCGGTTTTGTCAAGTTGTTGTATCTTTTACACATTCCCTGTTTCCATTCTCAATTCGTTTCATTAGCTGTGTAGGACCATGACTAAACCAACTTCAATTAAATTAATTGAAAATTTTGAATTGGTATATTCAATTCAGATCCGTAATGGATTACATAAACTCTCATGAATTCATAAATTTGAACACACAAGGATGCGAGTATACTTTTTTATTTTATACAAGCGTGCACTGTCAAAAACATTATCAGTTTTTTTGTTTTATATCTATTTTACTTCTGTAAAGTTCTTGTTTGGTAACTCAGTTCAAACATATGTTATTGTTGAAACATTATTACTATTATAACATTTAGAATGTTCGTCTTCGATAAATTTAATATGAAACATGTTGAGACAATAATTACAACAATTATAATGTTTTGATATCGGATAGAATAATCAAAATTTGGCTGACCGTTGTTTGTCCTATTGTCCAATGCATGCCTAATATAATATATAAATAACTGAAATAGTAAAATCGAGGTTCAGTTTGATTGACAAACAAGTCTGAAACTAATGATTAACGTGTTGTTTACATAACGATTATGATTGCTCTTATTTGTTATAAGTAATTAGGTAAAGGTCAACCTGTAAATGATATTAACATAAATTTAATATTCTGTTTCTCATAATATATGTCAAAGTGTAAATAAATACCAAGGAATAGAAATCTGAATAAGATTCAGTATATAAATACACATGGATAAATACCCTGCATCTTCTGGTCATTGCCAGTGTTTGATGTTTACTGCAGTTTGTATCGATCTGTTATGTTAAGTATTTTTCAACTGATTTTTATAGTTAGTTCTTGTATGTTTTGTTAAACACTGTCCAAGATTAAGAACATTTACTATGCGGTATGGTTTTTTTCTGATTGTTGAAGGCCGTACAGTAGCCTTTAATTGCTGTCATTCACTTTATTTGAAATTTGGTGGAGAATTATGTCATTTGCCATCATACCTTATCTCCTTATTATTATACAATGTACAATCTTTTATTCATGTTTCAATTTTTTATCATAACCTAAAGATTTGCACAATGGTACTAGTACAAGATGGTAATATACGAAGATAATGTTATAAAATCGTGTTGACGAATATTAGTAGAAAACACAAGATTTTTATTAAATCAAAGTGTAAAATTTTCAATCATTTGATAACTTATTTAAAAATTCATTACAGAAATAGAATCTTTTTTACATAAAATATATAACCAGTTTTAATACAAATTTATTTGGTTAGTTACAATGTAATCATACAAGTCTTGTATCATAATTTAAATCGTACCAAAATAAAAAGCCTAGATTGAAAAAAAAAGAAACTGTTTATCAACTACAACAACAGCAATTAGAGCTGCATATATTCTTCTTTCACTGACTGCAAAACAGCTACCGTATATCAATACCTGCTTTCGCTACCAAAGACAGCGACGACTGCAGGTTACTAGAAAGGCGTACACTAGTTTCATGAGATCAAGTTGAAGACTTTATTTACATTGCAATTGGAGGAAACGACAAAATTTCAATTGACACAACAGTTTTCAATAGTTTTGTCACATAGCACTAGGTAAAGTTATTAACTTTCAATACGGCAACCAACCACTTCGAAAAGGTATCACGCAACTACAAACATTCAAACACTTATGGCCTGTAAGACATCATACTTATGCATAAGAAATCACAACAACTAGCTAGATACAGGTAGAAGTTGGTTGTATCAAACGACCTATATCAGAGAAAATAATTGACATTGAGTTCAATATCACTCTAATTATGGGTTGATTTAAAATGTTTTTGCATATTAATCATGTTGTTTTCTTACCTGTCTACCAATGAACTTATAGCGTCCGTTTTGCTGAATAAGTATACGGTATTGTTTATGGCTACAACTGATTACTAATAGTTCTCGTGAAAGTATACAAGTCAGTTGTTGTTCCTACTTTTTTTCATAGCTGTATAGTTTGGTGTGATCTGAAAAACAAAGATATCACATTTACTGAATATAAGACTATAAGACCAGATATGTGTGAAAGCATAGTTTGGCTACGTAATATAACCTGCGATATCGAAAAACGTAAATAATATTTCTTTGGAAAAGTTTGTAAAACAAAAAACTCTTGTCTTGCAAACCAAATCTATCTACAAAGCCTTTTTTCGGGACGAAATCATATTGGATCTATTCCCAACATATTGGACATTCTAAGTAAATACAATCTGTATGCATTTCTTATTACCTATTCTAGTGATCGCAACTTTCCTGATAAGCTTCTAAGGAAAGTATTTTTGTAAATGCAGATGAATCAAAACATGATAATCTCTCGCTGATACGCATTCATTCGGACAATGACTTCAACAAATTCAAATATATGCATAAATCAGTATATGTGGCTCATGTGTGGAAATTTCCTTCGAACAGCTCCGAAATAAACACTGCACTGTTTATCGGTATACTGATATCTACCGCTCCAAACAACGTTTTCAAATCTTGTGAAATTTGCGACCGTCTGTTCACTGACGTTTTTTGTACATCCATGCTTTGCTCCCATTGGTAGACTTCGGCTGTTGTCTGCTCTTTGGTCGTGTTGTTGTCTCTTTGACATATTCCCTATTTGCATTCTTAATTTTATATGCCTGTTCGTGCACATTAAATATGTACAGTATTTATCTTAAGAATGGAAGTCTTTTCTCTCGATCTCAATGTTAACAGTGAATGAAATGATGAATCATTATTTATAATTTGTCCATGAAAAGACCCTTGCTCAGTTAAAGAATATTAAAGAATAGAATAAATAAAGAATAATGTCAAGCGTCATGATTTTGTAAGTGTTTTCTTCATCAAAATCACTTTTTTTTGTATCTCAAAAGCGCCCGTTGTATTAGTCTGTTTACCAAGATTGGATACAGTCGTCTCAGTTCTTTTCAATACCTCATGGTCATAAAATCACTGGTCACCATTTACCAATATGTTTTTGTTGATATTTCCCTATATGTCTATGTATCTTCAACAGTTAGCTGTTTTTCCTGTAATGAAGTGTATGTACCTCAGAGGCATATTTATTTAAAAGAAATGTGTTAGATTATCTCCGATTAATGCTTAATCTAATATTCAATATTATCTTCACGTTGTTAAACATCCAAATTCGAACAACCAGGTATATGTCAAAGAACGTTCCGTCCTTTAAAAAAAAAAACAGTTTATCGGAAGATACCGAGACCTTCTTGATAAATTATCCGTTTGAACTTCACAAATAACACACGATAGTCTTCAAGTGTACATGCTATGTACTGACGTTGTTTATCATCTAAATAACGTTTTGGAATATTCCTTCTTTTGTATTTGTGAATATTACTTTTACTGTTTAGTTTATTTTTTGACGTGGCTCGATACTTAAACATCTCGTCATTGTGTTGTTGTGCAAATTTTATGTATTCTTATCTTTGCTGTGGTGCTGTGTTTTTTTGTACGCCTTTTGTGTTTCTTTGTTGACATATATGGCTTATCGTACGCAACATCGCTCATATTACCGTATTCAGTACTACCGTATTTTTCGCACCAAGTCTTTGAGACATGAAAAAACATTATTTTCGACGTCAAAATGTTGAGGTAAGGTAAGGTTTTATATATACCGGTAAATATATAAGCAAATCTAAAACAGTACAACCTCACAAAAAAGAACATGTATTATACAATTGAGAATGGAAATGGGGAATGTGTCAAAAAGACAACAACGCGACCATAGAACAGACAACAGCAGAAGATCAGCAACAGGTCTGCAATGCAGCGAGAAATTCCTGCAACCGCAGGCGTCCTTCAGCTAGCCCCTAAACAAATATATATAATAGTTCAGTGATAATGAACGCCATACAAATCTCCAAATTGTACACAAGCAACTAAAATTAAAAATAATACAAGACTAACAAAGGCCAGAGGCTCCTGACTTGGGACAGGCACAAAAAATGCGGCGGGGGATAAACATGTTTATGAGATCTAAACCCTCCCCTATACCTGTAGCTAATGTAGAAAAGTAAACGCATAACAATACGAACATTAAAATTCAGTTCAAGAGAAGTCCAAGTCTGATGTCAGAATATGTAACCCAAGAAAATAAACAAAATGACAATAATACATAAATAACAGCAGACTAATAGCAGTTAACTGACATGCCAGCTCCAGACTTCAATTAAACTGATTGAAAGATTATGTCTTCATCATATGAATATCAGGCACAATTTTTCCCGTAAGGGGTTTTGTATCATACCATCATAACATGCATATATGAGAAGAACCTAACCCGTGGCATGCCAACAACTGGTTTTTTAAATAAATGTGTTTAGTTCCGATGCCAAAAACCTATAAGTGAATCAATATTAACGCCAAAATATAATCTTTAATGACCTGACAACAGTATCGTAACTATATCTCTTCTTAATAAGTTTATTTAAAGGTTTCGTTAGTTTCTGAGGTGAATACTGACATTTTTGTGCTTTACAAAGAATATTTTCATAAAAAAATGAATGAGAAATACCTGAACGTATAAGAAGTCTGCATGTTGAGCTATATTTACGAATGATGTCCTCATACCGATGAAAAAATTTAGTAAATATTTTGACTAGTTTGTGATATCGAAAACCCTAGTGTAATAATTGTTCAGAAAAACATGAATTTTTCTGGTTAAAATCTAAAATATTGTTACATACACGAGCGAATCGTACAAGTTGAGGTATAGAAACACCGTAAGATGGTGACAAGGGAACGTCACCATCTAAAAATGGATAATTAAAGATAGGAAATGAAAAATCATCTCTTTTATCCTAAATTTTAGTATTAAGCTTTCCGTTAGTGATATAGATATCAAAATCGAGGAAAGGGCAGTGGTCATCTATATACATATATATTAATTTTAATGAACATATATTTAGATTCATGCATGTACATTTTATTTGATGAACACTTATTTTGATGTTTATTATGTATACGTCATTTTTATGAATATATATTTGCATTTCATAAACACATATAAATTTTTAGAGAATATTGCAATGTTTGACACGCAAAACAAAAGTGAAAACCGACAAAATTTACAAAATAATCAATAATGTATAAAGAACTACTAAACCAAATTATTTGAATCATAGCGTCCAAAAGTGTGATGTTTTCACACACCCACATTATCATCATTATTGGACAACTATTCCTGTGTTGCAACATGTCAGCTCAACTTACACATGGTGAATATTTCTATAAATTGATTATTGCTTTGGTTTGTTGTACTAGATTCTTTGTGTTCTGTGTAACGTTTTGCATTTGTGTAGTTTTTTTTTTATTTTTGCCATGCTACTTTGTGTTGTTTCTGTAATTAGACATGATTTGCCCTTACCTCCTTTGTATTGTCTTTTTCTTGATCTGTCTCATATGTGATGAAATGTTTCCCTATCAAAAGGAATATGCGCAATGATATCATATATTAATTTTTTTACAATTCAGTTGGCGTAAAATGTTAAATCATAAAAGTATTGAACTCCGAGGAAATTCAAAACGGAAAGTCCTTAATCAAGTCCCTAATAGATACGAAACTAGTAATATAATATGTTTCTTCTATAAAATTCATTTCCTATAATGATTAAATTCCAATAATATTAGTTTTATCTGGTATTTAATAAAATATCCATGTAAGTTATAATTAAAACATATTTTTTCACTGGGTCTAATCTTTTTCTGTTTCTTGCTTATTACCGTCGCTATATTAATTCCGATCCCATCAGTCCATCCTTCTATCTTAAATCAATTTAAAATATTCATATGTTTACGTTTTATAAATACACGATGCAAAATGTATAGGTTTTTATTTATTGGAGAAAGCACAATGGTTGCCTTGGACGAAATGTACATCGTCTTAACCTTTAAAAGTCACCGATGATCTAACGAATAACAATTGGAAATGCTGTTATAACGTCATGTGATAGTGACTTAGCCAATCAATTTAACGCAAATTTGTATCACTTTGTCGTATTTCAAGTATTGTTAATGGTAATGTTTCTTTTAAATTTTTATTTTAAAGAATATTTATATTCCGTTTTTAATGCTTATCGGCGTCATGTTTCTGAATAATATATAATATATCAAATATGTATCAGTAATTTAAAATAAATATAACTTACCGTTGCAGTTAGACTAGACATTTTTATCTGGAGAAAATCCATTTAAATAACCTTAAAGTCTTATACATTGCAATTATATGATTATTTATAGATATTGTAAACTTTTTTTTCCGTATAAAATAATACTTCTAAATGTAACATATTCAGTTGCAATATAGTAAATACATATGAAATAAAATGAAATCTTACTTTATAAAAATAATTCACGAATAATTCAAATGCGAAAAGGTAAAAATTAAATCAGTTATTCTTTTGATAAAAGATTATAGCTGTAAACGGTAATAAGTGTCATGTTTGTATAATTGAAACTTGAAGAATAAAACATCACATCAGTTAATGGCATGTAATGTTTTAAAGCTTGGTAAAGACCCAAACACAATTTAGTAAAAATATATTAACATGTATGCGAAGTATATAATAATAGAAAAGCAACTAGCAATACGCAACAAATAGTATACACAAACGCAAGCCAAGCATACATCATCAGCAAACCTCAAAAAAATAAAAACAATTCATGATACAATGAAAATAAAAGCCCAATTTACAATGAAAATGACATGAATTTGTTTTAAACATACAACACCCCAAAATGTATACTGTGTTCTGTTTATTTTCGTTTGTACAATTGTCAAACACCTTACACATCTAAAGTATTTAGCACGTGCGTTTTGTGATTTAAATTTTTAAGTTTTAAATTCAACATTACACTGTTATTCTTTCTGAGAATAGGATGGAAAATATGTATGCATACTTAATTTTTTAATCAGAAAATGTGCT
Source organism: Mytilus edulis (assembly GCA_019925275.1). Lineage (NCBI taxonomy): Eukaryota > Metazoa > Mollusca > Bivalvia > Mytilida > Mytilidae > Mytilus > Mytilus edulis. The sequence goes on along the minus strand of CM034357.1, from coordinate 2,689,804 downwards.
TTACAATCAATACTGGTTTTGTGTCTATGTAAGTCGAAACGGTTTGATCAAGAAAGTATTTTAAAAGTAAGATAAATATGCCTCCATTTATTGATTACATAAAAATTGTACAATGTGTTATTGGTAACAATGATAATTTGATTGTTGTTTGTTATCTAAGTTAAAACAGTATATGGCTTTGACGATTCAAAATTCAGTGTTTGTAAAATACATATTTTTTTTTAAATAATAATTTTTATAATTGCAGGAAAACAACTTTTATAGATTCATCTTTATCAGATACGCTGCAAAGATTGTTACACCCTTAATTGTTTGTGTTCATATTAAAACATAGAGTATGACTTTATACTACCATTTACAAGTTTATTTAGCATAAGGTATTACACGATAAATACAATTATAAACGCACATCCATTGCTAGAACTGCTTTATGTTGTCAGTAATAATAAATGCTAATTCACAAACCTGATTGATTGAACACAAAGATACTGAGAATCTCACTGTCATCGTTGTATAGAAGAGTCGGCATGGATCCTTGTGTTTTATTCATCATTAATAGTTGACTGTTGTTAGAAAAGTAAATGTGACTACCGAAGACACCAATAGCATAGAAGTCCCTAGTAACATTTGTTGAAATGATTGTTTTGACATCAGAGCTATCACTTTTAACTGATTTGATGACACCTTTGTAATTAATCCAATACAGTCTGTTTTCATCAATGTCTACAATATTTGGATACAAATGATATTACTCATTATGATTCATTTAAACAATACTGATGTAAGAGTACATCTGAGATGTTTCCTTGATGGTCTAAATAAATTGCTAATACAAGGGACACTGTTATAAACAAATCTATAAACAAGATTTCATTTTCATGATCAATCAAGAAAGAATTCAGTTTTGATTCTAAACGAACAAACAACATAAGTGACACGCCTGTTTTCTATGTACCCGGTTATGACTCTTAGAAATTAATTCATAAGTACACTACATATACTCAATCTTATAATTGTTATGTATATTTATTGTATGGTCGTATGTGTTTTGTAGTTAAGTTGTGTCCCTTTGTATTTAAATGTTGCATATGTGTCATGTTATGTTATCTCTTTGAAATAAACGTGCTATTGAAATAGATGTGTTTTTGTTGCTCTTAGGCAAATATATTTTTAACGGCATGGGGAGGCAAGTATATGTCCCCCATGTACGTAATATAATTCGATTCAGACGACAAACCAAGACAACAAACTGACATAATTCGAATGAACTCTGAAAGGATCGAAACCAAGTGGGTAAACAAGATGAGTATCTCCTGATATGCAATAAGACACTTATATCATCTGATTGGTCAGTTCATGAGATTCAAAAAGTTATTAATAGCATATTTCTACATGTGCTCGGACATGCGGTCATTCACTTTGTTTTAGGAGAGAGAACTAGTTTAAAAAAAATACCACACTGACTTCACAAATTGCGATGCTTATCTAGCTTCTCCATGAAAAAGACATTAAAATTAATTAACTCCGCGTGAATGTTAAGAGTTCAAAGGAAGTGATCATATACTACAAGTTCAAATTTCCAGACTATTTAGTGAGCTTAAACTCACACGATGAGATTGAAATTTTGTCAAAACAATCGCCCACTAACATCATTCACGAAAAAGCCGATCTAAGAGTGCAAACACCATAACAAAAAGTCAAATCTACAATAGCACAAGCTTTAACAGTGGAATTTTGTCATCGTCGACTCCTATTATTGAGTAAAGGTCCATCACAGGCTCGGACAGAGAAATGGATCGATAACATCAATAAAGTGATAAAAATTAGGAGCGCTAGTGTTATTCTGTCAAGTAGGTCTTATCAAATAATTGATGCAAATGCGTGGAAAAAAACACACACAATTTCAAACTGCAAATGTGATAAAGGGATCAAATGTTTCTGGTATAATAGTCTTGGACATAAAGGACGTAACTCCTTGAATAAAACTTGTGTCTTAAATGGTTACAAAGAAGACCAAGCCGATGATATAAATGTACTAAATAACTACGATACACTCTTTTCGATTTTGTGTGATTTCTGTCATTTCTGATCATTTAGATTGTATTTGTAATCTGATGCCTTCCACAAATGATAGTAAATATAAAAGTGCAGTATCCATTATCAAGAATGATCAAAATGCTTTAGATCAAGAGAATATAGATACATGTAATTAAAATGTGTATGGTCATTCAGAAAAGAGGACACAATTAACATGTCATAATATACAACATATTTTACTTAATATTGATGGAATCAGATCTAATTTTGAAATCTTTGCAAAAACCGACGACCAAATATTATTGCCTTGTGTGAAACATTTTAAAATACTAAAAGAATGTAAGCGGGATTCTAATGAAAAGATAAAGAAAATAAAAAAAAAGGTTGGGAAATTAAAGGATAGTTTACTTTGATAATGATATTTAGTATGAGAGGTGACACCATTAGATAGTGAAAATATCGAAACTGTTTTGGTTAAATTTTTTCCAAAACACAAAGAATCATTTTTATTATGTTTTGTGTACAGACCACCTAATAGCCAAACCTCTTGGTATACTTATTTTGAAAATGAGGTTTTAAATGGCTTATCTATAAATGATAAAATAATGTTGATAGGTTTTTGATATTGATTTTTTGAAGTCTCTTCCTTCTAAATGGTCATCTTTTATTACAACATATGGTCTTCATCAAATAGTGGTTGACCCTACTAGGGTTACTACTAGTGTTACTTTAATAGATCGTATTTTTAGTACCAATCCTACAAGTCTTATCAATGTTACAGAATCATCATCCGTCCCATGTAATCATTATCCTGTTAGCTTAGCTGCACTGTAAACATACTTGCAAAGCTTATTAAAGACACATCAGATTCACATTTTGAGATCAAACACCGAAACTTCAAAACATTAAATGATGAAAGGTTTTACAAAATTTGTCAAAACAATCATTCGACATAATACACACGAAACCAATTATCCAAACCAAGCAATGAACATGTGGTATTACTTGATTGTCAATGTGTTAGATAGACATGCATCTGTTGTAACTAGACGTGCAAACAAATATCAACCAGAACGGTATATTAATGAAATTGGTAAATCAATTTTCAAAAGAGATTATTTTGCGTAAATAAATATTATGCAACTAAGAGTCAATGCAGCATCATTGAATCATTTAAATGGGACTAATTGCATTTCTTCCGACGACAAAAACATAGTAAATTGCATAACAAGAGTACAATTACACCAACTTTCGGACAAATACAATATTAGTTTACACCAGCAGAACAAAAAGAAAATCCACACCTCTACAAAAATAAAAACAAAGATTATACACAAAACAAAAAATAATATATGCTAGTGGAATGAAACTTATAATGAAAGGTAAAGGAAGCCATGTTGACCTCTACCAACCAAATAAAAACATTACAGATAGTAAATGGCTGAAAGAAAAAAACTGGAATTTGCAGAGCAAACCATGTTGACTTCTACAATAGGAATATAAATCTAACATGCAAAAAGTAAAATCACAAAAATACTGAACTCAGAGGAAAATCCAATCGGAAAGTCCATAATCACATGGCATACCAAACGACAAAACAAATCAAAAACGAATGGACAAGAACTGTCATATTCCTGACTTGATACAGGCATTTTCAAATGTAGAAAATGGTGGAATAAACCTGGTTTTAGACCTTAGCCGAATTTGGCACAACTATTTGGAATTTTGAATCCTCAATGCTCTCTAACTTTGTACTTGTTTGGCTTTATAATTATTTTGATAAGAGCGTTACTGATGAGTCTTACTACCACTGGGTCGATGCCTCTGCTGGTGGACTATTAGTCCCCGAGGGTATCACCAGCCCAGTAGCTAGTAATTCGGTACTGGCATGAAAATACGGATGTTTTGTGTTATTAAAATTTGCTGTTACAAAATGATAAAAATTATTATAAATTAAGAAATGTATCTCCCTCATGCAAAGCTCTGATTCCTTTCACGGATTTGGCTATACTTTTTGGACCTTTTGGATTATAGCTCTTCATCTTTTATATAAGCTTTGGATTTCAAATACTTTGGCCACGAGCATCACTGAAGAGACATGTATTGTCGAAATGCGCATCTGGTGCAAGAAAATTGGTACCGTTAATTTCATTACTACCACTGGGTCGATGCCTCTGCTGGTGGACTATTAGTCCCCGAGGGTATCACCAGCCCAGTAGCTAGTACTTCAGTACTGGCATGAAAATACGGATTTGTTTGTGTTATTAAAATTTGCTGTTACAAAATGATAGAAATTATTATAAATTAAGGAATGTATCTCCCTCATGCAAAGCTCTGATTCCTTTCACGGATTTGGCTATACTTTTTGGACCTTTTGGATTATAGCTCTTCATCTTTTATATAAGCTTTGGATTTCAAATACTTTGGCCACGAGCATCACTGAAGAGACATGTATTGTCGAAATGCGCATCTGGTGCAAGAAAATTGGTACCGTTAATTTTATTATGTAGACGAAACGCGCGTCTGGCGTACTAAATTATAATCCTGGTACTTTTGATAACTATTATAGCGCTAAACCTCTCACTTTGTTGACAGTCTCATCAAATTCCGTTATATTTACAATGATGCGTGAACTAATCAGGGTTTTTTTTTAAATCCTTACATAAAATGAAACACAATATGGTTAAGCAAGCCATAATGACCTCTACCAATTCATCGAGTAAGGCACTGTGATACTATCAATATTAAGCCGTATATGATGTTGAAAAGCATTTGACTTCAATCTTTTTTCATGTTTTGGATAGCAATAATCTTCGAATCAATTTCATAATATTCTTTACGCGAGATGATGTTTTATATATGATTTTAGAAACAGCTATATTATCTGAATTCATTAGAGCCAGCTTTTTTACAAAGAAAAAATCATCTAACAAGTGTGTTTCCCCATAAATTTGAAATTTAGCGTTTAAAATCCAAAGGAGTCCTGAAGAAGAAGACTCAAACAACTGAAGGGAGGAAGAAGCCACCATTGGGTGTGAGACATCAAAATAAAATTGTTTGTCTCAAGGAAAACCTAATAGATGGTGATCTTTTTTAGCAATTGGAATTTAGCGAAAAGCATGATCAATATATGTTTTGGACATTAGACAGTTTGAATGATACCATTGAACTAATCTATAACTGTCTCAATGTTTTGGTATTGTACAGCCGAAATAGCAGAGTTCACAGAGTCACCCTAGTGTACGACAAATCATGTATTCATCGACAAGAATTGGGTTCATTTTTGGCACTAGACCCAAAGGGGAAAATACAAAAAAAAGTGAAAGGGGGTTTTGTAAAAGGACCATTACCTCTACCTGCTTCAATATCTTTATTCAGTTTTGATTGCACAACAAGGTAATTCCCCCTTGCACTTTTATGATTTGGAGGAAAAATCTCTTTATTTGGGGATGTTGAAAAACAAGAATTGATTAAAAACAAAAGAAAAACCATGAATCAGTTTATCTTTCAAATGGGTTTCATAGCCTGCTAAGATATGTTTAAGATTTTCAACCTTTATTGGTGTTGGAAAGTTTGACAAACGTTGCTTGTTTTTCTTTTTCTTCTAAACATTTTGAAACACCAATATGGACACTGCAGCAAAACAGTGTCCATATTGGTGTTTCAGTTTACAAAATTTTACTGTGCATTCCCAGATTTAGAGAAGGCACAGCAGTAGCCGTTTGTGAATTGATACTGATACTGGGCCTTCCTTTGAAAATAATTTGGACCTGAGTTTGATGTTTGCGAATGATTTTTTATTTTTTCTAAAGAAAGGTTCACAGAATTGATGTATCGTAGATCACTGGGCAATTTATTCCACAGAAAGGCTGCCGCTTTGTCGAATCTTCTTTTGCCCATATATTTCAATTCTCACATGTGTTGTTTTTAAGATCATGACATTTTCAGATCTAAGAGCTCGCATTGGTTTGTATATATGAACGAGTTTCTGTAGGTAGACGGGTGCCTCCTCGTGCAAAGGCTTCAACACATACATAAGACGTTTATATTGGCATCGATACGTTACTGGTAGCCAATGGAGAGACTTCATGATTGGTGTGATGTGGTCGTACTTCCTTTTCCTTGTAATGTCCCTGGCTGCTGTGTTTTTGACTCGCTGTAATCTTTGAATGAGTTCCCATTATCCAAAAGCGAGGTAACAAGAGAGCACACTAACGTTTTACATGCTTCATCGGTAATAAATGAACGAATTCGTCCAATATCTCTGATCGAATTTGATTAAAACATGATTTTTAAACAGCACTAATTTGTTTTTCGATTGTCAAAGTTTTCTCAAATGGACTAAAAAGTAAAAGCTAATAATTGACAAAGACATTCAAAGAATACTTAAACACGTAATTACGATGATAATCAACACCAGTATATAGACTTTATACCTCAAGATCACCATCATTATTTGTGGAGTTATAAAGGAATATTTATACATAAGGGTATGTTTTTTCGATGAACTTATTAGGAAATGAACATTTCTGGTTCATTCTTTTTTTATCAGATTATTTAGAATCATATTCAAAACAGTGTAGCTGTGGCCATTGATTGACAACCTTAAAGTATCCCATTGACTGGGGCAGATTAGGTGAACGTGTGTCTGCAACGACAACTGCTCACTACTTACTTATTATAGAATTTAAACTGTGGGGTCACCAAAGGTTCTTAACGCCTTTAATATTAAAATAGTTCGAATAATTAATCAGGAATAACTTTATGTTTTGATTTATATTATTAATATAAATCGAAACATCGTGTTATTCCTGATTAGTTTTTCTAATTTCTTTATTTAGGTGTTGAGAACCTTTTGTGACCCCACAGTTTAAGTGCCTTTAACAAGTACATAGTGAGCAGCGGTTGTTACAGACAAACGTTCACATAATCTGCCCCAGTCAATGGGATAATTTAAGGTTGCCAATCAATGGCCACAGCTACACTGTTTTGAATATGATTCTATCAACAGTGTCCTGGTACATTCCAACAAACTTTTTTTTAGAAAAAGGACGATATGTTCTTTGACATACCCCTGGTCCATCAACTTTTTGCACAGACACTGATGACGTTTTACAAAGTCTGAGTAGTTGCTCCTTGCTCTTGCATACCGAATAAGTTGGAAAATGTACATCCAATATGTTTTTTTTATTGCTACTAAGGTGGGGAAATTGATTATTTCAAAATACAAATAGTCTCGTTTGTCATAGATTATGGTACTGAGATGATCGTGTATGTCAAATTCGAGATATACATCTAATTAGTTATCAAAGATACCAGGGTTATAATTTAGTACGCCATACACGCGTTTCGTCTACATAAGACTCATCAGTGACACTCATATCAAAATATTGATAAAGCCAAACAAGTACGAAGTTGAAGAGCATTGAGGATCCAAAATTCCCCAAAAGTTGTGCCAAATACGGTTAAGGTAATCTATTCCTGGGATAAGAAAATCCTTAGTTTTTCGAAAAAATACAAAGTTTTGTAAACAGGAAATTTATAAAAATGATCACATAATTGATATTCATGTCAACACCGAAGTGCTGACTACTGGGATGGTGATACCCTCAGGGACGAAACATCCACCAGCAGTTGCATCGACCCAGTAGTGTAAACAGTTTTCAAAGGTACCAGGATTATAATTTAGTACGCCTGACGCGCGTTTCGTCTACATAAGACTCATCAGTGACGCTCATATCAAAATATTTATAAAGCCAAACAAGTACGAAGTTGATGAGTATTGAGGATCCAAAATTCCAAAAATGTGTGCCATATATGGCTAAGGTAATCTATTCCTGGGATAAGAAAATCCTTAGTTTTTCGCAAAAATACAAAGTTTATCATGAGGCGGCAAAAGCCGTGGCTGTTGTTTCTTAAATTCTAGTTCTGTTGGATGTATTGCTAAAAATTGGATTATTAATTGATAGAACATCACCAATGTATATGAATATAAACATAAATAACTTGGCTTCTTTGATCTTCTTGTCTTGACAAATGTATGAAGGAACTTCGATTTTTTTGAAAATAAGAAGAGATCGACAAGGAGAAACCTACAGTTCGTTCCCACAGAAATGCCGACAAATTGTCACAAAAACCGTCCTCTAAATTCAACAAATATGTTATCAATAAGAAACCTCAGCATACTGATCACTTGTTCCTCTGTGTCACATGATTGACCTTTTTAATCCCTTTTAACAAAATATAACGCATGGTATCCAAAAGTAATAAATTCAAAGCGTATGCTACCATTTTTATTTTGAAAAGCATTGTGAATTACTTCTTTTATACGATTTTTCAAATTCACATGGGAAATAGAGGTATATAGGATTGAAAAATCAAAAGTTTTGATGGAACTAATTTCAGAGAAAGATTTAAAATAATCAAGTAGTCTGTATAGTTTTTAAGAATCCACATATGGTTGACAATACTACGCGAGGTAAGCCATTTCACAGTATTTCGGAAGACCTTCTTTCACTGCAGCCAGAAGTTTGTCAATCTTATGGACAATTCTTTAGTCAAATATGAAGATGAGTGGTAACGTAACGTTATTTGTACGGAATTTTGTAAAGTGAGGTATACAATACTAACAAGGTAAGTCCTCCGATTTGTTGTTAAATGTAATGTTCATTGAAGTTATGAAGGACTTATGATACGCCAAATTATCCTTGTCAAATGATCTGATTTGTATATGGGATTACCTCAGGGCTCATTTATTCTTATTCTTTTACAAGACAATCGTAGTAGTATGACATACATACAAAGACAATATTATTTGAAGCTTTGTCCGGTATTCAGTATTGAGGTGAAGCTAGTATATTTCTATTCAGATAGGGAAATTGATAATTTCAAAATAAATATTGTCTCTTTTGTCATAGATTCTGTTGCTCGGATAATCGTTAATGTTCATTTCGAGGTATAAGTCTAAAATGTGAGGCAGAGGAAGTCATGTCTGTTATTTCTTTGATTTCTATTACTTTGAGATATACTAATGGAACCCAATCAGAAAAGTTTGGATTGTTAATGGAAAGAACATCGCAAATAAATCTGAATGTGAAATTAAAGGAACTCCGACTCATATGGAAAAAAGAAAAAGGTCGACCAGGAGTGGCACAAAGTTCTTTCACTTACAAATGTGGACAATTTTTTGAAAATGTCTACCTACAATTTCAACAAATATGTTGTCAATAAGAAATTCGAACATACTGATCGCTTGTTTCTTTGTGTAGCATGTTTTACCTTTCTGTGCACCATTAACAAAACATACCGTATGATACCCGAAAGTAATAAATTTATGGCGTACGCCACCATTTTTCATTGAAAAGCATTGTGAAAAAATCACATGGGTATTATGGTGGTAAAAAAGGTTGAAAAATCAAAAGTTTTGATATAACAAATTTCAGAGAAAGATCGAGATTTAAGATTTATCCAAAAATTCCTTCGATTTTTATTTAAATTCCATATATGGTTAATACCATTACGCGAGTACAAAGTTTCAACGTATTTTTGAAGACCTTTTACTTGCTTTTACTAAATTCAATCCTGGTATCTATGGTGAATGCAGTTACTTTGGACAGAATTATGACAATCCAACGGCAATGTAAGACCGGCAAGACCTTCAATGTACCGTGTTTGTACGGAATTTTGTGAAGCATAGGTTTACAGTATCAACAAAATGAGACATCAAATTTGCTCTTCATTGTTATGTTCATCCCATCCATGAAGGAATTATGATTCGATCAAATCTCATCTTTGTTTAATGATATGTGTTTGATTGCGGGATCATCTGAGTGCTCAATTATTTCTTTTTTTTGCAAGACACTCGTCGTAGTACGATTTAAATACAAAGACAATATTTTTATTTGAAGCTTTAATTTTAAACATACTTTGCGGGAAGAAATGATAGACATTTCACAGCTTCTTTGTCTCTGAAAACGGACTTTGGTCAATCATTCACTTAGTTTTTCAACGTATAAGTTCAACAGTTTATCAAATACAAAATATGGGATAACTCATACATAAATCACCATTTCAATTTTTCACATATCAGAAGTTTCCCCCCACAAAAAAATAGTCATGACAAAGGGCTCTTACATGTAAATTCATATCATGAAAAACAGTGTCACACAAACCATTAAGAGGCATGGGCTCATCGACAGAAGATAGACAATATATATATATGACATTCTGCACACAAAAAAAGGAATGTGATGAGCGATGGATTTAAATTACATTAGAACTGGAATTATATATATGAGAGAGAGAGAGAGAGAGAGAGAGAGAGACTTTGTATACAATGTAACTGAGTTAGAGGCTAACAATTTTATTTTCCTTTTTTTTAATGTTCACACAATGTTGATGCAGTCATCGTTGGTCTGCAAATACATAACATTTGAAAACATATTTAAAGGTGTTGATTTTTATCTGTTCTGTTCAATGCTTTTGTCTTTTTGTCATAAATAAATTTGCATGCATTTTAGTTTCAAACCCATCAGTTTCCGTCGTCTCTTTTGACTATCAATTGTATTAATGCACTTATTTAGACTTATGACCGGTTTATATTAGTATGAAAACACGACGGGTGCCGCATGTGGAGCAAAATCTGCTTACCCTTCCGGAGCACATGAAACCATCCTTAGTTTTGGTGGGATTTCTGTTGCTCGGTCTTTGGTCTTCTATGTTATATTTAGTGTAGTGTAGTTCGCCTGTTTGTCTTTTTCTCAGTTGCCATAGCGATGTTAGTTTTTTTTTTACTTTACTGAAGTCTTTAACAAATTATAGATCTGAATACCATGAACAATGTTTTGTGTTCTCTTTTCAACATATTCAAATAGATCCGTAAGATTGTTCAGCAATTTTTCTTCTTAAATTGCTGATTTGATATATTCTGATAAACGAAAATAGAAATCAATGTAAAAACATCTTTCCTCTCTTTTTTGGTTTCTGTCTTGCCTCCTCTTATCACTAGAAAAAAATAAACAAGGATTTTTGGCTCACAAAAATAGATATAGGAAGGTGTGGTGTGAGTGCCAATGAGACAACTCTCCATCCAAATAACAGTTTATAAAAGTAAACCATTATAGGTAAATGTAAAGACTGAACGTCAAGTCTGATCATACAATGGATAAAATTAAAAGTAGAATGATACTATATACATTTGTAATTATCGTAAAAAAAATCAAGAGTGAGACAGGCATGTAAAGAAAAGGCATATCTAAGATAATTATTGCCTCATACCTATATACATGCAGCTAACATGTGTTGTAAAGTTCACAATAGTCTGGCTTTCAGCAAAATCTAGCCTGGTCTTAGATATTCCTTTATAGCGGTTAACCAGATACATCCAACTGAAAGAAAAATGATCATATTGTATTAATTGATGTTCATTTGAAATTGTTAAATGTAAATATATGTGTATTTCTGTGAATTTATTTGGATGGTAGTAGTTGTGTGATGTTGTTACATACATTAAAAATAATTAAATTTATTTGATATGAACAATTATATTGCTCTGAAATTGATAAAATGATAAATATTCAATCACTTCAGGATTCATTGATTGTTGTTTAAATAACGTACACTGACAAATATTTTATGGTCGTGAATAAATAACAATACATCTAATTATCTTACAAATAGTTGTTGCAAGTGTTGCAAGTGTTCACTTAAGTAAATCGAACCACTTTCGTCGCATGAGAAATGATCTTTTATCATCTTTATTCTAATAAGACGAAGCTGCGTTCCTTCTGCACAGCCAAACAACCAACGTGTTTTATTACCGTAGATTAAAAGTATCTTTTTTCAATACCGGAATTTGTTGTTGATGGTATTTGATGAAGGATTTGTCGTTAAATCTACACTTACTCATAGTCAATAACCAAAAATTGTCACTGATGATGGAAAACTACATGAGGGGAGCTATATTTAAATAAACAAATCGGTATTCATTGTTAAATAGACATTTTTGACTTCAGGGAAATTGATTTTCGTACAAAGAAATAGTTCATCATAAAACCAAAAAAATGAGTATAATGTATCAGCATAGACATGCATGTATATGTTCACTTTGAAACTCAGGACAGCAATCATGCATAATTTTTTTAAACAAGCAGATTGTCCATAAATAGCAACAAAAAAGAGTAAACGACATGATATATTCAAGCGTAATTGTTTTTGTATCGAATTTCTTGCTTAGGTAATTTCATCTGTTTAGAAATTTTACACACTATGCTTCAACTTAAAGTGAAATATAAAGTTAGTACTTAATTCAATTTAATCAAAATATGTTTGGTAAGTGGTACGCATATAATCAGAAAGCGTCGATTTTGTCAACGATATATGTTATATAAATGATATTTGTGATTAAACATTATATTGTAGACTTTATAATCGGATTATTACAGACGGCTTTCTGACTTTACATAAGCAATTATTGGAGATGATCAATATAAGGGCATGTTATAATATGTGAGATTCACAAAACAATGTATAATCTTTAACATATTCATTTTCTGGAAGGGATCTTAGATTCTAGTTTGGTTTGATGTTTTTTCTCAGCTGATTTTGTTTAAATCTATTTAAAATTGAGGAGTTGCGGTTGAATGAGAATGAGCTAAACAATTCCACCAATGTTCAAAAGGAGTGGCTTTAATAAAAGAGGGACGAAAGATACCAAAGGGACAGTCAAACTCATAAATCTAAAACAAACTGACAACGCCATGGCTAAAAATGAAAAAGACAAACAGAAAAACAATAGTACACACGACACAACATAGAAAACTAAAGAATAAACAACACGAACCCCACCAAAAACTAGGGAAATCATCCCTTCGTAAATTTTACGGACGCCATCACGAGTTGGTTGACCGTTATGGAATAACCGTTTCACAAATGATATCGGATATGTTCCTTACGTCGTAACTACAATCCCCTTCCCTTTCATGCATGTGACCTACCGAATTAGACTATTTACCGGATTTGTTATCACATAAGCAACACGACGGGTGCCACATGTGGAGCAGGATCTTCTTACCCTTCCGGAGCACCTGAGATCACCCCTAGTTTTTGGTGGTGTTCGTGTTGTTTATTCTTTAGTTTTCTATGTTGTATCATGTACACTATTGTGTGTCTGTTTATCTTTTTCATTTTTAGCCATGGCGTTGTCAGTTTATTTTCGATTTATGAGTTTGACTGTCCCTTTGGTCTCTTTCGTCCCTCTTTTAATGACTATACTATGTGATTTCTTTGCCTGATATCATGAAAACCTTCATGTATACCTTATGATTTTTTATTCAGATTGTACTAAACTAACAATGTGTTAAGGTTATGTTTTTTTGTCTCTTTAGTCGTCGTATTATTTTAGACATTTATGATTGTATTTGTTGGACCATTTAAACTTGTGGAATATTCATACATTTTAAAGAACTCTCATTTGACTAAGATCAGATAAAGCTATAAAAGTTGGATGATTCTGTTTAAGAGCAACCTTCAGAAAAAGAATATTGTACAATTTCATTGAGGTTTTTTGTAAATAAATTAAAACATCTCGGCGTGACAAAAAGATTAAAATTGTTTGATAACATAACACAAACGATTGATTATGTATGCATGAGATATCTTAAATACGATATGTCATTGCTTTTTAAATAAAAACCTGACAGAAAAGGCAATGGTATGATTTGGTTAATGAACAATACTTTTACTCAATAGTTATACCTGTTTGTATCAAGCCGTATCACAAAAAGATCTTTCACATTTGATACAACAACATTAACATTGGTTCCGTCTAGATTGCATCTTGAGAGTCCGTATGTAGCAAAATTAATCCAGTATATATGATCGTTGACCGAATCAACAGCTATTCCTATTGGTCTTCTCCCTGTCTTTGTAACTCTCTGTAATGTTCTGTTTTCTGAGGGATACGGAAATCTATATGAATTATAAATAGTTTTAAGAAATCAAAGGAATTCATTATTTGAAACTTATTATAAAAAGCAGATTTATACAACAAACAAGAATTAAAAATCTTAAGCAGAAGCAATAGTTCTTTAGAAAATGAAATTGTCAATTCTTCTATATTCCACCGCTTCGCAGAGAGTCAGCTTGTAAACAAGCATGTCACTATCGTTTCATCTCATTTTCTTGGAAGGGTTCTTCTACTCATGTGTTAACCTGACTGTCTTTGTTGCTATATCGTGTTATAAATGGCGTAATAAATTATAATCCTGGTACCTTTGATAACTATTTACACCACTGGATCGATGCCACTCGGTCGATGCCACTGCTGGTGGACGTTTCGTCCCCGAGGGTATCACCAGCCCAATAGTCAGCACTTCGTTGTTGACATGAATATCAATTATGTGATAATTTTTATAAATTTTGTGTTAAATTTTTTTTTTTTTTTTTTACAAACTAAGGATTTCCTTATCCCAGGAATAGATTACCTTAGCCGTATATGGCACAGCTCAAAGCTCAATATTTGAAAGCCAAGGATTTTATAAGAACCGTAACAATTGAAGAGTTATATGACAAAAAAAACAACCGGATACAATAGCCAAATCCAGCGGAGGCCATCTTTGCCTGACGAAGTTGAAACATTAGTTTCTCTATAATTTCCAGATTTATAAACAGACAATTTTAAAAGTTTGCAATAAATCATGCCAGTAACGAAGTACTAACTACTGAGCTGAAGATACCATTGGGGACTGATAGCCCACCAGAAGAGGTATCCATCCATGAAAACAATAAGTTTTTAAGTTTCATGCAACAAAAGTGTAATAAATTATTAAAGATTTATCTACTGCAACTCATTTTAATACTTCGGTTTACAAAAAACATATGCCGTGATTTGATGCACAAAAAAGTTTATCAACAGGTTGTAACAATTGCTACGGGTATAATTTGCACTCGTTTGATAGCAAGGTATTTCGTTACCTTAAATTACTTAAAACGTTTACTTAATTCTTTCATCGATACAAAAATTAAAGATTAGAAAAGTAAATGTGGCTGTTAACTTATTTCGGTATTTCACATCCTAAGTTTTACGGCAATATTGTACGAATAGCTTAGAAATCAATATATGATCCATGTGAACTCATCAAATCTTTGAACAACTTATTGTTTAACATCCTACAGCGATATATAACTGTTGATTTTATTATTAATTCCGTTTATCTATAGTTTTTGTATTGACATTGTATTATATGATCTAATCTATTCGTTCAGTGTATCTTTATTAGTGATAAGATGTCTTTTGATTGAGTTAAGCCGTTTCAATCGGTACTCTAAAATGTGTTTTTCTATGTTGTGATGTAACACTATTGCATCAGATAAAGGTGAAGGTTGGCATCTATTTAACTTCTTAACCCGCTGCATTTGTTTGCACCTGTCATAAGTAAGGAATCTGATGTTCAGTAGTTGTCGTTTGTTGATGTGGTTCATAAGTGTTTCTCATTTCACTTTGTTTGCTATTATTTCATTATTTCATCCTGGTATATGATAAAATCATAAGTCTTTTATATATGAAATTGAAAAGGGTCAACTTGACGTGAACTTGTGTTAATCTGGATTAGCCATATTTGCACGGATTAAATGTGAAAATCCAAAATTGATATCTCAATGCTCAAATACGGAAACATTTATCAGTTTTGGTACAAAGAATGACTATCTAAATTTTACAAATGATGCCAATAATGCAGCACTGTTTACTGAGCATCAAAGTGACCAAAACGGATCTAAGGTGAATAGAGTTTAAAATTAATACCAAGTGGCAACGCAATGGTAAAAACTTTAAAACAACGAAAAACATACAACAATCTACCGAACACTACATTGAAAACTACGGAATGACCATACGCACCTGAATTAACATAAATGATATTCCTGATTAACTTCGGCGTTTTCATGATTTATAGCTAGCTTGCCGTCCCAATTGTATGACAGTTGTTTAAATTTTCGTTGTATTGAGTAAATTGGGTAAACAACTTCAACAAACATTACACAAAACAGCTGACTAAAACATTTCAATATACACAGTGCAGTAATCACAACAGAGAAACCAACTGTACATGGAACACGCAAAGTCTCGAACGCGACAGCGGGAGAAATAGATTCAGGGTTATGTTAAAAAGAATAAGATCAAAAGAAACACGAAAGCATGAATGCAAGTAAGGTAAAACTGTAAAGTAAGTAAATTAATACATTACTTCAGCACCCAGAATCTATAACTCAATACCATTTTTATTTGTACAATAGACACTGAACCATTCCTACTAGGTATTTGTACTGGCCGTGGAAGTTTTTTACAAAGGGATGTAAAGTTCTTTGAAAAAACTATTGCTCTTGATATTTTGTTCAGACAACGATGAAGGTGTCGAAAGTCTGAGAAGTAGCTGTAAGCTCTTGAAATCGTATGAGTTGCAAAATGCCATATAATACTCCATACATGGATGACGTCGATATATTGTATTTTAAAGATGAGATATTTTTGTATTTACAATTGAAATTTCGTTTGTCATAGATTCTGCTTCTGAGATGACTGCTGCTGTTTTAGTCGAGGTAAATGAGTGTGGCGTATAAAACTGTATCTGTGGTTTCTTTAATTTTTGGTCAGGAGATTATGTCTATGGGATTAGCATAGTATGTATTATTAATGAAAATAACATCATGAATATACTTGTAAGAGAAGTTGAAGAGAATGAAATTTTGATTAACTCTTGTAGATGTAGATGTTACACTCGTTAGTCTTTTCTTCACTTAGGTCAGACCAAAAATGATTGTAATACTGGACAATTGATATTGTTTATAATCCTTAAAAGAGGGACTAAAGATAACAGAGGGATAGTCAAACTCATAAATCGAAAATAAACTGACAACGCCATGGCTAAAAATGAAAAAGCCAAACAGACAAACAATAGTACACATGACACAACATTGGAACTAAAGAATAAGAAACACGAACCCAACCAAAAACTAGGAGTGAACTCAGGTGCTTTTGAGGGGTAAGCAGATCCTGCTCCACATGTGGCATCCGTCGTGTTGCTCATGTTATAACAAATCCAGTAAATTGTCTAAGTCGGTAGGTCACAGTCATGAAAGGGAAGGGAATTGTAGTTACGACGTAAGGAACATATTCGATATATCATCTGTGAAACGGTTATTCCATAACGGTCAACTAACTCGTGATGGCGTCCGTAAAATTTACGAAGGGATGATTTCAACTTCACCATTTGAAACTCTTGGATTAATAGCTTCCTTGTGTGCAGCAACCCTCTATCAAGAAAATCATGATAGGAAAAACAAGCGCGGGAATATCGTATCAATCGAGAAATATATACCCCATATGCAGGTGATGCTGGAATGTTGCTACTTAGAAAAGGAAAGTTTACAATTGGAAAACTGAAATCATCTCTTTTGTCGTAAAGTTGTTTCCAACCGACCCTTATTGTCAATTTCTAGATGTAAGTCAAGATATGAGGCCGACTTAACTCTGTCTGTTGTATCCTTTATCTCTAGTTCGATGGGACCATGCGTTCAACAGTCACCAAATTTTGAATATGTTTGCCCTTACAAAAACCTAATAGGTACATAAACTTGATAATTAACAATTTTAAATTAGAAAAGTGAGTCCCTTATTTTTCATGTTTAAAATTTGTACATATTTTTCTTGGCTTTGTTCAAGATCGTCGTGCTACACTTTATATTAAAGAGTAAGATTTTGAAGATGCGTAAATTCCCTAATCATGTATTATGTCTTCCATTGTCAGTTTTTTTTTTTGTTTTTTTTTTTGTATCTTAATGTCTTCGTGTTGCCGTTGATGAATGGTCTGTGATAAATTCGCGGCGAAAAAAATTAACATTTCTTTTCATCAATGGTTTATTATTTTTGTTATAAGTACAATTGTTGTCAAAAGTGCTCCAAACATCATTATGAATTGCATTACTGTAATGGAATTTATATGTCACAGAGTACCACTGTTGTCTTTCGTGTAGCTAATATTGCGTCGTCTTTTTAACTATCATTAAATCACAAATATAAATAATCACTAGACAGAAAGAGAAAATCGCCTCTTTTATAAGTTTAATACTATTTCAGCATTTTCTTCTCTGTACCTTTTATAGCCGAAAAAGAATAATAAAGATTAAGCATATCTTTATTTTCAATCAACATTTAAAAACCAATTGTTGAAGGTTGCATTTCTGTAAATATAGACAATGCAATTTCCCATAGGAACTCCTGTTACGGCTAAAACTGTACCACTTTTACTATGAAGTTTTGAAAAAAATCTTATCCTAGAATTGAAAGTTCATATGCATCACAATTTTTTTCAAAGGTCAAAATATAGGGCTGTGCGGCATGTTTTCAACGTTTATATGCCCTGAACTTTTCAGAGTTTAAACTTACACTAATTTTCTTAACTACCCCTACCTCGAATGAAAGATTACCACAGATTTCAATGTAAACAATATGCAAGTGTTTATTTACTGGTAACATTCCCAAGTTCTGTCTCTGCGATATGGAACAGAGAGCATAACTGGGAACCAGTATGTAAACAAAATAAATTTTCTATGAATATTTAATTACTCCCCAAAAGAGGCGTATTTTGAGAAACAGCTGTATTTACAAAGTGCAACCTGAAAGGGGAGAGTAGGAGGGGAGGTCGGAGGGGTTCTCGTCCCAAAATCCCGGGCTTAAAACATGAAATCCCTAGATCCCGAATTTAAAGAAATGTAAATCCAGACATCCCGAAATTCGAAAAAACAAATTCCCGGATCCCGAAAGGATCAGTCCCGAAATCCCGAGCTTTAAACACCTGATCTTGGAGTCCCGATAAAAAGGTCCGACCCTCTCTTTAATGATACACTTATGACTTATAATGAGATGTATTGAGCAATCATAATTGTACAAAAGTGCATCCAAACATATAGTTTGTCTGATTAATTCTTATGTAATTGACGATTAAATATATTTATTTCATGTAGTTTGACCTGGAATAATAACCGAGACGCATGTTTAATGAAGATAGTACAGGATTGCAACCTTCAAATAGTAAACTAGACTTAATCTGTTTCGGTCTTGTTTATACTGTTAAACTATCGTTGAATCAATAAAATTGTACGTAGGTTGACTGATAACGAAATATATGATATCAATAAATAAAAATATTGTTTGACTTTAAATCAATTATGGTATAAATACGTTTTATATAAATACAGCTTTTACCTTTTGGGTATACAAAAAATAAGCAGATCTATGTTTCCTAAATCTTTTAAAATAAGTCTCGTTACAGGTTCATTCTATTTGTGAAAATAAACATACCGCATAATGTCATTGAAGTCAAATCTTGGAAAATAAAGATATCTGTGTTCGTAATCGTAATCCAATGCATATACCTTACCACCACCATATCCAACAAGAACAGTCACAGTCCGTGTACAAACATCAAGTTCCATAATTGATGCACGATTAGAATACAAAATCTTTCCACAAAAAGCTGAAAATAAATTATTCGAATAATCGTTCATGCTATTATTTAGAATTGAATAAAGCAAAATAAAGTATTGCATACAGTATTAGCATGACATGAGAGTAAAGCATTAGATATAAAAAAAAAAGATGTGGTATGATTGCCAATGAGACAACTATCCACAAAAGACCAAAATGACACAGACATTAACAACTTTATGTCACCGTACGGCCTTCAACAATGAGTAAAGTCCATACCACATAGTCAGCTATAAAAGGCCCCGATAAGACAATGTAAAACAATTCAAACGAGAAAACTTACGGCAGTATAATTGCTAAATGTATTATCTTTAAAAGTATAATAAGAAAAAATGTACATTTTGTATATTAGCATGTAATAGGTATGGATTTAATTTTAAAATCACAGGTGTTCAAACATTCAGATACATTTATTACGTCCGAAAAAAATTACTTATGATGTCATCGGTCAAAAAATCTTTCATAACTGAAACTATTGGACATTTTATGTGTTAATATATTTTCATAGCTTTATTGCCGTTAATGAAAATTAGGTATTTAGGGCTAAATTTTTCAGTTAGTGAAGCAACTTTTACGATCCTCTATCAATTGAAACTGTTGAAAAGCCAGACTGAAAATATGATACCAAACATAAACAAATCCATGTATAAAGACTATTTTAAGATACATTTCCTGAATTTTATAGACACTAAAAAGTCTCATGTTGTCGTTACTCTTTTATTTTATTCACAATAGATTATATTTTGTTTTGAACAAAGCAAAATTACCTGAAAAAGCATATAATTAAGTATTATCTTCTTCGTTTTCTTAATATTGTATGTATATTAACGCAGTAGAAAACAACATAATTGTTACTATACACATTTAACGTATAACACTGATGTTAGTGCTACCAATATGTAAGTCCTGCTATTATCCAACATGCATCTTCGATGTACAACTGCTGTTGTGGAACAAAAATTTGATAAGTTTGATGTTTAAAATCAAATCAGAAACAATCAGTGCTGCTGTATCATGTTATTGTCCGTTTGACTTCTGTATGTTTGCAGAACCAAATCGTAATTATCTATTTTTTTAAATTTTTAAATCAATATTTAGTTTTCTTAATGTATGATATTATATATAATAGACATACTAACTTTGACTATTAATTTCATAATTGTTTGTTTACAATAAAAAAAAAGTTACCAACCAGTTCTATTTGTAGAATTTATTTTTAATGGAGAAAATATTTAAACGAGTAAGAATAAATAGTCTAACGAGACCTCAACATCGTCGAAGACCAGTTTACCATGCAGTTTGGTCATAAATTATTAAACCTCCAATGAGGAAAACAGATATATGTGTATCCTTTGAATATTATTCAACAATATCATGAAAGTTAGTATTGCCGTTTTTAAGAGCTGGTGTGAAAATAAAAAAAAAAATCTGAATAATACATTGCGAAGGATAGATTTTTTGTTGTATTTTATGTTAGAATTTTGGGATTATTTGAGGTCATCGACATTTTCCCTACCTGTTCAGTTTGATCATTCAACGAATTACACTTGTCATACCAAAAAGTAAAACCATACATGTGTAAGTGTCATAGTTGAAAATGAGCCATCGACATATGCAAGTTACCGACATTGACTGATATACAGATGAAAATGTTTCAACTACTGTCTACTTGAATTTAAAACAGAAACTAATTCATTTTTTTAAAGAATGATAGAATAATAGGATCAATACGACAAATCAACCTTATGTCTGCATATAGACATTAAAATCAAAACACTGGGCATCAACAAATTTAACACCAGGTTAAGAATCTAAATTAGCTAAAATTGAAGAATTTGTATTATAATAAAAAAAAATCTGAAAAAATTTTGTTATAAAATAATGCATAAATGTATTTATCAACTTACATTCTACAGCTAAGACGTGGTAAAATATTAAACATATGCTAAGCCAGGTTCTTCCGTCCATGATTCTCTATTTATTGTATACAACAAGGAATATAACTATCAAGCAGTTTTTTTCAACAAAAGGTAAACTTCATAGATAGCACACATTCTTTTAGTCATTTACCTGAGAAATGTTTAATCAATACTTGTCAACAATATATTTTAAATACACAGCAGGGATAGCACTAAGTGATCTTTAGATTAAAGAACTATATGCAGAAGATATCTATCTATGTTTTTACAGTTTGATTTAGAGAAAACCAAAGTAGTTAAAAATTACTATTTTTTACACCGTTACTAATAAATTGCTCTATTGATATTCGTGTAACTGTTAGAAAATACATTAAATAACACCATTACAAACTTGATCCCAATTTCATATTCAATTTTTATTAATTTACCTGTGACGTCAGTTTTTGTTGCGTAGATACATTCGTGTGACGCGCTGTTTATAATTTAAGTATATGCAGTATTTGTGTACAGTCGTAAACTAGTTGTATGTGTTCGTTGTTGTTCTGTGGTTTACATTTTGAAATGTACTTTTATATTATTAAACTATGCATTTTTTTGTCATAAGTGTTCATGTATTCATTTGTACTATGTTTCTGCCACGTAGTGTTGTCATTTTAGCAGTATTTTGAACATTGCCAAATAAGCGGGAGATTTGGCTAGTAAAAAAATCAGGTTTCATCCCACCATTATTTCTCAAAATGCCCTTATCAAGTCAGAAATATGACAGTTGTTATCAGATAGTCGTTTGTATGTTTGTTGGCAGTTTTTAAACATTTAAATGATCGTTGTTACTGAAAGTATACTTACAGTATTCAATCAAGTCTTCTTCCTCGGTCTGTTCATTGATAATGTTTTGAATGTTGTGTTATAATTAAGTTTGTTAGTAACTATATAGTTATCAAATGAACCAGGATTATAATTTAATATGCCAGACGCGCGTTTCGTCTACGTAGGACTCATCAGTGACGCTCAGATCAAAATAGTTATAAAGCTACTAGTAGTACAAAGTTTAAGAGCATTGAGGACCCAAAATTCCAAAAATGTTGTGCCAAATACGGCTATGGTAATCTATTCCTGCCATTAGAAAATCCTTAGTTCTTTCGAAAAATTTCAAGTTTTGTAAACAGGAAATTTATATAAAAAAAGACCATATAATTGATATTCATGTCAAGACTCATCAGTGACGCTCAGATCCAAAAAGTTATGAAGCCAAACAAGTACTGAGTTGAAGAGCATTGAGGACCCGAAATTCAACAAAGTTGTGCCAAATACATCTGATACGGTGCTTTTTGTCCGCAATTTGCTTTTTGTCCGCTTTTGCTTTTTGTCCGATAATTTTGGTTTTTGTCCGACTCTTTTGCTCTTTGTCCGTTGCTTTTTGTCCGTTTTGCTTTTTGTCCGATAATTTTGCTTTTTGTCCGACACTTTTGCTTTTGGCCGTTGCTTTTTGTCCGTTTCGATTTTTTGTCCGATAATTTAGCTTTTTGTCCGATACTTTAGCTTTTTTTCCGTTTTGCTTTTTGTCCGCTGATTTTGCTTTATGTCCGATATAAAAATGTGTATATTTTTTGCAGGTTCATTTTGAACATAAAACAAAACACCATGCCTTTTTTTATGATTACAAAAGTAAACATACAAAAATGATTGCGCAAAATTATTGTCAATATAGGCAGAATTGTTAAGTGCTATCGTGCATATCTGTAAATTTTGCTTTTTGTGTTTAATGGTTTGTAAGAAATATTTCAAAGCTCAAATTCAAATTACGCACATAACATCATTTATATCTTATCGGGGCCTTTTATAGCTGACTATGCGGTATGGGCTTTGCTCATTGTTGAAGGCCGTACAGTGACCTATAGTTGTTAATGTCTGTGTCATTTTGGTCTTTTGTGGATAGTTGTCTCATTGGTTATCATACCACATCTTCTTTTTTATATATACTGAATGCTATAAAAAATGCAATGCTATTATTTTTTCTCCAAAAACATACTGATTTCTTTTTTAGATCATCTGGCTCTATTGACCAAATAGGCTTTTTTTTATCTTTTGGCGTCCGTCGTCCGTCGTCGTCGTCGTCGACCGTTAACTTTGACTAAATACACTAAATACTCTATTATAACTGGGCCAAATTGAAACAAACTTTCATCATTTAAAAATATATGTCTAGTTAACTCGCCTACCAACCAAGATTACTAATATGGCTGAAATAGAATATGTGGGGTAAACTTAAGGTTTTGTCTATTATTTTGAAAACCAGCCATTAAAACTAAAATGAGAGAGATCTGACAACAGCAGGATGTTGAGCTCTACCGATTGTCCATACATGTCAAAACGGTCAGATGATTTACCTCAATCCAATTTTATGAAACTAAACACAATGCTTTTTACCAAATAACTCAGACAAGTTTTGAATTTTGGTGGTGTCACTTTTACTATTCTAGAGTTAAGCCCCTTTGCAAATAGAACAAAAACTGTTGAATTTTTTATTTACAAAAAATGGTATCAAATGTGCAATGTGTATAACTACTTAACACAGGTCAAATATAAATTTCGGTGGCCTATCATTTTTATTTTTTTTATTTTTGAACATTTCACAATATATACTACGTTTTGACAAAGTCTAAACAAATTCTATCATTTTTAATCTATGATCATCTATACTCCCATACCTCCTTAAAGACGATTTTCACTACCTATTTTGCGTTTTGTCATATATTATAGAAATTTATATAAGATTAAGATACACTTTATATCACAAAAATTATCAGCAAGTAAAGATCTACTAACAAGTCAAATTTTGCCGACATAGTGAAGTAAACTGTGACTCTATATAGGAGTAATTGCCCTTAAATGAGGATTTTTTTATCCTCTATTGTGTTTTGTGCAAAACTCAAGAAGATAGAAGGAAACCAAAAATCAAATGATCGCTGAGCATTACAAGGTCAACAAAACATATTTGTCATTATTCATATTCTTGTTTATAATGTTGCAGAGGGTCCTTTGTTTATTGAATATGCACATAGACCAATGTGATCCCAAAGGCTCTTTAGAGCCTCTAGTTTACATTAGAATTATGTATACTTGGTTAAAAATTTCGTTTAAGACCAATCTCGTATTCTTTTCGCTTGATAGATTTTTGGAACTCATGTGAAGTGCATCGTGTTATTTGAACGGATGTAATTCGACTTCGAACGTTTTCTAAACCAAGTATGACTTTTTTGTTTTACTTTCGACATGTTAATTTAAGTTGATGTCATGAATTTCATGCCCTTATTGTAAAGAAACTTCAATAAACAGCAGACTATATATGCCAGGTTTTTCTGACAACCACAGACAAACAATTTTGGGCGTAATTTAAAGAGACGTTTTACCGGATGCAATTGCCCGTAAACACTAACTTATATTTACCCTCTACAGTTGACCAAAAAAAAAATCCACAAAAAATCCGCCAAAGGGATCTTTCAATGATAGGCCATGTCCACGGAGACATAAAACAACAAACGCCCAGCAGGACCGATGCATTTGTCTTAAACATCTCTGATATTATTTCTGCGTGGCTTTCTAATTGACTCGAGTATCTTTTAGTGTTCATGCTAAAACATTTGAACCTATATCAGTTTGCGTGGAAATTTAAAAAAAAGCACGGCGACCTTTCCGTGGTGATGTTTCAATGTCCGTCCGGCGTAAAAATATATCTGATAATCAACAACCATTATATGTGTACAAAAAGCCGTCAGCGATTGGCCACACAGACAATTTGCTTCGTTTGTGGACCAAAGCCAGGCTTTTCGCAAGATCCTATTAAACATCTAGTGTTATCACTACCATGTGTTGTAAAGATTTCGTTGCACAATATGACAAAAAAGCATTCTGTGTTAGGACTCTATGTTGATAATTCGAAATTGTATGTTTCATATACCCATTGTAGCCGAAAAATGATAATGAAACATTCTTATTTAAAATCGGTCAATTGTTTGAATAGTGTGTTTTCCTATTTAATTTTTTGTTTCATAAAATTATCATTTTGAATATATATTTTAATTTTTAAAAAGCAAGTGTTGGACCTGTGGTTTTATTGGCACTCAGAAAATATGATACAAGCCTAAACGAAAAAATCTAAACGAGTCTTAATTGAAAACTACGTTCAAACCTATGATTGCGCTGGATAAAAACCGCAATTTTTATACGTGTGCATATAAAAAAAATCGTTGTTGAAGGGTCTAAATACAGCAGTTGTTCGACCTGTTAGTCAAATGCGTTTTGTTTAAATATACTTTTTCACTTTTGTGGTCTTTTGGAAAATGTTGTTTGTGCTGTATTTAGACCCTTCTACAACGAAATTTGTTTTATATGCACACGTATAAACATTGCGGTTTTTATCCAAAGCAATCATAGGTTTGAACGTAGTTTTCAATTTAGACTCGTTTATATTTTTTCGTTTGGGCTTGTATCATATTTTCCCTCCGGTTTATATGATCCGTTCATCCTATATTGACTCTTAAAATTCAAGAGTCTATCTGAAATTGAGAGTAAATTATATGGCCTTTCAAATACCGTTTTGATCCCTAACATCACTGAAGAAACATATTTTGTCGAAATCTAGATCTGGTGTACAAAAAAAATATTGACACCTTGTGTTTGTGGCACAACATATTGGCCAAAAGTTTATCATTGTTTATCGTTTTCTCTTTAGTATTAAATTTATATTAAGATCCATTTTGTTACATCTCGTGATCAATTTTATTTTGCAATCGCCAATGGTAGTCAGCAGGGTTTAAGAACATCAGTTGTTCGACCTGTTAGTCAAATGCGTTTTGTTTAAATATACTTGTTCACTGTTTTGGTCTTTTGGAAAATGTTGTTTGTGCTGTATTTAGACCCTTCTACAACGAAATTTGTTTTATATGCACACGTATAAAAATTGCAGTTTTTATCTAACGCAATCATAGGTTTGAACGTAGTTTTCAATTTAGACTCGTTTATATTTTTTCGTTTGGGCTTGTATCATATTTTTCCTCCGGTTTATAGGTCCGAGACCACAATTATTTCGTAGTGCATTTCTTTTAGAACATAAATGAAAAGAAAAAAAATCCCACCTGCGCTTTCTCAAAGAAACTTTAACAGTGTGTTGTACTACTTTTGGGACAAATTATATCAAAATTATAGAAAACGTCATCGTCTCTAACTCAAAATATGGACAATTTTATCTTTAGGGCGTCTTGAAATCTTTTGACAGCTTCCGAAGTACTATTTTTTCAACCTTTTTCACCTGGACCAAATCACTACTTTCCTTTGAAATTCTGGACCCAAATTTTTTTACAGTGTAATTTCACCCCCTACTTGCAATTTGAGGCATTAAACATGGAGAAATAAATTTGGAAGGGTTATAAAGATTAATGGCAAGTAACCCAACGAAAGTCGAGGGACGACAATTGTGGTCTTGAACCTAATAAGATAGAAAGAGTTGACAAATCTTAAAAAAACTTGGTATGACCAAAGCTTAATAAATTATAACACTGCTTACAAAGTTTCATGACAATAGGATGTATATTATAGACAATAAATTAAGTTCTATACTCATATTTGCGTGTAAAATTTTGACGTTAAAATTGAAAAATTTCAACTATCAACATTTGGGGCTTTAAAAATTAAAATATTGCAAAAAAATACTTTTTAAATGCCTTAATATATAACTTATCATGTACTAAAAGCAATAGAGTACTCATTTGATTTATCAGACTTGGCATAATTATTCAAAAGTCAAATTTATATGAGCCTGTGCCTAAAAATTGAGGTTTTTCAATGAAGGGGGGCCTTACATGAAGATGTAATATTTTCCATCAATTTTAAATTTGTGAAGCTTTTTGGTTATAAATAATCCTTACATATGTTTTGAAAGTACTTTAAATGGAAAGAAAAGTTACAAATAGCATACCATATTAGTTTAAAAGGGTCTTAGGCCAAGTAAGACTGGAAAAAATTTAGGGTCAATTTAGGCCGTGCCACATATTTACATTAAAAAATGCATATTGAGGCTATAAGAAATAAAATTTTGTGTCTTTTTTATCATCTCTATACTCATGTGACATGATTCAACAAATCTGAGCACAAAAAGACTCTTGCAATTAACTTTTCTTACAAACAGTATGGTCTGATACAAAGATTTTTGCCTTTTTAGGGAAAAACTTGCATGCAATTTATTCTCAACAGGCTTATATTTAAACCACTTGCTATCCTATAGAAGAAAAATAAGATAGTATGTGAAATGGAACAGGTACAATAGACATTGTAAAGTGTTTTTGATACAAATTTAGTGAGGTCTTTAATATGGACTTCAAATTTTATGTACCAAGCTCACCACTTTTGACTTCATCCAAACAGGGCGTTAGACAAGGGTCATTTATACAACACATTTTGCACATATTGTCTGAGATAATCTTCTTTTCTGTAGATTCAGAGTTCATAAATAAGTAAAAGAACTAGATAAAGGCATAGAAACATAAATATTGACACATGAAAACCTGTCTAATAGAAAATCAGGATGCCATTTATGCATCAATATTGAAAAAGCTATAAATGCCTATTCTGACCATAAAATGCCAAAATTGGTCATTTTTGCAGAAATTCTATAAAATAAAAATTTAAATCCTTTAGTTTCATGCTATTTGACAGATTGACACCATCAAATAATTTAGGGAAGTTGCCAAAGTACAGATTCTATATTTACAGATTTCACCTAATAGGATAGAAAGAGTTGACAAATCTTAAAAAAAACTTGGTATGACCAAAGCTTAATAAATTATAACACTGCTTACAAAGTTTCATGACAATAGGATGTATATTATGGACAATAAATTAAGTTCTATACTCATATTTGCGTGTAAAATTTTGACGTTAACATTGAAAAATTTCAACTATCAACATTTGGGGCTTTAAAAATTAAAATATTGCAAAAAAATACTTTTTAAATGCCTTAATATATAACTTATCATGTACTAAAAAGCAATAGAGTACTCATTTGATTTGAAAGTCAAGGGGCGACATTTGTGGTCTCGGACCATATGATCCGTTCATCCTATATTGACTCTTAAAATTCAAGAGTCTATCTGAAATTGAGAGTAAATTATATGGCCTTCCAAATACCGTTTTGATCCCTAACATTACTGAAGAGACATATTTTGTCGTAATCTAGATCTGGTGTACAAAAAAAATATTGACACCTTGTGTTTGTGGCATAACATCTTGGCCAAAAGTTTATCATTATTTATCGTTTTGTGTTTAGTATTAAATTTAGGCAGTTGCTATTTATCCGGCTTGCCGGACGAATAGTACCAGGACTATTTGTCCGGCCAATGTAATGCGCATGTCACTATTTGTGTGTGCGTGTAATATTATCTCCAGCAGCACCAGGGGGTAGCAAATGATTGTAATCTTCATTGTTGGGGCCCAATCTTGTTACTGCTAATTGAACTTGTTGTTTTCTGTATACTAGTTACATAGTCCAATGTGGATAACGAATAATTAGGGGGAAAAATCATATATACTAGTATTCCATATTTATTACTTCATTATATGGCCTTACATCAATTGTATCTGATTTGATGCCCTTTATGAGCCCTGTAATTTGGGAAATAAAAAAATATTCTAGTCTATATTCTATTCAATTCATTGTAAGAAGAGAGAAAACATTGATTGTAAATCTTGACTCGTGCATTTTAAGTTAACGTAAAATAATTTTGTCTAGCCGAAAAAGGTAAAAAAATTAGAATTATAGATCGAGCTCTTGACATAAAGTTATCCATATTTCGAGTGAGAGGTGCCCCCGTCGCCTCCTTCTTCTCGCCAAAAAAAAAAGAAAGAGTTAATAACCCTGTTAAAATGTTATTCAGAAATTACAGGTGGGATTTTATTTTATTTACGAGAGGGGGTCGGGGCGACAAGGTGTGCTTCTTTTCCTATTTTTTTTCTCCTCAGATCCCACCTTTGTTTCCCCTATATTTCATTACCCACTTTTTATAATACCTTATCCAACAATATCCCCCTTTTTGTAACATCAACCCCACCCCCATATATCCCATTTCGAGGGCTACTTGCAAGATATATTTCGGAATATAATTAAATTTTATTAAGTTCGACATGTCATTGTAAAGGCCTTTCTCAACTACTTTTGCTTCGAAAATTCGGCTTTACCACCATTTATACAAGGATTCATCTTCTTTTTATAAACTATGTAATGATTTTATACTTGAAAAATTGAATGTAAAAAGTTGTAAATATATACTTGGTGTGAACAGAAAGAGCACAAATAATGCTGTCATGGCAGAAGTGGGACAATTACCAATACAATTGTCTATTTTATTAAGCATCCTTAAACAATGGATAACTTTAGAAAAATCTGAAGACATTTTTCTAAAAGAAGCTCTGGCACTATCTAAAAGCCTACATAAAAAAGGTCACACTTCATGGTATAGTTATATTGTTAAAGTTTTGGAGCTTCTGGATCTCGCTCCCGACAGTTTACTACATAAGAGTAAATATTGTATTAAAAAAATAGTCATGGGAAAACTTAAAGGATTATATTTAAAAGAATGGAAAATTAACATTTTTAATGATGTAAGACGTATTAATAACCAAAAAAATAAACTTCGTACATTTCGTTTATTCAAAACGAATTTCAATTTTGAACCCTATTTAAACCTGCTAAACTCTAAACAAAGGCAGGCATTAACAAAACTATGAATTGGGGACCATTAACTTTCAATTGAAACAGGAAGGCATAAAAACATCCCAGCTCATCGGAGCGTATTTGTAAACTTTGTGAGGAGGAGGTGGAAGATGAGATCTACTTTCTCCTACGATGCAAAAATATAGAAACATACAAAATAAAATTTATTAAAGAACTTTGTATTTCTTATCCTAATCTAAAGAAATGTAACGATGAAAATATGTTTATATGGCTAATGGGTTGTGAGAATCTAGAAATTCTATAACACCTTGATTATAAAAATATTGTATTGTATTGTATTGTATACAGCTGTAGCGAGTCGAATTATTTGGTAAAACTATAGTCCACCGATCAATCATCTTTCATTTCCCATTTTCCTTGTAAGTTTAGTTGTTTTTTATTCCCTTTTATAAGATAATATCATTCTTTGAAGTTCATACTATATCGTACTCCATTTTCAAATTCTGAAAACTGCAAAATTTATCACAAATACTGATATCGCCGTTTTCAGCCATGATCTTAAAATTGAAAAAAAAACAGTGATCGGATTACACGCGCCCCCTGATGCTACTGAAGATAATATGACACGCATTGCAAAAGCCGAACAAATAGCAACTCCGTTAAATTTATATTAAGATCCATTTTGTTACATCTCGTGATCAATTTTATTTTGCAATCGCCAATGGCAGTCACTTTTTTGGTCTTTTGGAAAATGTTGTTTGTGCTGTATTAGACCCTTCTACAACGAAATTATATGCACACGTATAAAAATTGCGGTTTTTATCCAACGCAATCATAGGTTTGAACGTAGTTTTCAATTTAGACTCGATCTATGTATAATCATTGTCCTGAATAAACATCTTTATGCGTTTGTGCGTTTCTGCATTTCAGTTTATATTGTGAAATTTCTTCTATCAGCCAAGACAAACTTTAAATTTGGCCGTTATAAATGGGTTTGCCAGAAATGAACCTTGGATTAAAGATTTTTCAAGACAACGGGTTCGAAAGTTCACTTAAACATATATCTTCAAGCATAAAATTAATGAACATGGCACTATGAAGTCTTGTCCTAAATATGATTATAATACGACAGAAACGGAGCAGGATTTGCTTACCCTTTCTGCAAACCATAAATCATCACGTTTTTTTACAGGGTTCTAGCTTGTGGCTCAGATTTGATTTTTCAATGTTGTGTTTTGTGGACTATTGTATGTCTTGTTGATTTTCATTTTAGCTGTGGCTTTGTTGGTTTTTTTTTATCTTTTGTAGTGTGATTGCCGCTTTGGTATCTTTCGCCTCTTTCTTATATATGATATCACAATTATTATATGTATGTAAGTGTTCGGATACATTTATATGGATACAATGTTGAATTAAAATAGACCTAATAATTAGATAAGTGAAAAAAATAATATGAAGAATTAGAAAAAAAGGGACATAAACAGAAGAAGTAGAAGGCAAGATATAAGGATATTTGTACGTGTGTGGAGTTGGCATTCTTAGTGTTTTACACAACAAGGAATATTTTAGATCGTGTTATATAGACAAACGCTTATCAGTCTGGTCGTAAGTTAGTCTAGCATTCTTAAACGTGTTAGCAATGGTGTACCTTCTCCAATTTGTAGAATGTATGGGATATCCAACGATTTAGACGAGTATATTCGAAACTTTATAATAATTTATAGAAATTGATCAAATAGTCCATGTGTGATGGTTTTGTTATTGAAATTCTATGTCTTACCGCGTTAAATATTATTAATGAAAATCATACAAATAAATCAGGAACGAGGGCTCAACCTGTAATTTAGTAACATTGTTGTTGTTTGTTTCTGTATATCATATTTGTTTGTCGTATACACTACAGTTTTGTAAATGAATCAAGCCGTTGGTTTTTCTCGTTTGAATTGTTTAAATACCATTATGGTAAATGGTGTCGGAGTTTGCTGCATATGTTTGTGCGTACATTTACGACATTATATAACTTATACGCACAGTTTTTTCTTTCCGCTAGTGATATATATATATATATATATATATATATATATATATATTTAAAACTGACGAGGGAAGGTAACACACGGCCACTGAAAGCTTTATTTTTGTAGAGC
Source organism: Mytilus edulis (assembly GCA_019925275.1). Taxonomy (NCBI): domain Eukaryota; kingdom Metazoa; phylum Mollusca; class Bivalvia; order Mytilida; family Mytilidae; genus Mytilus; species Mytilus edulis. The sequence goes on along the minus strand of CM034357.1, from coordinate 2,657,434 downwards.
CCAGGTGGTCGTGTGGTCTAGCGGAACGGCTGCAGTGCAGGCGATTTGGGGTCACGATATCACAGTAGCATGGGTTCGAATCCCGGCGAGGGAAGAACAAAAAAAAAATCGAAAGCAAATTTACAGATCTAACATTGTTGGGTTGATGTTTAGACGAGTTGTATATACATAATATACACAGCCATGTATCACCATCATTGATGGCGATCCGATGGATAAATCTGTTGTAGAGTTGTCACTGACTCAGACGTACTTATAAATATAATTATTTTCTGTGACTGTATCTTACATTAATTTGTAGGATCCTATACTATAGATAATTTAGCTGATCTGTAACAATAACATCTCCATGCCTTATATATCATGTACGCGGTACATGAAATATAAGGCATGGAGATGTTATTACTATAGATAAGTGAGATATCGTGACACCAAATCGCCTGCACTGTAGCCGTCCCGGTAGACCACACGACCACCTGGGCTCCATAAAATGAAGCTTTCGGTGGCCGGGTGTTACCTTTCCACGTCAGTTTTAATCTAGCGTCGTACTACAGTATATATATATATATTTATATATATATATATATAGTCACCATTTGCACTGGTTTATGAACGGAATATTCTGCAACATTTTAGTTTAAAAATTTAAAAAAAATAAAGTCTAGTAATAAGTTTGTCATTTTTCCAACAACTTTATTTTTCTTCTAAACATTACAAACATTACAAATATAACAAAAATGATTTAACCTTTGGAACACTATCGCAAAGTTTAAGGAATTATGTATGTGTAGCTATTTATTGAGATACACTGTATTAATCTTTAAATTTTGGAAATGTCTAGCAACTATTTCCAAATTGCGTACCGTTCAAGGAATAAGAAAACTTTGGTTAACACAACAGCATTGTCAGCCAAGTAGTTTAAAATTGTTGTTTAACAAAAGTAAAAATAAGGCTACTTAAATTTTTATAACGAAATAGATGTGCACAATATCTTATATATAAAAGATAGAAACATTTGAAATAAATACATCAACAGTATTTATTTCTAAATTGGTCAAGTCTGTAGGGCGGCAAAAGTAGAAGTTATTGTTATTTGTTTCATACTCACTGAAATGAGATACTTACAAAATCCGTAAATGTGATTAAGTATATTTCTTATAAATAGAGTATGTATGTACCTACCAAAGACAGATGACTGTATCCCCAGTAATTACTCCTGAAAAAGAAAGAGAAATCAAATAAAATCTGGAACTAGTATCGGTTATCCAGACGGTTGAATTTTAGAAATTAATATGTGATACAAGTGTAAAATGAATTAAAAAAAAGTTTCATAATCATACATTTCCCTGTTAAAAACGTGTATTTCCAATAAGAAGTTTTAAGTAAGTCGTTATAACAAATAATGTTTAATCGTGATAACGACTTAAAAATAAAACTCCAATCAAATAAAAAACAAAATCTGCTAATTTTCTTTACAATTACCAATTCAGGGGCAGCAACCCAAAAACTTGTTATCAGATGTGTCGGAAAATTTTTCAGCAGACAGATCTTGACCTAATGAATAGTTTTACTCTCTGTCAGATTGGCTCTAAATGCTTTGGTTTCAGAGATATAAGCCAAAATCTACATTTTACCACAAAGTTCTATTTTTAGACATGGCGACCATCTTGATTATTGGGCCAGTCATCGGATACTTTTTTGAAACTAGATACCATAAAGCAAAATGGACAAAAAGTAAAACGGACAAAAAGCAACGGACAAAGAGCAAAAGTGTCGGACAAAAAGCAAAAGCCGACAAAAAGTAAATTGCGGACAAAAAGCACCGTATCATACGTCTAAGGTAATCTATTTTGCCATTAGAAAATCCTTAGTTCTTTCGAAAAATTTCAAGTTTTGTAAACAGGAAATTTATATAAAAAAAAAAAGACCATATAATTGATATTTATGTCAACATCGAAGTGCTGACTACCGGTGTCATATGGTATTTTGAACCCCCTAAAAATTGAACCCGGGGTGAAATTCCATGCGGTATAATGACCCTGGACCAATACCATGCGGTAAAATGACCCCGGGGTCATTATACCGCATGGTATTTTGACCCCGGGGTCATTTTTCACATATGGTATTTTGAACCCCCCTGCGGTATATTGAACCCTCTTTTTTTGATAAATAGTATTGCAGATAATCTAATTTACAATTCATTTTTTTTAATTTGTGGTTTTAAGTAGGGTTCAATATACCGTAGAGGGGTCAAAATACAATGGCTCAGTAAAATTTTCAAAATAACTTTTCCAGCATGTTTAATACATACAAACCACTTATTGGAGTATTATAACTATGTTTAGGAGTTAAAATAGCTTGAATTTTTGAAATTCAAGGTCTATAGTAGGGGGTTCAATATACCGCAGGGGGGGTCAAAATACCATGGCAAATTAATATTTTTAAAATATCTCTTCCAGTATATTAAATACATACAAACTATTTATTGGAGTATTATAACTATGTAAAGGATTTAAAATAGCTTGAATTTTTGAAATTCAAGGTCTATAGTAGGGGGTTCAATATACCGCAGGGGGTCAAAATACCATGGCTAAGTAAAATTTTCAAAATATCTTTTCCAGTATATTAAATACATACAAATTACTTATTGGAGTATTATAACTATGTTAAGGATTTAAAATAGCTTGAATTTTAGAATTTTTGGAAATTCAAGGTCGACAGTAGGGGTTCAATATACCGCAGGGGGGTCAAAATATATGGCTAAGTAAAATTTCAAAATATATTTTCCAGTATCTTAAATACATACAAACTACTTATTGGAGTATTAAAACTATGTAAAGGATTTTGAATAGCTTGAATTTTTGAAATTTAAGGTCTTATAATAGTAGAGGGTTCAATATACCGCAGGGGGGTCAAAATACCATGACTAAGTAAAATTTTCAAAATATCTCTTCCAGTATATTAAATACATACAAACTACTTATTGGAGTATTAAAACTATGTTAAGGAGTTAAAATAGCTTGAATTTTGAATTTTTGAAATTCAAGGTCTATAGTAGGGGGTTCAATATACCGCAGGGGGGTCAAATTACCATGGCTAAGTAAAATTTTCAAAATATCTTTTCCAGCATGTTTAATACATACAAAAGCCATTTATTGGAGTATTATGACTATGTTTAGGAGTTAATAGTTATCAAAGGTACCAGGATTATAATTTAATACGCCAGACGCGCGTTTCGTCTACATAAGACTCATCAGTGACGCTCAGATCAAAACAGTTAAAATGCCAAACAAATACAAAGTTGAAGAGCATTGAGGACCCAAAAATTCCTAAAAGTTGTGCCAAATACGGCTAAGGTAATCTACTCCTGGGCGTAAGAAAATCCTTAGTTTTTCGAAAAATTAAAAGTTTTGTAAACAGAAAATTTATAGAAATGACCAATTAATTGATATTCATGTCAACACCGAAGTGCTGACTACTGGGCTGGTGATACCCTCGGGGACGAAACGTCCACCAGCAGTGGCATCGACCCAGTGGTGTAAATAGTTATCAAAGGTACCAGGATTAAAATAGCTTGAATTTTTGAAATTCAAGGTCTATAGTAGGGGGTTCAATATACAGCAGGGGGTTCAAAATACCATGGCTAAGTAATATTTTTAAAATATCTTTTCCAGTATATTAAATACATACAAACTACTTATTGGAGTATTATAACTATGTTAAGGATTTATAATAGCTTGAATTTTTGAAATTTAAGGTCTATAGTAGGGGGTTCAATATACCGCAGGGGGGTCAAAATACCATGGCAAAGTAAAATTTTCAAAATATCTTTTCCAGTTTATCAAATACATACAAACTTCTTATTGGTGTATTCTCACTACATAAAAGAGTTAAAATTGCCAGAATTTTTTAATTAAAGGTCTAGAGTAGGGGGTTCAATATACCGCAGGGGGGTTAAAATACCATGGCTAAGTAAAATTTTGAAAATATCTTTTCCAGCATGTTTAATACATACAAACTACTTATTGGTGTATTATAACTATGTTAAGGATTTAGAATAGCTTGAATTTTTGAATTTTTGAAATTCAAGGTCTAAAGTAGGGGGTTCAATATACCGCAGGGGTCAAAATACCATGGGTAAGTAAAATTTTCAAAATATCTTTTCCAGCATGTTTACTACATACAAACCACTTATAAGAGTATTAAAACTATGTTAAGGATTTATAATAGCTTGAATTTTTGAAATTCAAGGTCTATAGTAGGGGTTCAATATACCGCAGGGGGGGTCAAAATACCATGGTTAAGTAAAATTTTCAAAATATCTTTTCCAGTATATTAAATACATACAAAATACTTATTGGAGTATTATAACTATGTTAAGGATTTAAAATAGCTTGAATTTTTGATTTTTTGAAATTCAAGGTCTATAGTAGGGGGTTCAATATACCGCAGGGGGGTCGAAATACCATGGCTAAGTAAAAATTTCAAAATATATTTTCCAGTATCTTAAATACATACAAACTACTTATTGGAGTATTAAAACTATGTAAAGGATTTTGAATAGCTTGAATTTTTGAAATTTAAGGTCTTATGATAGTAGGGGGTTCAATATACCGCAGGGGGGTCAAAATACCATGACAAAGTAAAATTTTCAAAATATCTTTTCCAGCATGTTTAATGCATACAAACCACTTATTAGAGTATTAAAACTATGTTAAGGAGTTAAAATAGCTTGAATTTTTGAAATTCAAGGTCTATAGTAGGGGGTTCAATATACCGCAGGGGGGTCAAAATACCATGGCTAAGTAAAATTTCAAAATATATTTTCCAGTATATTAAATACATACAAACTACTTATTGGAGTATTGAAACTATGTAAAGGATTTTGAATAGCTTGAATTTTTGAAATTTAAGGTCTTATAATAGTAGGGGGTTCAATATACTGCAGGGGGGGTCAAAATACCATGACTAGGTAAAATTTTTAAAATATCTCTTCCAGTATATTAAATACATACAAACTACTTATTGGAGTATTAAAACTATGTTAAGGTAGATTCATGGTCTACCGCCATCTTGGATTGTACAATCACAGTACAAAATCGGTCTAGTTATTTGCCTAAATCTGCAAATTTGAAAACAGATTTGCAATTCAATGGTTATACTGTTTTTTCTTTTTAAAGAAAACTTTTTATTTAATGGTATTAATCAAAATATTTTACCTATATATATCTTTTTTTTTTTGGTTTTAAAATAATTTTTTTTCAAATGAGCCATTTAAGGGGAGATAACTCTTTTAGTACAAAATTTATACTGGGCTAATACGGAAATTTTTTATTTTTACTTCTAGCAAGAAAACAAGTTCGGTGACACCATGTTTTATTTTTATTTTCTTAAAACATGTTATGAAACCTTTCTTCTCACAATTTATTTCAAAATTCTATCTCATAGAATTTTTTTTTATGCACATTAATGTGTTTTTTTCATAAACAAACTAACCAAATTTTGGCAATTTTCAACGGCTCATAGTTTGAAAAATAGCACGGTGACCCATACTTTTTATTAATTTTTTGAAAAGAGCATAATAATATCTTCATTTTGGCAAATTATAAAAAAATTCGGTCTCAAAAAAGATATATTTGTAATCTACCTTAAGCAGTTAAAATAGCTTGAATTTTGAATTTTTGAAATTCAAGGTCTATAGTAGGGGGTTCAATATACAACAGGGGTCAAAATACCATGGCAAAGTAAAATTTTCAAAATATCTTTTCCAGCATGTTAAATAAATACAAACCACTTATTGGAGTATTAAAACTATGTTAAGGAGTTAAAATAGCTTGAATTTTGAATTTTTGAAATTCAAGGTCTATAGTAGGGGGTTCAATATACCGCAGGGGGTCAAAATACCTTGGCTAAGTAAAATTTTTAAAATATCTCTTCCAGTATATTAAATACATACAAACTACTTATTGGAGTATGAAAACTATGTTAAGGAGTTAAAATAGCTTGAATTTTGAATTTTTGAAATTCAAGGTCTATAGTAGGGGTTCAATATACCGCAGGGGGGTCAAAATACCATGGCAATGTAAAATTTTCAAAATATCTTTTCCAGCATGTTAAATACATACAAACTTCTTATTGGAGTAATATAACTATGTTAAGGATTTAGAATAGCTTGATTTTTTGAAATTCAAGGTCTATAGTAGGGGGTTCAATATACCGCAGGTGGTCAAAATACCATGGCTAAGTAAAATTTTCAAAATATCTTTTCCAGCATGTTTAATACATACAAACCACTTATTGGAGTATTAAAACTATGTTAAGGAGTTGAAATAGCTTGAAATTTTGAAATTCAAGGTCTATAGTAGGGGGTTCAATATACTGCAGGGGGGGTCAAAATACCATGGCTAAGTAAAATTTTCAAAATATCTTTTCCAGTATATTAAACTATGTTAAGGAGTTAAAATAGCTTGAATTTTGAATTTTTGAAATTCAAGGTCTATAGTAGGGGGTTCAATATACCGCAGGGGGGTCAAATACCATGGGTAAGTAAAATTTTCAAAATATCTTTTTCAGTATACTAAATACATACAAACTACTGATTGGGTAAAAAAATATGTAAAGGATTTAGAATAGCTTGATTTTTTGAAATTCAAGGTCTATAGAAGGGGGTTCAAATTGTTTGTATGTATTAAACTTGCTGGAAAAGATATTTTGAAAATTTTACTTTGCCATGGTATTTTGACCCCCTGCGGTATATTGAACCCTCTACTCTAGACCTTTAATTTCTAACAATCTGGCAATTCTAACTCTTTAATGTAATTAGAATATACCAATAAGTAGTTTGTATGTATTTAACTTGCTGGAAAAGATATTTTTAAAATTTTACTTTGCCATGGTATTTTGACCCCCTCCCCCTTTTTTACCATGGAAAATCAAAACTACCGTGTATATATATATATATATATATATATATATGTTATAATTACAAATAATTAAAGCATTTAAGCTACATATGGTCTAGTTATAATGTGTCAATAAGTGTTTTGAATGACATTTTGTTGGTAAAGACTTCAGAGCACTTATATACCAAGCAAAGATATTTCTTTTAATTAAGCATGGAAAATGTACCTCCCCTCCTTGTATGAATGATTTTTTAATCTATGGTAAGCTTTAGAATAATGTATAATGTTCTAATAATCATCTAGGATGAAAAAAACAGGGGGGTTTCAATTTACCATGGGGGTTCAATTTTCCATACAGAGGGGGGTTCAATTTACCATAGCGGTATTTTGACCCCGGGGTCAATTTACCATGGGGTTCAAAATACCATATGACACCGGGCTGGTGATTCTCTCGGGGACGAAACTTCAAACAGCAGTGGCATCGACCCAGTGGTGTAAATAATTATCAAAGGTACCAGGATTCTAATTTAATAAGCCAAAGGCGTGTTTCGTCTGCATTCGTCTCATCAGTGAGGCTCAGGTCCAAATAGTTATAAAGCAAAACAAGTACAAAGTTTAAGAGCATTGAGGACCCAAAAATCCAAAAAGTTGTGGCAAATACGTCTATGGTAATCTATTCCTGCCATTAGAAAATCCTTAGTTCTTTCGAAAAATTTCAAGTTTTGTAAACAAGAAATTTATAAAAATTACCATATAATTGAAGTGCTGACAACTGGGCTGGTGATACCCTCGGGGGCGAAACGGCCACCAGCAGTGGCATCGTCCCAGTGTTGTAAATAGTATGTCATGTTTTCATTTAACATGAGAACTTGCATGAGTCAAATAAAAAACATTTTATATTTCAATAGTACTTGAAAATGTTTTTTATTGGAACACCACAGATAAGTCTTTAATAGCCCGGCTGGCGTTCTGAAGTACATACCTGGTATCTTTGATAAAAATTATAATAGAAACACTCTGGTTGGAAAAATGTTGTTTCTCTGAGGGCTTTTATTTCCCGAAGGAAACATTTTATCACTTTTCATAAGTTATAATGATAAATATAATACAATGTCTCAATGACAAATCATCTTGTGATTTTTCTTTCTTTATCCGATACCACTCTGAAACAACTTCTTGTGTTATTTGCAAACAACCCTCTGGAATTGAAAACTTAAATAATTGTGTATTTATTTGTGTTTTATATCTTTCAGGTTTATTCTTTTGATTTGGGGGAATCTTAAATGTTTTTGTCGTTGTCCTATAGTTATAGAATATAATTGCAAAATTCTCAACCTTACCAAACCATAATTAACCAAACTAAAATGAATAGGCATTCATAATACACTGAAGTAGGTTCCCATATGAACATCTGTAAACTACGAGGATGCCTCAAATTTCTTTCTCTGAAACAACACCTAACTATTAAAACTGTAGGATGTAGCATTACATATAACTCTCAAAGCCAAATATTTGAAAGCCAAGAATGTATCAGAACCGAAACAGTTGAGTATGGCATTATAATTGTTGATTTGTTACAATCCAGAATATTCTGAAATTACAGTTACACACCTCTATTATGTGCCGGTAATATGCACAAGAGATAAGGAGATAATGTTGGTTTCTAATTTCATTTAATTATTTAAAAAGATATTCAATCTAAACATTTTTTTATCTTTTAAAAATATATGATGGTACAAAGAAGATAATGTTAAACTTTCATTTACAGATGCATAAAATGCATTAAATAAGTCACTCTCTGCTGATTTTCTAAACTCATTCATTTAAGATATTGGTGATTTGAAACATTTAACATAAATTTCATTCAACTTTGATGAGTATTATGTTAGCATGTTCATATCAACACATGCTATTCTATTTTTCTAGCATGTCTCTACATAAGTCAATTTGGAATTCCATTAAATGTTTGTGACATTAAATAATCAAAATGCTTGTGGCCACTGAAAGGTTAAGATTTCTTTCATTTTGAAATTTTGTGCATTTTAAATAAAACATTGAATTGGGTTTAGCAATTTGAGTTGGAGATATCTTCTCTTGTTCACAATTGTACATGTTTAATTGAACCTAATTTTTAACAGATTCATACACCATATAAATGCATTACTTTTTCAATTTTTAATAAAAAATTTTTGACAAGTATGGTAATACATATTAACATCATATTGTAATATCATTAATAAATTGCATGTGATAGACCTTCACTGCAGTATTTTGTTTGAACTATCAAAGGAAGTGATAAACCTTGGAAGATAAATATATCAAGTCTTTTGATTGCATTTGATGCAATCAAATGCAATCTTTACCCAAAACAACTAATGCTAACAAATTTGAATTTAATATGTTGCTAACATGGCTCAGTATTGAAATCAAGTTTAACAGGTCTTACTGTAATTTCCAAAGGGAAATATAATATGTTAATAGTAGTATTCATAGTTCAAGTTATACACATCACATCAATGAGATAAAGTGTTCAATATAAAACATTAAGAAGCACTTATATATGCACCAAATACCTGTAAAAAACAAAATAAATAAGTTATATGCACCAAATTAAATAAAAAAAAAGGCATTATTGTAAGTGGTTTTTATATTCAATATCTTCTTGCAAAAGAAATCATATGGATGTATTCTTCTGATGTTTCAGTCTAGTTTAAATCTCATTCTGGTATTATTTCCAAAACTTATGATACAAATGGAAAATATCAATGAATTTTAAGAATGTCTAAACTAAACTCTGTGAAAAAATTGTATATTTACAACACAATTTTTTTGAGTAATGAATGTTTCAATTTTTTTTTTACCAATCAAGTCAGTCTTTTTTGCCCAAATTTTGTGAAAATTGGAGGGAGGTACAATAATTGATTTTACCAGGAAGGTGTACATTCCATATCACTTTTTTCTTTTCAAATTTCTAATGGGTAAAAATTGATGAAAAATGGGAAAATCATCAAAATTGGTCACTTTCAAAGGGTCGTAGCAAAAACAGAAGTGTACCACCATATGATTTTTTCTTCACCGATTTTTTACATCCTTAAACATGTTAAAATTAAATAAATTAATGTAGATGTGAGACCTAGTCTAAGGGACATAACTCACAGGTATATCTCAGTCAACCATTTTTGTAAATATGTTTAAGCTTATATTTTAAAGTAACACATATTATTTAATCCGGTTTCAAATGATTGCTTAGAAATAGGCATTAGGGATTTATTGAGTTCTGTCCCTTAAACAAGATCTACAAACTTTGGGAGTCTCTACCATTTGTGACCACTCAAATGACCTCAATGCAGTTGGAAATCACTTGTATTTAGTATTTTTTGTTTTGACACAGTGTTTAGGTTTAATAAAAAGTAGATTATATCCATATGACCTGTTATTGTGCTCTTTCTAATTTAAAGTCTATTAATATTTGACCCAGCAATTTGAATAATTTTTCAGAACAACCTGTGTTTTAGTCTGATCTTGGTTTTTTTAATGATCAAAGTTTGATGATATCATAAATTTTTCTTGCTATCCTCAATTTTTTTGTGATTGTGACATCACCATAAAAGGTGACTATGCCATAAAAAGATCATTGAAAAAGGCAGAATGATCAATGTCTATATATTGTCTAAAACACATCAGAGAAACAGATTCCCCAACTGAATATTCAAAGTATTTAAAATTCACAGAAAGCCTTGTGTTCTAAATTTCAAAACTGAACTGTCTCCAGTTGAGAAATATCATAAAATACTTGATATAGTGGTAAAATAAATATGAAAAGATGTATAACATGCTGATCCACTCATCAATCAATCATTTTCAATATGGTACACTATAATATGTAAGTAGAATGAAGCAAATTTTCCCCATCAAAACATAACAATTTCAATGTTGAATGCAACATAAAAAGACACGCATTTCATATTTAACATTGTATAAACATTTATGCAGACAAAATATAAATTCATTTTAATATTACTATAAATCTTTTAGAGCAATTATATTAGATTTATGATAAAAGTCAAGTTACTTAATTTTTACAGAAATCATTGATATGTTCTCTTTTTAATGTACAACTAGTGTTTAACTAAAAAGCTTAACCTAAAATCCTTTTGGTTGTACAAATGTATTGAACTTGTGGGTACATAAGTTTATCTTTTTGAATCAGGCGTCACTAACAAGTTTTTTAGTAAATAGTTAAAAATCAAATAATCAAAGGTACCAGTAAATATGCATACCTGTCAATCAAATTATAGGCATGGTATTATTTTTTTATGAGTTATTTTTAGTCATTTTAACACATCAATAACTTCCTTCATTTATTCTTCATCACAATATATATGATGACATTCATACATACATAAAAATACAACAAGAGTGCACACGCTGAAATGTCTCACCTTCTATACTAATCATTGATATTATGTTGATAGTCCTAAGTATAAAGCTATGTTTTATTACAACTGTCACATAAACTTAACATTAACCAAGATAACTAAATAAAGACCAATGAACCTTGAAAAAGAGGTCCAGGTCAGATGAACCATGCCAGGCAGACAGGTACAGCTAACAATGCTTCTATACCACATATATAGTTGACACATTACTTATAGTTTAAGAAAAATAGACCAAAACACAAAAACTTAACACTGCAATGAACCGTGAAAATGAGGTCACGGTTAAATAAAACCTGCTCGACTGACATAAAGATCATAAAATATTTCCATACACCAAATATAGTTGACCTATGGCATATAGCATTAGATAAAAAGACCAAAACTCAAAAACTTAACTTTGACCACTGAACCATGAAAATGAGGTCAAGGTCAGATGACATCTGCCCGCTAGACATGTACACCTTACAGTCCTTCCATACACCGAATATACTAGCCCTATTGCTTATAGTATCTGAGATATGGACTTGACCACCAAAACTTAACCTTGTTCACTGATCCATGAAATGAGGTCGAGGTCAAGTGAAAACTGTCTGACAGACACGAGGACCTTGCAAGGTACGCACATATCAAATATAGTTATCCTATTACTTATAATAAGAGAGAATTCAACATTACAAAAAAATTTGAACTTTTTTTTCAAGTGGTCACTGAACCATGAAAATGAGGTCAAGGACATTGGACATGTGACTGACGGAAACTTCGTAACATGAAGCATCTATATACAAAGTATGAAGCATCCAGGTCCTCCACCTTCTAAAATATAAAGCTTTTAAGAAGTGAGCTAACGCCGCCGCCGTAGCCGCCGCCGGATCACTATCCCTATGTCAAGCTTTCTGCAACAAAAGTTGCAGGCTTGACAAAAACGTTATATTGTCATCTTTTACCATCATCATAATAAGCATTAATATTGACGCTTTTATTGCAAAATGCAAGTCCGAAAACTTTCAATTTAATATTCAAATCATAAGTCCTTGATATGATGACAAACAAAATGACTTACACTGCTACTTTTGCATAGGTACTATTTCTGTACTCGAAATCGGTAGTACTGGAAATTTCCTTTTAATATTTAGTACTCTTTCTTTACTTTAAAAATTATTGTAATATTTAGGTACCTGTCTTTTACAGTACTTGATTTGTACTTAAAATATTGGTACAGATATAGTACCAACAATGATCACAGTATATCATGTTTGAACATCATAACTATAAGAGATTTGAAATAGACAAACTTCTCAAATGCTGAAAATGTAACGACGTAACCAAAAATCTGTAGTACTTAAATTTAAAGTACAAATCAAGTACTGTAAAATAAAGGTAGCTAAATTTGCACATTTTATCAAAACTCTAGACCTTGTTTTCTGGTATTTCAAAATCCAAAATGGAGGAAGACACCCTATCTAACTTAATGTTGATTAATTTATATTTATGTGTGGCAATTTTCATGGATCAAGGAAAGCTTGCATTTTCTTAAGTATTTTATTTCATAGTTTTGCCAAAGTCTGCATACAACCTTATAGAAAAAGTTGGAACATTTAAATTCATGGTTTACCTGTGACCATGAAATCCATGAAATTTGGTGTCCCACAAATAATAATAAATCCACAGTACTACAGACAAATATCATTTATATCATGAAATTCCTTCAGCTTTAAATTTGTTCGATATTATGACAAACGTTTTGACTGATTGAGACATCTCAATAATCATCATGACAAAGTATTAACCAATCAAAACATCTCAATAATCATCATGACAAAGTATTAACCAATCAAAACATCTCAATAATCACCATGACAAAGTATTAACCAATCAAGACATCTCAATAATCATCATGACAAAGTATTAACCAATCATAACATCTCAATAAACATCATGATAAAGTATTAACCAATCAAGACATCTCAATAATCATCATGATAAAGTATTAACCAGTCAAGACATATCAATAATCATCATAATAAATTATTAACCAATCAAAACATCTCAATAAACATCATGATAAAGTATTAACCAATCAAGACATATCAATAATCATCATGATAAATTATTAACCAATCAAGACATCTCAATAATCATCATGATAAATTATTAACCAATCAAAACATCTCAATAAACATCATGATAAAGTATTAACCAATCAAAACATCTCAATAATCATTATGACAAAGTATTAACCAATCAAGACATCTCAATAATCATCATAACAAAGTATTAACCAATCAAAACATCTCAATTATCATTATGACAAAGTATTAACCAATCAAAACATCTCAATAATCATCATGATATGGCTGCAGAGCAAACTTTGCAAACATCATCCATATGGACGATACGATGCCAGCTACTGCTAATGCCCACCCTGTATAACTACTAGAATACAAAATCAACGGAAAGTTCAGAGGCAAAGTAAATATTACAACCTGTTCATTTAAAACTAAAACATTGTCATAAAGTAAACCCCATAAAATATAACAATTTGGTATTGAAAATAAAACTAGAATTATTTCTGTCACTCCTCGTGCAAACATCCACGATGAATTATAATTCCAAATGTCACTGCGATATAATGTTGCGGTCACAAGAATTACTAAAGAGGTTATTTTTGTTGCAGTGGTTTGGTTGTCTTCTCGTAGACTACTGAATATTCTCATATCTTTTTGTAAACAAACTAACACAAGACTAGCTCCACAACACTGAAATAGAAATAAAAAGAATATAAATAGATGCCAATAAGTTACACTTCATTCAGATTTGACAGTATGTCTAAAAAGATAAAGAAACACTGAAAGAATAAAGAAAATTATTTGATTTTATTCAGAGCCTTTCAACAGACAGGAAGTATTTCATAAACTTATTGAAGTTTTGAATACAAGGTATCAGAACTCAGAAAATCCAACAAAAAAATAGCTGAGATATAGAACTTGTACTGACTAACTATTGAAGACAATTTCTTTAGAAGGGCCTACTTGAGATTCTTTTTATTTTAATAGAGCTTATAAAAGATGGACAGCTATTAGAAGCCTAGGATAAGTACTGCTTTTTTCAAGATAATTCATGTACGTTCAATATTTTAAAGCTTTTTTCATGTTACTTGGATTATTTTACTTACAACACATTTTATCAGTTTTATGTGGTCTCAAAAGTCTAGTATTGATCGTTTAATCAAAAATTATAACAATAAAGTAGCAAAACTTTACTTCAGTGACCTAACAATATAAATATGTACATAATATTAATTTTTACCATAAATCCATATACCTACCCAAACATCATGGTAAAAGCTGGATGTTGGTGCCATCAGACAAATCATTAAAAATGATATAGATGTTGCTATGTTGCCTATTGTTGGTAAGTAAGGAACCTCTTTATCATCTTTAGGTTCTGTAAGTGGTAGGAGTTCACCAATCTACAATAACAAGATATAAAAGATTAATAGGCTTATCACACAAAGCTCAACCCAAAATGTCCCTACCAATCTATACCATTACAAGATATCATGCTTAACCCCACCCCAACCCACAATATTTCCATTAATCTATACAAAAACAAAGATTTTAATGATAAATATGCTTATTCCCATCCCAACCCACAACGCCTCCAACAACCTATACAATAACATGATATAAAAGATTAATAGGCTTAACCCCATCCCAACCAACAACGTCCTAACCATCACTGACATGTTACTTAAAATCTTTTAAGTAAAATCACATGCACATTTATAGAATAAACATGTCTGTCATAAATTTTTTGGGTATTTTTTGTTATACATTAGGCTGTGAGTTTTCTCAATTGAATATGTCACATTTTTAAAGTCTGGCCTTTTATAGTCAACTATATGGTATAGGTTCTTCTCATTGATGAAGGCCTAACAGTTGCTTATATTTGCTTACATCCACTTCATATGATCTTTGGGGGATACATGTATCATTGGCAATCATTTAACATCTACTTGTTTTTGTATTTAAGAAACTTTATGAATAAAAACTTAACATTGTGAATTAATTACAATTACTGTTATCACCTAAGAGGTTAATGATAGGGAGTCACTGGATCCTGTCCTTTCATTAATGCTAGATGGTTAACTTTTTATACATTGTGATTTAGATGGATAATTGTCTCATTGGCACTCATACTACATCTACCTATTCATATAGCTAATGTTAATACTCCAGTCAGGCTCAATATTAATGCTATATAACTATAATAGATTTTTTTTATTGGTTTTATGCCACATCATGATCATCTTGAGAGTAAACGTTGCTGCATATTGTCATTGAAATAATAATGCAAGCAGCAAATCATGTAGTAAAATCTTCCTATTTGAAAATAAAAATTGAAACTGCAAGTTGTTAAGGGAAAACAATTAGAAAATTTTCCAATAAGTTATGTGAAGAAATAATAATTTACTTCATCTAATTGGTCAATAAATAGATAAATTCTAACCTGTCTGAGTGCTAGTAACTTAAGACATATGCTGATGACAAGATTTGCACATAAAATTAATTTTAGTGATGGTAATGTTAGAAACATTTGATGATTTTCTCTTGTTGCTATATCTGAGATGACTGCTACCATAGAAACCATAGCCAACATAGTGGACCTACAATAAATCAAAGAAAATCAAAATAGTGCTTTAATGCCAAATCATGATCACCACGTATGGGTTATTTAGTAGTGGAATTCATATATACATACAATAGGAAATTAAAGGCTGCTCCATCTAAAAATAATTTTTACCATGTTAATAATATTTTCAAAAATTCATAGCCATAAACAAAATTTATTTTCAGTCTGATGATTAATTTTTACATGTCAACAATAGAAATAGGACATAAAACTATTTTTAGTTGAATTTGTGGGTAAAAGTGAACCAAGAATTTAAATATTCAACTAAGTACTAATTTTCTATAGTAAATGAATCGACAGTAAATTAGGATATAACTGTATTGTATTTTAAGCTCCGACGGCATCAATTGGGGATTTGATGGTCGCAAATTAAGTTTACTGGCGACGCGTTAGCGGAGACAGTAAACGGGTATTTGCGACCATCAAATCCCAAATTGATGCCGTCGGAGCTTAAAATACAATATTGTTATCTCCATTCTAATGAAACTGACAGAAAACAACGTTAAAACATGTATTTAAAATCTGTCAAATGCCGTCTGCGCTTGCGCGTACGTCCCATAGCATCAATTGTCAATTGATGCCATGTAAGAAAGTGACGTTATCCAATCAAAATGAACGTTACAAACGTTGTTGCATTAGAATCCTCGTTAACAGAATAGCTTTTCTTTCACCACACTGTCAAAACATTCTATTGACTACAAACAGTTATCTGACTTACATCTTTATAAATCTCTTTTCAAATGTATGCTTTAGATGCTGGGCTTTGATGAAACACAGAATGATGCAGGTTATAATACAGGATGACAACATAAACAAGAGCACACCATACACAGGTATATTGTCTTCTGGATACAGCTGTAAATATAAAGATTGAAATATAGAACATCATAAACTGAATCAAACATGATAAAGGCATTTTTCTTTAGAAAAAAATGCAAATATGAAATTATTATGTATCTTTATCAGTTTAAAAGTTAAAAACATTTCTAAACCAATAAAAAAAGTTATTGTTGGTTTAAGTGGCTCATTATTATCTTTACAGTTAATGATCACGAAACAGTTGAATGGGGATTTGGGAGAACTTAAAATTAAAAGGCTGCTAGTTTCATCTTACCAAAGAATCTGAGGGATACATTTTTTTTCTGAGATCAATTATATAACAACTTTTTATCACATTAATCACAATTTCAAATTGATAAAAGTTAGGATACCAAACCAGTATAATAATAAGTTATTAAGTTAGGCCACTTGTCCTTTGAAAGATAAATCCAAATCTATTATATAAGTTTATGCATTGAAATCATAACAAGAGGCTGTCACAACGACAGCAAATCGGATTTATTAACATTTATTTGTGTCCTGCCAATATCACAAGAACCATAACTAATGAAAGGTGTCATCAGTATCAACATATTAAAATTTGGGAAGCTTTGGTTGAACAGTTCATGAGTAAATGCAACAACATGAATGGAAACGCCATTTTTCAATCTTTCAAGAACCATAACTCCTGAACGGTAAAAGTCAAAATCGTCATTATTGAACTTGACCTCCATTTTGTCATCAGTAACAACATATTAAAATTTTGGAAGCTTTGGTTGAACAGTTCATGGGTAAATGCACAGACACGACTGGAAATGCGATTTTTCAATCTTCCAAGAACCATAACTCCTGCACGGTAAAAGTCAAAATCGTCATTATTGATCTTGACCTTCATTTTGTTGTCAGTAACAACATATTATAATTTTAAAAGCTTTGGTTGAACGGTTCATGAGTAAATTCACAGACAACATTTGGTTGCCGCCCGCCCGACCAACCACCCGACTGCCCGCCGTACATCCCCAAATCAATAACCGACATTTTTGTCACAAAAATCCGGTTAAAAATGAAAACATAATTAAATAGCCATATTTATAGTAAATGTTGAATATGAGCAATTATAACCAGATGCTCCACAGGGAGCAGCTTTATACGACCGCAGAAGTTGAACCCTGAACGGTTGGGGCAAGTATGGGCACAACATTCAAGCTGGATTCAGTTCTAAATTTGGATTGTGATTAAATAGTTGATACAGCATAGGTTTCTGACACAGAATGAATGTGATTTAATGAACTTAAAATATTTTTTTGCCTTTCAGCAATTCAATATGCTGTTGAATATTAATCCTTTCAAAAAAATGTTTGAAGAAATTTTCTTTTTATTTAAGAAATCTGAAATGAGAAAAAATTACCCCCCCCCCCCCATTTTTTTCACATCCCCCTTTCCCTTTTTCCAAAACTGATCTCAATTCAAATTTCAATGGAGTTTACAACAATAACTACTCATTTAAATACATCATAAAATATTAAAATGTAAAATAAGGTGCTTGTTATCACTGAATGTTCTAATTTATCAGTTGGTAGTAAAAGTGAATATACACTGTATATTGTATAAAACAATGATTTAAGTTGATTCAACTACTATTCTGGACAAAGAAAGATAACTCCAATTGAAAATTTCTTGCTATTGCACAATATTGTGCAATTAAATATTTCTTGCTATTGCGCAATACTGTGCAATTGAAAATATTTGCTATTGCACAATACTGTGCAATTGAAGATTTCTTGCTATTGCGCAATACTGTGCAATTGAAAATTTCTTGCTATTGCACAATACTGTGCAATTGAAGATTTCTTGTTATTGCTGAATACTGTGCAATTGGAAATTTCTTGCTATTGCACAATACTTAATAAATATAATAATTTTGGATCCTGATTTGAACCAACTTGAAAACTGGGCCCATAATCAAAAATCTAAGTACATGTTTAGATTTAGCATATCAAAAAAGCCCAAGAATTCAATTTTTGTTAAATCAAACTTAGACCAATTTGAAAACGGGACCAGAAATTAAGAATCTACATACACAGTTAGATTTGGCATATCAAAGAACCCCAATTATTCAATTTTTGATGAAATCAAACAAAGTTTAATTTTGAATCCCGATTTGGACAACTTGTAACTGGGCCAATAATCAAAAATCTAAGTACATTTTTAGATTCAGCATATCAAAGAACCCCAAGGATTCAATTTTTGTTAAAATCAAACTAAGTTTAATTTTGGACCCTTTGGACCTTAATGTAGACCAATTTGAAAACAGGACCAAAAATTAAGAATCTACATACACAGTTAGATTTGGCATATCAAAGAACCCCAATCATTCAATTTTTGATAAAATCAAACAAAGTTCAATGTTGGACCCTTTGGGCCCCTTATTCCTAAACTGTTGGGACCAAAACTCCCAAAATCAAACCCAACCTTCCTTTTAAGAGAGCCGTGGTGTAGTGGTTAGTGCATCGGACTACTAACACAAAGGTTCCTGGTTCGATTCCCGTCTGGGATGAAAATTTCAGGGACTTAATTTTCGGCTCTCCCTTGACACCATTTGCGAGTATGGTCTTGAAGAAACGATGATAGTCCGTCGGAAGGGGACGATAAATGGCTGACCCGTGTTAACAGAGAGCCATATATCTTGCACGTTAAAGACACCCTTGTAGATTTCGAAAAAGAGCAGGCTAATGCCGCTACAAGGCAGCACTCGCACCCGCAAAGTGGAAAGGGATTAATATAAGTTGCAAAACTTGTTTCCAAATCCACTATAAATAAATATGTTTAAACTAAACTAAACCTTCCTTTTATGGTCATAAACCTTGTGTTTAAATTTCATAGATTTCTATTTACTTATACTAAATTTATGGTGCGAAAACCAAGAATAATGCTTATTTTGGCCCCTTTTTGGCCCCTAATTCCTAAACTGTTGGGACCTCAGCTCCCAAAATCAATCCCAACCTTCCTTTTGTGGTCATAAACCTTGTGTTTAAATTTCATTGATTTCTATTAACTTATACTAAAGTTATTGTGCGAAAACCAAGAAAATGCTTATTTGGGCCCTTTTTGGCCCCTAATTCCTAAAATGTTGGAACCAAAACTCTCAAAATTAATCCCAACGTTCCTTTTGTAGTCATAAACCTTGTGTTAACATTTCATATATTTCTATTCACTTTTACTAAAGTTAGAGTGCGAAAACTAAAAGTATTCGGACGACGACGACGCCAACGTGATACCAATATACGACCAAAAAATTTTCAATTTTTGCGGTCGTATAAAAATGGTTTAATATGATTCTGTTACCATTGTTACATATACCTACCATGATAGCTGCTCTGAATCCAGGACACAGACCAAGTACTGCTGAACACAACATGATCTATAGAAATTGTGTCACCGAGTCTGTTACCATGGCAATTACAAAATTAATAACACTGAATACCTCTATCCATTGGAAAACACTGTAGCTAAAAACATAAAACAGAAAGATAAAATTTAAATGTATACAAGCTGAAATGTAGTTAGAACATTGCATTTAATATTTTATTTATCATCTTAAATTCTCATAACAATTAAAATTTCTATCATTAAAAAGACATTCATTGTCAAACAGTTGATAAGTTCATTGTCAAATGTAGCAATTATAAGAATTAGTTGTTTTTTAAAAGTTTTGATATTAATGTTAAACAAAAATTCAATTTAACATTTGAGCAACATCCAGCAGGACATGATTATATGTTAACCCTTCAAGAGCACTTGATTTCACTGTACTGAAGTTTGTATTGTTCTAAACTTTCAAATGATTAGGTTTGAATCACTCTTATATGATTTGCATATGCATGTATGTAAATACATAAATATGATTGGTCGAGAGGGCCTTCAGAAGCAGTTTTTGGAGTGAATTATTTTTGGATAAAAGATGTTGCTATTACTCCTTTTATATATATTCAAACACACAATAACATGGGACAAATGTTACAAATGGGGAAAACAAATTCTTTATAATGTATTTCAAAGAATTATAAGAGTGAATTGATCAGGTTTATACACCAATACATTCCTTTCAAAAGGTGTTTACTCATATAGTGATGGTGATGAAGGTAAATCCATCACAAAATTTATGATGTGTGTTATTTTGATTTAAAATTTACACTTTTACAAGTACCTAGTCCAATCCCTAATCAGAAAGCCAGAAAGGTTTCAGATTTATAGAGTAAACTTACAGAGTTGGTGTCAAGTCATGTCTAAAAACTATAAGCACCAGACCAAGAAATATACCCAGAACACCTGTGTATCTGACTCTGAGGTCCTCTGGAACATGTATAGACTGGGCTATAATTATAAGTACACCACACACCATACTACATAGTCCTAATAGTCAAAATAATAAAACATGAAATAATTGCAATTACGTAAGTCTTACGTATGACATGGTGATTTTCACAAAATACATTTTTTCGAGGATATCTATCTGATATACATAAACAATTTTCACATTTCTATCTTTTCTTTTATAATTCCAGTGACATCGTTTTTTATCTTACAAACAGTAAAACCACAAAAATTCTGAACTCCGAGAAAAATTCACAACGAAAATTTCCTAATCAAATGGCAAAATCAAAAGCTCAAACACATTAAATGAATAGATTGATTAGACCGTTGGTTTTTCCGTTGTAACGGTTTTACACTTTTAATTATTCGGGCACTTTTTAGCTTGCTGTTCGGTGTGAACCTAGGCTCCGTGTTGAAGGCCATAACTTGACCTATAATGGTTTACTTTTATAAATTGTTACTTGTAGAGTTTTCTCATGGGCACTCGTACCACACCTTCCTATATCTATAACAACTGTCATATTTCTGACTTGGTACAAATATTTTCCTATGAAGAAAATGGTGGATTGAACCTGGTTTATAATCCTGGTACCTTTGATAACTTTTTTATAGCAAGCTAAACCTCATGTTTCCTAATTATATTACAGTCGCATCAAGTTCCATTTTATTGACAACGATGCGTGAACAAAACAAACAGACATAATAGATAAAAATGTCAAACATACAGTAGTCAACATTGTGTTATTATCTTCATCACAAAGTAAAAACAAACCCCAACATGCAAGTATGTAACAAAGAAGCACAAAATAGCATATAGACCAAGCATATAAGATAAGCAAAAATTAAAGACAATAATAAACAAATTCAACGTAAGACAATAAAACAATGACAATACAAAGCCACGTCATATATGTAACAAAGAAACAAAAAAGGTATTTATCAAATTTAAAAAAACTCATTCAATGCTTTCTTATTTTTGAATTTTATCTATGTATGCAACATCCACCCATAAACGATTGACAGATTTTAAGCATTGGACCGAATGACCAGATCAACATGGCTCTAAAGTAGAATCAAGCGTTTGGCAAAATAACTGGCAAAATAGTTTCCTTTTGAAAATTATTTGTTTAGGCCCATTTGTTCTGCTTACTTAAAACATATTTTCATATTGTGACTTGCATATGATATTACAATACCAATGTACAAAGTACAATTATAACATTTTCTGAATATTGAAACAATTTATGTTAAATATCAGCTTGGTGTCACTATATGGAGCTATTATTCGAGTTCAAAAAAAGAATCATGGTGCGTGAAAATCTAATAGATTTATTGAATTGTATATATATATATATATTTAGTGGAAAGGTAACACATGGCCAGCGAAAGCTCTTTTTTTTTAGAGCCCAGGTGGTCGTGTGGTCTAGCGGGACGGCTGCAGTGCAGGCGATTTGGTGTCACGATATCACAGTAGCATGGGTTCGAATCCCGGCGAGGGAAGAACCAAAAATTTGCGAAAGCAAATTTACAGATCTAACATTGTTGGGTTGATGTTTAGACGAGTTGTATATACATTATGTACACAGCCATGTATCACCATCATTGATGGCGATCCGATGGATACATCTGTTGTAGGGTTGTCACTGACTCAGACGTACTTATGAATATAATTATTTTCTGTGACTGTATCTTACATTAATTTGTAGCATCCTTTACTATAGATAATTTAGCTGATCTGTAACAATAACATCTTCATGCCTTATATATCATGTACTGTAGTACGCCGCTAGATTAAAACTGACGTGGAAAGGTAACACATGGCCAGCGAAAGCTCTTTTTTTTTAGAGCCCAGGTGGTCGTGTGGTCTAGCGGGACGGCTGCAGTGCAGGCGATTTGGTGTCACGATATCACAGTAGCATGGGTTCGAATCCCGGCGAGGGAAGAACCAAAAATTTGCGAAAGCAAATTTACAGATCTAACATTGTTGGGTTGATGTTTAGACGAGTTGTATATACATTATGTACACAGCCATGTATCACCATCATTGATGGCGATCCGATGGATACATCTGTTGTAGGGTTGTCACTGACTCAGACGTACTTATGAATATAATTATTTTCTGTGACTGTATCTTACATTAATTTGTAGGATCCTTTACTATAGATAATTTAGCTGATCTGTAACAATAACATCTTTATGCCTTATATATCATGTACTGTAGTACGCCGCTAGATTAAAACTGACGTGGAAAGGTAACACATGGCCAGCGAAAGCTCTTTTTTTTGAGAGCCCAGGTGGTCGTGTGGTCTAGCGGGACGGCTGCAGTGCAGGCGATTTGGTGTCACGATATCACAGTAGCATGGGTTCGAATCCCGGCGAGGGAAGAACCAAAATTTTGCGAAAGCAAATTTACAGATCTAACATTGTTGGGTTGATGTTTAGACGAGTTGTATATATATATTTATATACATTAAAAAGGAAATGTTCTATAATTGCCAGCTATCAACCAAAATAAAAAAATAAGTTGATGTAAATAATCATAAGCCTTCAAATATGAGAAAATATTATACCAAATAGTCGGTCATAGAAGGTGCCTACATGAAAAATATATAACAATTCAAATAAGCAAACTAATGTATGTTTTTAATTTTGAAACAATAAGTTAATTTTGTTCTATAAACAAATCGAAAAAAACTTGATAAATTCAGGTCAAACATTGTGATGACAGTGATAAGACTTGGGCTAAGTAAATAATACAAGGTCAAGCATATATGGATTTACTAAGTAAGCCTTGTTGAGCAATTGAAAGAATAACGGATTAGAATGATACATGTTCAGGGAAAACCTATTAACCTGATTTTCAGGACAGATGGTAACCTTTTAGTACATATACATAACTTTTCAGCAGATAAGTATATACAAGTAAATTGTATGTGTAATACATTTGTATAATGAATGACATTCGTACTGTTTTAATTAATCAGTTCCCGTTATATATAGTAATAGCTTCCAGTAAAGTCTGACATTAGAAAGTGGCTGCCATATGATATTACAATACCAATGCACTTGTCCATTATTGAAGACAGTATGTTAACCTAAAGAGGTCTGTTTATTTTTTCTGCGTCACAGGTTTACCGTATACCTCACAACGGCTTTCATTCCACCAAATGAGGAAAACTACCGTGTAGAAGTGCAAGAGGGTTTACTTTTTTCTTTGGTCAAATATTATCCCAGCATAATTTCTCAATACATTTGATTGGTAGTTCCCATTTACATCTTTTTTATTTATGTCGATGTTCCTGTTTATCTTATATACTTTAAACAATTGTTCTTAAATTGAAATTAAAATTGTTGGTTATTTTCTCATGTAACAGGGGCAACATATATCAAAGAGGATATTCAAAATTTTAAGTTGAATAGAACTGACAATGCTTTGGCAAAAACAAAAAGGCAATCAACAGTACCCAAAACCCAACATAGAAAACTAAAGACTTAGCAATATGACACCCCCACCGAAAACCAGGGGTGATCCCAGGTACAACGAAAAGGTATGCAGATACTGTTCCACATGTGGCACTCGTCGTGTTGCTCATGTTAAAAAAAAAACAGTGATAAGTTTAATTCTTTAGGTAACGTTTGAGGACGGGATTGTGTTTACGACATTTTGGAATATATCCGTCGTCATCTGTGACACAGATTTTCCATAAAGGTCAATCAACTGGCAATGACGTCCGTAAATTTCAAAGGAATGATTTCAATTTCATTACTTGGAACTGTTGGTTTGATACCTTCCTTGTAAGCAGCAACGTTTTATCACGGAAATCATGATAAAAAAATACAAGCTCTGGCATATAGTAATGGTATCAAATGTGTTATGATCTATGCTCACTGCGAATATCAACAAAATAAACCAGAAACAATTTCTTGAATCATAATTTTCAGTACATTTGAAGTTTCATTTTTCGAAAAACTAAGGATTTTCGTATCCCAGGCATAGATTAGCTTAGCCGTATTTGGCACAACTTTTTTGAATTTTGGTTTGGTTTTATAAATATTTTGATTTGACTCACTGGTGAGTCTTATGTAGACGAAACGCGCGTCTGGCGTACTAAATTATAATCCTGGTACCTTTGATAACTATTAATACCACTGGGTCGATGCCACTGCTGGTGGACGATTTGTTCCCGAGGGTATCACCAGCCCAGTAGTCAACACTTCGGTGTTGACATGAATATCAATAATGTGGTCATTTTTATAAATTTCCTGTTTACAAAACTTTGAATTTTTCGAAAAACTAAGGATTTTCTTATCCCAGGCATAGATTACCTTAGCCGTATTTGGCACAACTTTTTGGAATTTTGGATCCTCAATGCTCTTCAACTTTGTACTTGTTTGGTTTTATAAATATTTTGATTTGAGCGTCACTGATGAGTCTTATGTAGACGAAACACGCGTCTGGCGTACTAAATTATAATCCTGGTACCTTTGATAACTATAATAAAAACATTGCTATTTTCCTTAACATTTCCTGTAACGTTAAGCATACACTATCACTTACTGAATGAGCATATGTATCGAACTATGTATTATATATTCAAATGATAATTAAAATGAGAAACAGGATAGTTACGCAGCTGTGCACTGGTACTTTTATTATGATGGAATATACAAAATGCTCTATCAATGGTATGGTCGCTTTAGAGAGGTATAACGACATACGGAATCAACTTAAACGCCACGGTTATTTCCAAGATAAAAGAAACTTGAAAAAATAAAATGAAAATGTAAAAGTATTGGTTTACTTTTTTTATAAATTTACAACCATAGCCATATATGTGGTAACCATTTCTTATATGATTTTATAAAATGCAGTTTAAAAAATTGTCAGTTGTTGTAACAACACTCATGAACAAGAAAACTCAGGACAGAGAAATACATATATAAACAAATAATATAATAAAACATTCCGACATGTTTACCACAGAATAACAACGAACACCTTATATTCAATTGCGAATAGAACTACGAACTGTGCGTCACACGAATGTATCAACGCCACAAAAGTGACGTCACATGTATATTTCTAAAAATTGAAGATAAATCGGGATAAGTTTGTATTGTTTTTATTTGATGTATTTCATAACAATTACAAGAATATTAAATTAATATAGAATTGTGTTTGTAATTGTGTAATTAATTGTATCATCTAACTATTTCAGTTTTTTTTTTCTTTTAAATCTAATTGTGAAAAATAAATAAATCCTTTGCATATAATCGCTTAAACTAAAATCATATAAATGAACTAAGAGATTAATTATCTTTACTATTACATACGACTAGAATATACAAAATACAATTAAAACTACAAACAATAAGACATGAACCAATATTCAACCAGAATAACAAAAAAATTATCATAGCTAAATATATGTATGTTGGATTTTAACTAGAATTGTTCGATAGTTCATGGTTTAATCAAACTAAGTTGATCTTCCATTTTAGAAATAAATATTATGATCTCTCTTTTATTAAAGCAACGATTTTTAAAATATGCTTTAATTGAATTCGGCAAAGACCCAACATGGTAACTGGAATTATTGGAACCTAACACGTTTTTTCCGAAATGTATGTACCAAGTCAGGAATGTATATGACCGTTGTTTTCCACTTGTTCCGTTGGTTAATAACGTTTTATGGACATCCCCTTTTGTAATGTTACTTGGAGTTATTTTTGTTTTACTTTTTTCATGAGCATGAAAACCGAATCTGCTTAATTTGATTAATATATAATTTCTATTAACAATAATTATTGTAGAGTAAATTGGATAACAACGAATGGCCTATT
This sequence comes from Mytilus edulis, assembly GCA_019925275.1. Classification (NCBI taxonomy): domain Eukaryota; kingdom Metazoa; phylum Mollusca; class Bivalvia; order Mytilida; family Mytilidae; genus Mytilus; species Mytilus edulis. The sequence continues at coordinate 2,630,364 of CM034357.1, read as the reverse complement.
TCTTTATCGCTTTTGATATTATTTTCATAAACGCTGATCTTGCTGAATCATAGCTTTCGGTTCTGAGTAATAAGACGTTCGGAAAAGTATAGAACAAACATTTCTCAATTCAAAATTGGGATTGAAATAGCCTCATGTGACTGAAACAATGTAAAACTAGAGCAATACTTGATATTTAAAAATCGTTCAGTTTCAAGAGCCATTGTGAAACTTCAACAGTATTATCAATCATGCCAAAAGCGATTGTTTGGAATAAAGTAAATATTTGTAATTGACAATTTATTATGCTATTATTTGAAAAGAAAACGACACGGTCGATTTTTATAAAACCTTAAGTACGGCATAAATTTAAAAACAATTAAGACCAAAATACTCCTTCAGATGATGAGCATACAAACGTCAAATAAAAATATGTGTATCTCGGTTTTGGGAGATTATTATGAAGTTTGGACAAAGTATAAGTATATCTAGAATAAAGAGATATTAAGTGGCTATAAAATATCAAACCTCAATACAAGAAGTCGCTTATAAATGGAACAACCCGTGGGGAACTAATAATATTCAATATAGACTGCGAAATCATTATTACCTATAGCTTTGATGCAGTAATATAACAATACCACTAATGCTTGTATCAAAGTGATTTCCAAGGCATTTTGGAAATGTATGTTACATACGAAGAAAATAATTAAAGAACAGATGTAAATGAAAAGAATGAATATAATAATATCAAGCGATGTACGAACTATCATAAATACCCTCGTGTCAGAACATATTCAAAGGATTACAGAGCAAAACTATTCAAATCTTTTTTTAGTTAGTTGGTACTAGTTATCGGTTAAATTGCCTGTGATTGTGACAAATCAATGTTTAGAATAACTCCAAACATAATAAATAAGTAAAAACAAATGATTGCCTACAAAAAAATTAAACCACTAAAAAACTTTAAGGATGTACTTAGGTTGAATTTTGGAATTTGTGTCAAATGTTTGGACTCCTTGGTGTTTTTCCAAACAATACAATGTAAAATATTTTGCCCCATAACACCCCTTTATTTTTTCATATAATACTTATTAGCTCATGAAAGGTCATTTTCCAAAATATCAGAAGATTCTTGATTTTCTTTCTTTTGTTTTGAGACCTAAATGATACCAATACAAATATAAGGTAAAATTCCGAGTCAGCCTTTTCCCGCCATATTTTAAATCTCAAATATACCGAAAAGGGGGTCCATGACCTATCAATATTTTTAGCTTATCTTTTTCCTTATTAATACTCTACCAGCTTGTAGTATCAATTTATTAATTTTTACCTAACCGCACCTAAGTACATCCTTAATATAATAATTATTGAACAAAATTGAAAGAATGAATAGCTACAGTTGTAACATTTAAGAAATTGAAATGACGAAAAAAAAAGAAAACCATAATCAAATTGCAATAATCTTGATCACATGTTTTCATATCTGTCGATAATCTCTCGACAGTATAAGACTATTTATACTGCACTCGTTCTATTTGAGCAGTCAAAATGCGTTGACTGTATATGGCATATGTCATATACAGTCACTGACCTGATATCACTTTTTCTCATGAATATTTAAATAGAAATTGACGAAATTATTTTAAATTAATTATTCATACGACCTATTCAACCTGTTCTAGGTTCCAATGTATACAACAACAGAAACTTATTTTTTTTGCAATTTTTAGAAGAAGAAAAACATATTTCACTTTTTAATATTTTTGTTTTGCAAACTATAATAATATCAGTTTTTTGATATAATAATATTTGTTAATATCAGTGAAAATACACCTACTTCATGTAATTGCAGTAATTCCGAATATATTTATGGCCCCATTTCCCATGTTATAACAGGAGATCTTAACATCGTTCAAGACCGAGAGTTAAAATCATTCCTCAGTAAAGGACCTAAATATCGTCCCCCGTCAATTATTAATTGGAATGAGTGTCGTAATATCATCCACGACTCACTCCATACTTACTGTATGAAATGGATAAAACGGGAAAAAGCTGACAAAAAATCTTTGGACTCTTTTTTTAATTCAGTAATGAAGATAGTTGAAATACGTATTCAACATTTTAAAGAACATTTTACTATAAACCCTTACAACAATAAACCTATTTCTCGTATCAAACATAAACTAAAAGAACTAGCCAAGGAATTTGTTTTTGTCCCGGCAGATAAAGCTGCTAATAATATTATTATTGTTTGACGTAAATTTTACATTGAGGTTCTGAAAAAGGAAATCACCAATTCACCAACATTCCAACTGACTCCATTTTCAGAAAACGAAATCTGTAACAAACATAAACTTTTAGGCACCGCTTTACAAGCAGAGCCAAATACAATGAAAGTCCCAACTATGTATTGGCTTCCGAAGCTACACAAAACCCCTTACAAATATAGATTTATTTCGTCTTCAAGCCATTGTTCAACTACTAAATTGTCTATTCTTCTTACCAGCACACTTGGTACAATTAAAAATCTGATAATAAATTGTTCAAATAAGGCCTTCGAAAATAGTGGAATAAATTACTTTTGGAGTGTCAAGAACTCGTTGGAAGTACTTGATAAATTGCATGCTTATATTGGTGATTTTGAATCTGTTCAAAGTTTTGATTTTTCTACCCTGTATACCACATTGCCTCACATTCTCATTAAGAAAAAATTCACGCACCTAATTAAATGGGCATTCAAAAAATCAGAATGTGAATATATATGTTCAAACTCTTTTAGGTCATTTTTTAGTAGCAATAATCAAAAAAACTATGTTAATTGGACATGCTTTGATACTATATATGCCCTTGAATTTTTACTTGATAACATTTTTGTTCGCTTTGGGGATTCCGTATATCGTCAGATTATCGGAATTCCAATGGGGACTAACTGTGCACCACTTATTGCGGACCTGTTTTTGTATTGTTATGAGTTACAATTTATGACAAAAATAAGCAAAGACCCATCGAAACAACATCTGATAAACAAATTTAATAATACTTTTAGATATTTGGATGATATTTTGGCTCTCAATAATGACGACTTCAGTATGTATATTAATGAAATTTATCCTGTTGAACTTACTTTAAATAAAGCTAATACTAACATTGACCACTGCCCTTTTCTCGATCTTGATATCTATATCACTAATGGAAAGCTGAATACTAAAATTTATGATAAAAGGGATGATTTTTCATTTCCTATCGTTAATTATCCGTTTTTAGATGGTGACGTTCCCTTGTCACCATCTTACGGTGTTTATATATCTCAACTTGTACGATTCGCTCGTGTATGTAACAATGTTTTAGATTTTAACGAGAGAAATTTATGTATTACTGAAAAATTATTACACCAGGGTTTTCGATATCACAAACTAGTCAAAACATTTACTAAATTTTATCATCGGTATAAAGACATTATTCGTAAATATAGCTCAACATGCAGACTTTTAATACGTTCAGGTATTTCACATCCAATTTTTTATGGTAATATTCTGTATAAAGCACAAAGGTGTCAGTATTCACCTCAGAAACTTACAAAACCTTTGAATAGACTTATTAAGAAGGGATATAATTACGATACTGTTGTCAAGTCATTAAAGATTGCATATTTTGGCGTTAACATTGAGTCATTGATAAGGTCTTTGCATCGGAACTAAACACATTTATTCTAAAAACAGTTGTTGGCATGACACGGGTTATGTTCTTCTCATATATGTTATGATGGTATGATACTAAACTCCTAACGGGAAGGATTGTGCCTGATGTTCATATGATGAAATCATAATCTTTCAGTCAGTTTAGTTGAAGTCTGGAGCTGGCATGTCAGTTAACTGCTAGTAGTCTGTTGTTATTTATGTATTATTGTCATTTTGTTTATTTTCTTTGGTTACATCTTTTGACATCAGACTCGGATTTCTCTTGAACTGAATTTTAATGTGCGTATTGTTATGCGTTTACTTTACTACATTGGTTAGAGGTATAGGGGGAGGGTTGAGATCTCACAAACATGTTTAACCCCGCCGCATTTTTGCGCCTGTCCCAAGTCAGGAGCCTCTGGCCTTTGTTAGTCTTGTATTATTTTAATTTTAGTTTCTTGTGTACAATTTGGAAATTAGTATGGCGTTCATTATCACTGGACTAGTATATATTTGTTTAGGGGCCAGCTGAAGGACGCCTCCGGGTGCGGGAATTTCTCGCTACATTGAAGACCTGTTGGTGACCCTCTGCTGTTGTTTTTTATTTGGTCGGGTTGTTGTCTCTTTGACACATTCCCCATTTCCATTCTCAATTTTATATCTAGGTATTCACTGTACATGTCTATCCGTATTTGTAGTTTCCATAGCAATTTTTCTGATGCTATGTTTTATAAAGCTGTGTGTTTTCTTAATTTGGTATCCAACGATTATTAATTTTTAATGTTGTGTTTCTGTTGTGTCGTAGTTCTACACTTTTATTTGATGCGTTTCTCTCCGTTTAAGGTTTTTACCCGGATTTGGGTTTTTTTTCTCAATCGATTTATGAATTTCGAACAGCAATATACTACTGTTGCCTTTATTTCTGATGCTGGAATGTGATTTATTAGGATACATTTTCCTACATTAAGTGCTTAAAACTGACTTGTCAGTATTATACAATCAAGTGATTGAGGGGAAATAGTTCTGTATGGATAATGACAATCATAATCCTTAAACATTGTTAAACTGTAGAATTCTTTTTACGGGAGTCACGTGTGGAAAAAATATGCTTACCTTTTGGGTGTACATGAGATCAACCGCGATTTCCGAAAGGGTTCGTGTTTCTGATTCTTTACTTTTCGATATTGTGTTTTGTAAACTGGTGTCTGACTTTTGGTCATTTTGATTTTTTTCTATAGCATTGTCAGTTTGTTTTCGACTTTAGATTATCATATTTGTATTTTTCGCCTCTTTAATGTCAGATAATTATAAACTGTCTGTTTAAAAATGATATAATTATATCGAGAGAAAAAACAGGATGAAGAGCAAAAACTAAGGGTTTTTCTGTCGATTTACAAGGTAAGCTTAATCTAGGTAGTGATAATAATTCCCTTATAGTTTTGTTGCAATTTTGAGTAGAATTGTGTCCGTTGCGTGAACATATGTTTACAAGACTATCAAAAGGTATAGTCGTATACATTTTATTTGCAGAAACTAAAAAAACTGATGTAAAACCATTTTGCGAACCTTGCTGTACAAGAAATATTAAGTCAATTGCGATTCAATACTGTCAGGATTGTGATGAACAGTTTTGTGAACTTTGTACTACAAGTCATAAAACACAAAAAGCAACAAAAAGACATGCTATTGTTGACATTAAACTAGCACAATTCAATACACCTAAAAAACAATGTGATCCATGTACATACCAAAACATTTCCACGCCTGCGACCTGTGTATGTCAGATATGTGAAGAATTTCTTTGTCGCCAATGCGAAACGTATCATCTGTCACAGAAACAGAACAGAAACCATCCAATGATTTCTATATCAGAAGAGGTATTATGTGAACCTTGCAGAAGTTCTAATAAAAAAGTAATAGTTTCTGGATACTGTCTGAATTGCGAAGAACCAGAATCACCGTGTCCTTCCTGTGCAGAACAGCATACAGCAATGAAGTTTACAAGAAACCATAAGTTATCATTTGATATAGCGATGTTTATTTTACGGTAAAATTGAAAACTGTGTGTAATTCCACTTTTTCGTGGAAAGACCTACTGATTTTCTTCTGTTTATCATTATTTTTTTTTATTTTTTTCTTCCACCTAATTTTTTCTTGCGTTGTGTTTTTGTATAAAGATGTAGATTAGATATTAGGAATACGTTATTGAACAGTTTATACGCTTTTGAAACTAACACTGCTTAACCGAACACTTTACGTTGTTAGAGTTATCTCCCCAAACACTATTTTTCTTGTGGTCACTACTACTTAGCAACCGTAAAAGATTACGACAAACTTATTTTCCAAATTGCTCATTATATCTTAAGGATTAGAATGGCTATTTGGACCGAGCTATCCAGAGACTCCATAGGAGAGTTATTTCCATTTATACGAGCAAATATACCGATTATAGTTGTCAAAGGTACAAAGCTAATAATTTGATACGCAAGACGTGCGTTTTGTCTACATAAGACTCTTTAGTGACGCTCAGATCAAAATAGTTAGAAGTTCAAAGTTGTAGAGCATTGAGAAACCAAAATTACAAAAAGTTGTGCCAAATACGGCTATGGTAATTTACGCCTTGGATAAGAAGATCTTTAGTATTTCGAATAATTTATACTTTGGCAAACAGTAAATTTATAAAAATTACCATATAATTTATATCCATGTCAACACCAAAGTGCTGACTATTGAGCTGGTGATACCTATAAAAATGAATCAGATTCATTTTGTAATATTTTTTTATTTTATTTCAGTTACAAAAGACAAGAGGAAACGACATCAGGTTTGAATTAGCCATTGCTATATTCTAAAATAAACCAAACAAAATCATTATAAACTCAAGCAAAAATACTGAACACCGAGGAAAATTCAAAAACATCAAACGAATGGACAACAACTATCATATTCCTGATTTGGCACAGACATTTTCTTATGTAGAAAATGGTGGATTAAACCAAGCTAGCTTTACCTCTCACTTGTATGACAGTCGCATAAAAATCCAATATATACTAGTCAACAAAAGAAACGATACAAGATTTTTTTCAAATTAAAGATCAAGTTTTCCGTTCATTGGACCAATATTGAAGGAAGTAATACTTAATCATTATGGAAATATAAATCCGTTTAAAAAAAAATATTTTTTTGCTTTTGTGACGTTTTTTTCGCGATTTGTTTTTTTTTACAAAATTTACATAAAACGACAATTTTAAAAACAGAAGTTCCAACTAATGATACCTCATTTAAAAGTAAAGACAGTGTTTGCCATCAATTTGTTTTTAAAAATCATACAGTTTCTTCGTTAATTAGTTAAGCAAAGTTCGGCCCAATGAGAAATCGTTAAAATGTATTTTAAAAAACACCTTTTTTTCCCAAAAATTAAAAAAAGACAATATTTCAACCCATAAGTTACAACATGAACATAGCTTGATTAGCATATTGAATATTTTTAAACAAATTTGAAATTTTATTTAGTACTTAGAAAATTATGTGTCGATTTTTTATTCAACTTTCCGCAAAACTAATTTACACCCTATGATCGTTTACACGGAATTTAGATACTTTCCGAAAAGTTTTGATTTTCATTATCACATGTGCATACATTGCAAATGAAAGCTTTTTAAAATAGTGTATATCATTTTGTTTTATATGTAACACTTTTTGATAAATTTTATTTCAAAGTCGTGTATCGTTTCTTTTGTTGACTAGTATATATTGACAACGATTTGTGAACACGACAAACAGACATAATAGGTAAAATGTTAAAAAATAGTGTATCTCTCTCAGGCAAAGGATAGATTCCTTACTTGAATTAGACTTTTTCTTATGTCCTTTTCAAATATAGTACTAGATGATTAGCTGTTAAAAATTTGCATTACATTTTGAGATTTTAAATATTTTAGCCTCGATCATTACAGAAGAGACATAAATGATTCATCCTAATTGTATTCGATAATATAATTACTTTGTCGATGACTCTACTCTGGTAATGAACGAAAAACGTATTTGATTTTATTACAATTTGGAGTTATAAATCTTATAAAATCAGTCTGATTAAGAAAATGTTTCTCAATCACTCATATGGTTCCGTGCTTAAAAGTTGTTCCTTTTTCGTTAAATCGGCTATTCAAAGTTTGCATTAGGTATTCGATTAGCAAATGATTTTGCTTCGATCTTCACTGCAGCGAAATTAATTGTCAAATGCAGTAAAATGTAAAAGATCCATCTTTGTTTTGTTGAAAGTGTAAAATATATTTACACTATCCTTTGATTGTTTAGCATTTCCACTTTGTTAAATGTTGTTGAAGAGCTTTTTTTTTCTTCATAAATTTAGCATTTAGCATGCAAAGTCTATAAAAGCTTTAAAAAGTAATATACAAATAACATCATCAAAAGTACAGTAGTTGTTGTATGGTGTTATGAAGTATTGAGTTTTACGTTGAACTTTAACAAATCATGCTGTTTTATATATATATAAATATATATATATATATATATAAGTACGTCTGAGTCAGTGACAACCCTACAACAGATGTATCCATCGGATCACCATCAATGATGGTGATACATGGCTGTGTACATAATGTATATACAACTCGTCTAAACATCAACCCAACAATGTTAGATCTGTAAATTTGCTTTTGCAAATTTTTGGTTCTTCCCTCGCCGGGATTCGAACCCATGCTACTGTGATATCGTGACACCAAATCGCCTGCACTGTAACCGTCCCGCTAGACCACACGACCACCTGGGCTCTCAAAATTAAAGAGCTTTCGCTGGCCATGTGTTACCTTTCCACGTCAGTTTTAATCTAGCGGCGTACTACAGTACATGATATATAAGGCATGAAGATGTTATTGTTACAGATCAGCTAAATTATCTATAGTAAAGGATCCTACAAATTAATGTAAGATACAGTCACAGAAAATAATTATATTCATAAGTACGTCTAGAAAATCATTATATTCATAAGTACGTCTAGAAAATAATTATATTCATAAGTACGTCTAATTTGGTGTCACGATATCACAGTAGCATGGGTTCGAATCTCGGCGAGGGAAGAACCAAAAATTTGCAAAAGCAAATTTACAGATCTAACATTGTTGGGTTGATGTTTAGACGAGTTGTATATACATTATGTACACAGCCATGTATCACCATCATTGATGGCGATCCGATGGATACATCTGTTGTAGGGTTGTCACTGACTCAGACGTACTTATGAATATAATTATTTTCTGTGACTGTATCTTACATTAATTTGTAGGATCCTTTACTATAGATAATTTAGCTGATCTGTAACAATAACATCTTCATGCCTTATATATCATGTACTGTAGTACGCCGCTATATTAAAACTGACGTGGAAAGGTAACACATGGCCAGCGAAAGCTCTTTAATTTTGAGAGCCCAGGTGGTCGTGTGGTCTAGCGGGACGGCTACAGTGCAGGCGATTTGGTGTCACGATATCACAGTAGCATGGGTTCGAATCCCGGCGAGGGAAGAACCAAAACTTTGCAAAAGCAAATTTACAGATCTAACATTGTTGGGTTGATGTTTAGACGAGTTGTATATACATTATGTACACAGCCATGTATCACCATCATTGATGGCGATCCGATGGATACATCTGTTGTAGGGTTGTCACTGACTCAGACGTACTAATGAATATAATTATTTTCTGTGACTGTATCTTACATTAATTTGTAGGATCCTTTACTATAGATAATTTAGCTGATCTGTAACAATAACATCTTCATGCCTTATATATCATGTACTGTAGTACGCCGCTAGATTAAAACTGACGTGGAAAGGTAACACATGGCCAGCGAAAGCTCTTTAATTTTGAGAGCCCAGGTGGTCGTGTGGTCTAGCGGGACGGCTACAGTGCAGGCGATTTGGTGTCACGATATCACAGTAGCGTGGGTACGAATCCCGGCGAGGGAAGAACCAAAAATTTGCAAAAGCAAATTTACAGATCTAACATTGTTGGGTTGATGTTTAGACGAGTTGTATATATCATAGATAGGATTTCTTCAGCTGACCAGCGCGCATGTGAGCCATGTGCTTACCTCGAAAAAAGCGTTTTTGCTGCCTATTACTGTAGAGAATGTGAGGAATTCATGTGTAATTCGTGTTGTTCACAACATAGATCCATAAAGATTTTTTTTTTTTGTAATTTATTTTTATTTCATCTGAAAATACACCAAGTATATATTGTGATACATAATTATATAATTAATTCATAATACATATAATGATATTAAATATTTCAATAACAGTCTAAAATTAAAAAGTTAGTTATGCTAATTGTTCTAAATTTTCTACTGGATCATACACATCCTTTATCACTCTGGATTAGAATACCTGAATATGCTGATAAGGTTAATGATTGCATCAGCCCTCACCTATAGCCACATGCATCACTGCCTATACAGTGATGTAAAACATGAGAGGTACCAGGAGAGGCCACCAGAGATCATTAACAGATAACATATTGGACAACATGTTGGACAGAGTCACATAATAAATGTCAACCTAAGTCAAGGGGAGATAATTCAGATACAATCAAACAAAAACTAGTATATCAATATATATATATATAACAATAGCAATAAACATAGATAGTACTTTTAAGATGCACACAAATCACTGTCCAGTTGTGATGTGCATCAACATATTATTAATTCTACATGAACTATTATAAAGCCTTAAGTAAGTACATAAATAGAAAGATCTCTCCTCACATGTGAACTAAGTTTTTAATTAATTCCCATTTACTATCAAATTTCTCTCTTGCTCTAGGGGATCTGTAAAAGGAGGTAGATATTTTTTCTATTTGGTAGGAATTTTTAATCATAGCTATGACACCTTTAAGAGTCGGTAATGAAGTATTAAAGCGACATGTATAAATATAATATTTAACCAGAATAGTGAATAAGTTTAGGGAAATATCCCAAGACTCTGACCCAAGAACAATATTTTCCACATTAAGAATTAAAGTTAAATTATTTTCAACTAGAAAAAGTGCTGCAATTTCTAACCACAAATTTCTAACTAGCATACATTCCCAGAAAAGGTGACTTATAGTTTCTTTAGTTTCATTACAGAAACTACATAAGTTAGAAATTATTATAAATTAAGGAATGTATCTCCCTCATGCAAAGCTCTGATTCCGTTCACGGATTTGGCTATACTTTTTTGACCTTTTGGATTATAGCTCTTCATCTTTTATATAAGCTTTGGATTTCAAATATTTTGGCCACGAGCATCACTGAAGAGACATGTATTGTCGAAATGCGCATCTGGTGCAAGAAAATTGGTACCGTTAATTTTATTAGTCTCTTTTAACCCGTATTTCTGCAATAATGCATTTGTAGCGAGAGTTCTATGTAAAATCTTAAACTGGAACATACTAAATTTGTTGTTTTTAGTGCAACAAAAAGGTAAACTATAAAAGAAATCCCAATTTTCTATATGAGTGCCTAGTTCCTTACACATTTTGTCTTCTTGTTTTGTAGGACGTTCTGTATACATTGACAAGAATTTTTTATAAAAGAACTGACATGACTTTTTATTGTTTTTTATAAATTCAAATTTATCGTTAGATATGTGAGTAATTTTCTCTGAAGTAGTGATTAAATTTTTCCAGTCTTTTGGTATCATATGCAGCAAAGAATGGTATTCCAAGAAATTAATATTAAGATTATAAAGAGTTTTAGTCTGCACGATATGATAAATGTTAGCAGCATATCAATTTCAGTCGATATGTGCGAGCTTTGTAAATATAAAATGCGGGAAACACAGGCTACACATAAATGCAAAGAGTGTGATGAGTATTTATGTGTAAATTGTAAGGCATTTCATTTATCAATTCAAACGAATAAAAAGCATCACATTGAACCACTGTCTACGTCCATTGCTTGTGAATATTGTCAGCCTCAGGTGGTGATGTCAATGCTACTGTTTACTGCAAGAATTGTGACAGTCTGATTTGTGAAACCTGCACTGAAAGTCACAAAGCAATGAAAAGAACAAGAGGTCATACACTATCTACGGATTTGACTTCATTTATTTATTTGAGGTAAAACAAATTTAACAACTACATGTAATTTAATCCTCTCATAAGTTAGTATGACTGCATTCGACAGTATAGGTCTAAATAATGTAATAGTGTTTTCTTTTTAAAAAGTATTGTTAACTTTTATATAATTTTTACACTGAAATCTATTTTAAATTTGACATATAGTGGCCATATTTGAACGTCGGCCCATAATTTGCTTGCTTGCTTTATGTATTGATTTTGTGTATATTTAACCTCCTTCTCTATTCACATATAGTTAAAACGATAAACCTGTCTCTTTTTGTTTTCTTAACCTGACCAGAAAACGCTCGTAGATATCACTAAATAACTTTTACGTTGGAAGGTGTTGTTCTACATTTTTTTTTACTGTATATTTACCTTGATGGAAAAACTCAAGAGTCAATTAAAATTTCTTTTATTATTTTGCCCTTTCATCCATCTAAAGGGATTAGGGTGTTGTTTTTTATATTGATAAACATACAGTCTTTTATGAAAAGCAAGAGTAGTGTATCGCTGCTTAATATTCATAAATCGATTAAGCGAAAACAAATTTAAGTTACCAATTAAAACCTAGGGAAACACATCAACTATGAGAGAACAACAACGGAGCTACGGAAACACTGAACTGTAGTAAAAAAGAAAAGCAAACGCCAACATGCATAGAAACGGACTAATTGATAACAACTGCCATATTCCTGACTTGGTACAGGTATTTAAGAAAACATGGTGGGTTAAACTTGGTTTTATAGCTAGCTAAACCTCTCACTTGTATGACAGTCGCATACAATTCAGCTATATTGAAAACAATGGGTGAACAAAACAAAATATAATAAGACAAAATATCAAAAATAGGGGTACAGCAGTCAACATTATGTTATAATTTAAATAACTTTAAAAACAAACACATATGTCAACATAGGAAACAACAAAATGTTAACATCTAGCAGAAGTGCTCTTGGTTCTTGGTATATACATGATGGTTAAACTTGAACAAAGATACAAAGGTATGCGTTTCAATAAGACAGCTTTCCGTCCAAGTCACAATTTATAAAGGCAACCATTATAGGTCGAAGTGCGGTCTTCAACACAGAGCCTTGGCTCAAACCGAACAGCAAACATGCATACTTTGAAAGGACTGTTAATATCTACATTATTGAAATATTATTTTCTTCCGACAATGTCTGATATCAAAACCTGAAATTTGTTAGATAAAGATGAAAAATATCAGGGAAGACGATAACATAATCAAACTGTAAGACTGGTTTTTTTTCTTGTAAAATATATCATAATATAGATTAAAGAATAAAAGATCTAAAGCAACAGATATGACTGTACCAGAAGAGAAAGGCGATGATTGTAATGAAGAAGCAAAATAAAAAACAGGTAATGTATTATATGATTTAATTGAAACCGTTCATACCTAGCAGGTGATACTTTAACATTTCTTTTTTGGTCTGAGCAACAGAAATTCATTTCTACAATTTGAATGACCGTTTTAATAAACTTCAAATAAGTATTTGGTTATTTTAATTCGACTAGATTTGCTAGGAAATAATAATTTTTGAAAGGGGATCTTTTTCAGTAAAATTGGTGTCGTTTGCGATATAAAACGATAGCCTTCCTATTACCATAATATCAAATAATGGTACTATCTTTATTAAACTGCATTGACCTGTTAAATTACAAATATTGACTGCTGATGAAAATAATGAAAGACAACACATGATCGAGTGATAAAAATAGATATAAAGCAGACCTTACTGATTCACCCTTTTTGTTAGCCCGATGTCATAGCAACTCTGTTAAAACTCACATCTTAATTAGAAAATGAATTTGAAATACTTGTTTGTTCTACTTTGCAAATGGATTTCAATCAGGTTGAACTTTGTTATCCAGTTCACTAGGGTCAAATCTGCAAAGAAGATAAATGTTATCATGTTTCAATACTTTTTTTAAATCTTCATAACTTTGATTTATTTTATATTATAATATTAGATATGTATATCAATTAGTAGATAGTGATCAAAATTGCAAACAATGCAATTGACTGATGCAGATTGGTATGTCAGCAGCTTTATGCAACGCTACACAATCGTAGCCAATTCTTGTATTGTAGCTCCCTCTACTTGAAAAATCCTTTTCAAAAATCAACAATTGCTTAAGAAATAATCTTTAATACATATATAGCCAATAAAACCTTTTTGAATATATCAGTGTCAAAAGTAGTTTACCGATGATCAAATCTGATATATCTAGCTAGAAGACACAATTAAGTTAAAAAAAAACATCAAAGACTGCAGAATCACATAAACGAAAAAGAGAACAGGTTGTGTCGACAGGACAGGGTAAGTTCAAAACGGCTCAACTCATCAGACTGATACACATTACATACAAACCCTATCAAAAACACAAAAGACACAAAGTGTAAAAAAAAAAGAAGATGTGGTATGATTGCCAATGAGACAACTATCCACAAAAGACAAAAATGACACAGACATTAACAACTATCGGTCATCGTACGGCCTTCAACAATGAGCAAAGCCCATACCGCATAGTCAGCTATAAAAGGCCCCGATAAGACAATGTAAAACAATTCAAACGAGAAAACTAACGGCCATAAATAAGGCCGTTAGTTTTCTCGTTTGAATTGTTTTTTAAAAAAGTTGTATGTAAAAAAAAATGAACGAAAAACAAATATGTAACACATAAACAAACGACAACCACTGAAATACAGGCTCCTGAGCATTTCTCAGACTTCTTATGACATCATGGTCCGTATGCATAAAGCTACTTAAGTTAAGATTTTCCTTAGTAAACACTTAATTTAAGGAAACTCCGCTTTTTCTTACCTAAGTGGAATGCATAAAACATCTTACACTAAGTATTTCCTCAGTAAAATCTTAGTTGTTTTAAATCATACCCAAAAAACAAAAGTTGTATGCATAAAACCCCTTATACCAAGAAAACGCCTAAGAATTTACTTAAGCCTAAGGTACCTATAGAGCTACCTTAAATTTTTCAAAAATAGTAAAAAATCAGTCGAAAGTAAGCTTTTTGGAAAAACATCAATAGATTAACTACAATTTAGTTGATTAATTATACTAATAAATCTTTTGATTATTGCTATTAGTATTAACGATTATCGCAATTTACTCAAAATCACGAAAATAATCAACAATCAAAAGATAACAAAGGGTAGTTATATATAATGTAACTTCATTCTTCCTTATTTCTCAATTTCATTGTGTATACCGAAAGTACTCAGTTTTTACCCGAATTTTTGTTCTTTTTTTCTCTCTGCACGTGCATGTCCACACACCTGTATACCTTTGTCCAACTTAGGTGATACCAGAATAAATAATGTATATAAAACAAATAATTTTAAACATTTAAAGGGGCACTAGCTGTCAAATTCGTGTTCACCGATTTGATTCAAACTCTCATATCTGATTCAGAACAATGCGAAACAATTATCCAAACAATCAAAATTCTCAAATTAACAATTTACAGGGCATATAACCGATAATAAGAAGCTTCGTTTCATGTGTATTTTAGTCGAGACGCCATCTCATTAAATATCGAGTTGACCTCGAATGACCATATAAGCAATGAAAACATAAATATAGATATAAATAGATTAAGCAACTCTTGCAATTTAATTTTTTTCTAGGTCTGATTATATATAAACATATATGTTTATCATCGTTTATACCTATATAAGAATGATATTTTTGTGGATTGAATCACTCCATTAATTTATTTACCTTTGTTTCATTTTCAATGTTGACATTCTTTTCCTTTAAATATCTTTACAAGCACAATACATGCGTTATCCATCTCTAGCTAACGGGTTAAATTGAAGTTCACATGAATATGGATTCAATAAGGTCGAATTATTCACTTGCAAGTGAAAAATTCATCATCAATGTTTCTTAGCTTATTTTGACAAAATCGAACCATACTATGATACTGACTGCTTAAAGCGAATAATTATTTCACTATTTAACTTTCATTAATGATTGAACAAAAAATGTCCTTTTTTTATTTTTTATTTCTCTCGTAGCTAGTGCCCCTTTAGTATTTTTTAAATTACACCGCGTTGTATCATTTGTAACCGTTAGTAAAAATAAAACAGTATGAGGGAAGGAAGAGATTAGGAATTTCAGCCATGCAAAACCATGTTTTCCGTGTCTGAGGGTGTGAGGGGCATCGGTCGAATTTCAAAATATTAATTTTTATTCAATTAAAGTGACAAAATCATTACCCAGACGGATTTAAGGTGTACAGGGATTTCCCTTTTGTGGGAACAAATTGTTTGTTAACATAGAAAATCACTGGAGCGGTCCCTTTCCCATGAGAGTCAGTTTTATCCCATGCTCGTCCACCGAAACGCCAACCGTTTCTCGTCTGCGCCAAGAACTCATACTACCATATTTTATATATAACATGTTCTTCCCACGTATTTAAGGACGTCTGGTTAAATGTTTACACACTAATCCTTTGTTATTTCATGGAAATTTGTCCATTTGTTACCATACCATATCTTCATGTTAAGATATGATTCACTGTAAAGTTTGGCTCTTTATTGAATACTGATAGTTGCACTTAATGCATTTGAAAACAAAGCCTTAACACTGTATTTGTTTGTTAAAAAATTGAATTAATAAATTCAAATCTCCATCTATCTTTTACATTATAGATACCAAAACAGCTCAAATTGATACAGGAATGCCTGCATGCGAACCTTGTAGTAGCGAGAACATCATAGTTGACGCATCATACTTTTGTGAGGAATGCGATGAAAATTTATGCTAGGAATGTTACAACTTTCATCAGGTGCAACCAGAAAACCAACAACATATAACAACTGGCATCTCTCAAACCATAATTTTCTGTAAATCATGCAAAAGTTTAAAAAAAAGATACTGAGGCTACTTCATTTTGCATTGACTGTAGTGTTTCAAATCCCTTTTGTGATGCTTGTGCAAAAAAAACACCAAAAAATGAAGAAAACTAAAGAGCACAGGATGTCTACAGATTTTTATCAGCTTCGTTCGAGGTCAGTTTTTTTAAACTATCGTATATGCAATATAAATATTCTTTCTTTACACGAAAGCCGAGTCTTTGTTTACATCTCCGGGTCCTAATCTGTTTCATACATGAAAAAAATTATAAGAACATTTCTTTGACATTTGAATTCGAAAAAAGTCCGTTGAACAGTCAAATCCGGGCGATATCATTATTCCAGAAATGAGTCTGTTAGTCAATTAGACAGCAACTTCTAAACATACAACCCCAATTACATCAGATTTACTTTGTGCCTTGAAACATATTATACTAAACTTTAGAAAGCGAAATAATTGATTTGATCGTTTATCATTTATACAAGTAAAAAGATCGTTAAGCAGCCTCATCAAAAGATTATTCTGCGACGAGATCTTAATTCGTTTTTATTCGAGCGTCCCTGATTAGTCTTTTATAAGTAAGGAGCTGCGTGTGGTGTACAAAGTTGTAGGCGTGGTAGTTTTGAATATTTTTTTCATTAGATTAAGGGTTATTGTGGGGTGATAACTTTTAGTTATATTTTTCAATTTCTATACATTTATAACACAACATCTGACATTTTTTTAGTAAACTGGCCAGTTTATATTTCTTTATTGTGTTTATGGGGGCGTTCGTGTGGATCAGTCTTTTGTTTTCTATGTAGCGTTCAATTAACTTGATTGTGTTTTCATTGTTTTACGTTTTTTGCCATGACATTAACCATTTTTTCTTTCGATGTAAATGATTGCTATTTTTGCAACTAAGAAGCTAAACCAATTTATCATGAGTATTTATGAGACCAAAGTGTATAGTGTAGCATACCTTGAACATGGAATATAAACGAAACTATGAATTATTTCAGGTTTTCCAAAATAGAATACGACACATCGAAACAAAAACCACAACATGGTAAAGAAGAACCTGCGATTGAAAAACTTAAAAAGCTGGACAATAGGGTGAATGTTTAAATCTACTTGTATAATATGATCATTAAAACATTTTATTTTGAATAGTCCTTAAAAACCTTAGTCGTTTATATTTTTATCTTGAAACCCAAATCGACACTGGTAGAGCTGTGAAATAATGTTGTAATAGATTGTAAGAAGGGAGTGATAAGATTATAAATCATGCTGATACGTGAAGAGAAATATGCATTGTATGGGTATAATAAAATATTTACAAGCAGAGAGGCGGAAGTTACCAAAGGTGGCATTGAAAAGGAAGTGATACTCACAAGGAATGGCAAAAACACGAAAACGTGTGACCATATGTGCTGTTAGGTGAGGGAGTGAACCTACTGCTGTTTTGCAGCATTCATGTTGTTCGTGCAAATAAAAAAAACGGTGATAACTCTTATTCGAAGAAAATTGGAACATATCTGTGGTCAAATATGACACATATGTTCCATATTGAAGTCGTCTGTAAAACTTTAAAGTGAATAACTTAACTTAACACTTGGATCCCTAGAGAAAACACTTCCTTGTAATTAGCAAACCTGCATCAAGGATTAATGATAGCAAATACGAGCTCTGGAACATGTTATCAATTGGGAGATATAAGAAGTAACATAGTGTGCTAGCGTTAAATGTGTTTTATGAATTAATTTCAATCTTCATCATCAATTTCCTCGTCTGTTAAAACATTTGAGATTTTTTTCTCAGTACCTTTTTATTTTATTAACGGGACGTTACACAACAACTAACCGTGTATTGATAAGCCCCGCCTCCCTTCTAACATAATATGGTATATATACGGTCTCCACGCAGACGCTCTAAACCAATCATATTCCTAGAAATGTATAGGAGGTAAGATAAATATTTATATGTAGGCACTTCTGGAATGGTGCTACATAAATTTAAAATGTTCGCATTTGGAAAGCTGAAATCATCCATTTATGGCGATGTTTTGTTCAAAACTTCCAGGTCAATATCTAGACATAATATTAAGACAACAGCACTTTTTCGATATACAAACTTCAAAAATCTTTAAAAAAAAACACAACGAACAAGGTAACATGCAAAACCTGGAGAAATCTCGAAAACTCCAAGAAGGAGCAAAACCGAGTGTGTTGATGCTTTGAATCAGAGCGTTTTTCTACTTTAATTAATTTATTAATGAACAGTTCTATCAATTTGTCTTTAAATTTAGGAATGAATGTTAACGATTTAATGATTTTTTTTTATGTAGGCACATTTACAAACCGAATGGGTCACATGCTATACCATGTACAAGCATGTGTCTGACAGGGTAAACTATACAGTCACCTTAATAGATACGCCTGGGTTTGGAGACACCACAGGCTTACAGCAAGACGCAAAAATAATAGAACGAATTAGAGAATTGTTCAATTCTCAAGGAGAGGAAGGTGTAGCAACTCTTGATGCCGTTTGTTTTATTCTGAAGGCACCTGATGCAAGATTAACAGCAACTCAAACGTATATTTTTGAATCCATTTTGTCACTATTTGGAAACGATATCAAAGAAAATATTTGCACGCTTATCACCTTTGCTGATGGTCAACGACCTCCAGTTCTATCCGGCATACAAGCAATAGATGGAATACCCCTACCATTTGAAACTAATTTCACATTTAATAATTCGGCTCTTTTTGTAGATAACAACAAACACACTCCAAACAACCTTTCTGCCTTTTTCTGGAAATGGGAATCCAAAGCTGTCAAACATTCTTCAATCATCTATCCACCCTACACACAAGAAGTCTTACTCTCACAACTGAGGTTTTGATGAAGAGACAGAAGCTTGAAAATACAGTTGTTCATCTACAACGGGAAAAAGAGGTAGGTCTGTCACAAATGAATGTGCTTGAAAAAGAGACATCAATTTTCTCACAGAATGCTCAAGCCATACTGCAGAACAAAAATTTTGAATACGAAGTTGACGAAGATTACCAAGAGACGATTGATTTGAAGGGAAAGGGACGCTATACAACCAACTGCCTCATATGTAACTTTACATGCCATGAGTACTGTGCGTATGCAGATGACAACGACAAGCAGAAATGTTGTGCAATGAGCAAGGAAGGATCATGTCTTCATTGTCCAAAAGGATGTCACTGGGCTGAGCATAAAAACACACCATATATTGTCAAATGGTCAAAACGCAAAAAGAAGAAAAGATACGATGATATGAAAAAAAAATATGAGGAAGCCACTCAGAAAACTTTAACGCAAGAACAAGTCTTAGAGCAAATGAGTCAGGATATCAGTAGACAAGAGCAAGAGATCCAGGTAATGGTGGAAGTCATTTCAAAACTAACCAATAGGTTAAAAGAAATTGCACTCCGTCCGGATCCTCTCAGCACAGTTCAGCATATAGATCTGATGATTGCAAGTGAAAAACGAGAAAAGAAAAGCGGATTTGAAGACAGAATTGATAGTTTGGAGAAGTACAAACAGCGTGCAACTTATGGCAAGTCAGTTCAGATCTTTCGAGATCGTATCAATAATACTAGACAAACGATGGCAGCCAGTGACATTGCAGATGAAATTCTAAAGGATGACAAATCCGTTGTTGGAAGAATAAAAGGATTTTGTGGTTTTGGTAAAGTGAAATAAAAACAAAATGCATAAATTGTTTAACATGTATAATTTTCGATCTCCTACGTGATATACTTTTTTTAAATTTTGAACCGATAACTGCCTTAACTTTAAATAATTATGAATGATTTGTTTGAAAGTATCTCGTCTAAATATCAAGTTTATGTTCTGGAAGATTTTGTTCAAATTGACATGTTACATAAAGTTGTTTTGATGAGTGCAAAATGTTAAGCATTTGTAAAATGAAATTTCAAAAACAAACGAAAGAAGTGGAAGTAAGAAGAATTGATATTGAACCTCTTTCTCTGTCCATTACGACGTAAATGAAATAAAACATCCGGTCAATTGAAGGCCATAAGTAAAAAATAAATTAAAATGCATACTAACTTCCTTAAACACTTTTCAAATATATATTGCATTATCAATTTTCTAGGTTCAAACTTAAGACATAAGTATGTTGACATTGTGTAGGTATAAAACAATTTCAAATGTATGCATGAGTTTTGTAGTATGCTGTTAGATGTTGATTTTTTTTACTTTATCGTATTTTTTTGTTTTTTAAAGTTTTGATTTGTTTGAATTATTTTATAGTTTGTGTCTTTTTCTTTTCATATATTTATGCTGTTGAGTAATTTTCTGACTTATATATAAAGTTTTGTCTTTTTGTGTTTTGTATATATTTCGAAGTTTACATTTTTTTTCGTAGATTGTATTTTTTATCTTTTTCCAGTTCGTTGTCAGTAATGTTAAATTTATGCGTAGTTAAAACTTATCAATTTCTAATTAAACATGTTCTTTCGGACCTTTGGACAGAATGTCAATTTTTATGTCAGTATTAGGACTAATCAAGAGTTCAAAAGACCAAACAAATGTGGTATTAAATGGTTGTAAATTATGTAAAATAAAGTCCGTATTGTCGGGAAGGATGTTTGTTATTCTTTGATATCTTTACAACCATTCGTTTGCTGGATTTTCCTTCATTTTGAACGTTAAAAAAGAATGACCAACGTAGATACAAGTATCTTGTCTTAGGGGAGGCTCAATCATACTTTGTAAAGAATCACTCTGATTAAAACAAAACATTCTATGAAACAATCATAATCAAGATGATGACTGTTTTCATGATTTATATTGTATTTGTTACATTTGGAGGGCGTGCTTTTCATCAAACAATCGGCATTTTCATGAGAACCAACTATGCCCCTCTTCATACTGACTTGATCTGTTTTATAATGTTGTTAAAGATATAAATAGTAAAACTTTATTGTCAGTGAAAATTAACCCAACCATGTAACTGACACTTTTTCATCTTTTATAGGAGTGAGAAAGGGAGATAATTTAAGTCCCATCTTATACAATATTTTTGTTAAAAATATTCCAGATATATTTGATGAGGATTGCTTTCCAGTTAAACTAACTAATACAAAACTTAATTGTCTGATGTATGCAGATGATCTAATTTTGCTTTCTGAATATCCTAGGGGTCTACAAGAATGTCTTGATAAACTACAGATCTATTGCAATAATTGGGGACTAGAAGTTAATATTACTAAATCCAAAGTCATGATTTTTAGCAATTCTGGTAGACTTCTTTCTACTCAATTTCATTTAAATAATACCCAGTGTATATAAAGTGCGAATCCAGTCAGTTCATTTTCATTGTTGTATGCGAGTATATTCATTGTAGAATAAAGGATCATGGGAAAACTTTATTTGTTTACGTTTTGAAAATACCAAAATAATTGATTTGAAACTAAATTTTAACATATTTTCATTATGATGTGTCTTTTTAATGTAAAATAACAGTATTAAAGTTCAAATATGTGTTATAAAAGCAACATAACATAGAATATCAGTTATCAAAATCTATCCATTTTCACTATAGATGTGATGAATTGTCACTGTATGGCATTCATTTCTGATGTAGAATTTTCGAAAATACGATGAACTTTTTTTGTAGATTAATGTAATACTAGTAATTAGACTTGCAACAAATGAAAAAAGTTTTTGATTACTTTAATATTTATATCTATTTATAACTTGTATATGTCTATAGAAACTGGCTGGCCATTTATACGTTTTCCCACAGTATTGACATGTGTGAACTGTAAACTGAAATGTTTCCCCGCGATGTTTTTTTTTCGGTTCGTATATTGCTATGATGTCGATATCGTCTGCGTCGTCCGAAGACCCATTTGGTTTCCGGACAACTTTAATTTAAGTGAATTGATCTATATAAATTTTTAAGAAGGTTCAATACCATAAAAGGAAGGTTGGGATAATGTTGGGGATGAAGGTTCCAACCGTTTACGAAAAAGGGGCATAAAAGAAGCATGTTTTTAGTTTCAGGATAATTACTTGTGTATAAGAATTTTGATTGTTCTGAAATTATACCACAGTGTTCAATACCACAAGTAGAATGTTAGGATTCATTTTGGTGTTATGGTACTAACAGTTTAGGAATGAAGGAACAAAAAGGGACAAAAAACACTAATGTTTGTAGTTTCCGGATAGTTACTTGTGTGTACGTTTTTGGATCTTTTTCGCATTATCACAAAGGGAAGACTGGGATTTGGTTCGGGGATAATTGCCCCAAACATGCAGAAATTAGGGGCCAAAGAAATGGCAAAACAAACATTTTTCTAGTTTCCAGAAAATATCTTGTGTTCAAGTGTATGGACCTCTCTAAAATTGTACTACAAGGTTCATTACCAGAAAGGAAAGACTGGGATTTGGTTTGATGGTTATTTATCCTAGAAGGAAAACAAAATGTTATGCGCGGGAAGAAACCTTCAATTGCATAGTATTGCGCATACGATTTAAGATCTTCGACCACATTTACCTTGTGTCAGAAACCTATATAACGTCATAAATTTGATCACAATCCAAATTCAGATAGTATCAAGCTTTAATATTATGTCCAAATTTGCCCCGACTGTTCAGGGTTCGATCTCTGCGGTCAGCGAAGCATTTTTAATGTTTTACTATAAAACGAGCAGATGTGATTAAAAGTTCCTGTTGCTTTCTTCATATGGTAAGCTATGCCAGCATAGGCGTATCCAGGGGGCCTTGCAAAAATTTGGTTGATTATATAGGGAATCACTGAATCATGACTTGAGTCCCCCCTCCTTTTAGGTCACCCATCGGGCCCGCCTTACAAAAGTTCTGGATCCGCCACTGCCCAGTTCTGCTTTTGAAGTGTTTGGAACAATGAGTACAAATCAGGCTTTTCCCATGCTATCAGTTGTTATGCTTGAGAAGTCTTAAAATGTTAATTCACACTGGTCACATTTGTTTAACCCATTAGTGTGGATCTTCTTATGCCTGGGAAAACTAGCTACCTTTTGTCTTGAAAGGACAATATGTGCATTGGTATGAAGACGCCTGCTTAACTTTAGTTCTTTTTTCTGTGATTCATCTTTACTTGCCTCCCCTATTGTTGAGCCCCCAAATGCTTCAACATCCATATTCTGAAGGAAAGATAGTTTTTAGCTCGATTGTTGCTTGTATGTTCTTTACTGTATAAAATGAAACGACTATGTGACATATTATTATCCAAAGTCATTAAAGCTTGAAATACAAGTCAAGTTGTGTAGGGCAAACTTTATCTGTCAAAAACGTATACTGATAAAGTTGCCTTGGAACATGATGTACGTGTTGTAGAGCACCCTTGATACTACCGCAGAGGTCGAACCCAGAACCGTTTGGGGTAAGTATGTACACAACATTAAAGCTCGAATTCTTTTTTGATGAAATAAAAAAAAATGTTGAATTTCGGACCCTTTGGGCCTCAATGTGGACCATTTCGATAACTTGGCCCAAAAATACCAAAATCCAAAATTTAAAAACACGGTAAGATTCAGCATTCCAAAGTACCCCCAAATATTCAACTGTTGTTGAAATCCAAAAGAATTTATTTCTTGACAGTTTGGACCACACAAACTTGTTAAATGGGCCAAAAATTAAAAAATAATAATAAACACAATCATGTATGGGTTCAGCCTACCAAAGGATCTCAAATTTTATTTTGGACCCTGTTGGCCAATTTAAAACCGGACCCAAAACCAAAAATCTTACTTCAAAATCTCATTGAAATTGGTCAAGCAATAATTTATAAAAAAATATTAGAAAGTATTGTTGTTTTATCCCTTTTTATTCCATTCTATTTCGATAGACACGAGAGCTGTACGTATTCAGTGATGAAGTTTCAATGCATTGGATAAATATAACTACACTTTAAATAAAGATTCTGATGAATTATAAAAAATTCTATGACATCTTTCTTCTGATTGATAAATAGACCCATACTCGAAATCCAATGATAAAATTTGTTTAAAATTTATAATGACTACTGCAGAAACATGAATTTTATCAAATTGGCATGTATTTGAAAATATTTTGCATTAATCTAAAAACACGTTCAACTCTGAAATGATCCACATATTGTTATATTATGACAACGATGTGTTTTATTTGAAATAAATATTAATTCTATTGAATTTATTGGAGTGTTCAATCAAACTTTTCATCTCAAAGTCAGCACTATCAAATCCTTTTCTTACTTTAATTATTGTTTGAGGAAGTCGGCTGAATTTGGAATTTAATGCCTAAAAATTAATAAAATTCATACAGTGAAAATGCACCGCATATACAATACTAATGAATCGTTCTACAGTGAAAATGAAAGTAAAGTATCATTATTCAACAGTGAACATGACTCGCATAAAGATAGCATCATAGTGGAATTCAATACAATATGGGCAAACTGAATAACAAAAGCTATTCTACGTTATACAACATTAATAATTGTGTTGTAATGAATATTTTTTTGCAACTACATCTTTCCTGCTAGTTTTAATCACCTGAACGATTTGTTCGTAAATTGTCCTAAATATTCACCTATTTCGGTATATATATTTCACGTATGGATGGCTCTCGGCGCGATAAAAACCCGTTCCAATCTCTTACTTTGTATAATTTGTATTATTTATTACTAAATATAATACATGTGAACAATTTTCTTAATTTTCTTCAAAAATCTTAATTTTTTCGTCTGTTTATTTACCATTCTACATCAGAAATGCATGGCATATACAGTGAAAATGGTATTTTAGGATCCACACTTTACATACACTGATACCCCCTAACGAACACAAAATATTATACCTACTTGGGTGTCAAATCAAGTATTAATGGCAAATTTACAGATGCCCAACATGAAATGTATAATTAAGGGCTAAAGGTCTTATTTAAACTAACAAAATATTTCTCAGGTCATAAACCAAACATAAAAACTCATGTGTTTGACCATACAGTTAAATCAATCTTAATGTATGGCAGTGAAATATGGGGCGACATTAACTTTCACAAACTAAACACTCAAGTGGATAACTATTTAAAAAAAACTATGTGAAGACCTTTCAGTAGAGAAGGCTCATTTAAGCTTTTGTAACTTGGAGTAAGTAAAAAAGTAACAAATATTGCAGTTATGGGTGAACTGGGCAGATATCCTCTATTTTTGGAGGTTTTATTAATGTTTAAATACTATATACGTTTTAAAACATCTGATGATTTATTATTAAAAGAGGTTTTCAACCTCTCAAAATCTCTACACGATGAGCAGAAAAAGAGCTGGTATATCAGTATTCAAACTTTATTTAAATACTTTAGTATCAATGAAAATTATACTCTTAATTTAAAGACGAAGTTAAAAAACTATTTATGAAAAATGATCCAATCAAAATATGATTTAATATGGCAAACTGAGCTTAATAATGATTTCAGAGGCAATCATATAGGAACAAGCTTAGAACTTATAGACTTTTTAAAAGCAGATTTTGCTTAAATAATTACCTTTTGCAGGAACATTTTAGATATAGAAATTACTTAACGTGATTCCGTATCAGTGCTCACGATTTAGAGATTGAGAGGGGAAGGTACAAAAATCTGACAGTGTCAGAACGTATCTGTAAATTGTGTGGTACTGAGGTTGAGGATGAAATTCATTTTCTTTTTCAGTGCCACAAACTTTCAAATATTCGTTTCAAATTTTTAAATGAAATTAAACAACGGTTTAAAAATTTTAGTGGTTTGGATATTAAATCACAACTTATTTGGCTAATGTCCTCTGAAGATATTTTCATACTCCAGAAACTCGGAGAATTATTGAAAAATTTATCCTCATATAGGAAAGTTTCCTTAAATGATATATAGATATAGTAATGCCCAGTGCCCCCCTTTTTTAACCTAGTTATATTATTAAACACTGTGCTTGTTGTATTCTTCTACTTAATATTTTTTTTATAACAGTGTATATCTTAATCATATTGAATCACTTGGAATCATTTGTATGTAATTAATGTTGATTGTTCTGCTCCTTGTGGGCGCTTTGATTAGCAATAAAATTTATTTGAATTTGAATTTGTTCCTTTATTCAAATAAAGCTGACTTCATACAAAAACCTAGGAAGACAAAAGTGAACTCATCTATAGACCATTGAGATAAACTATACAAAAGAGGCTGTTAAGTCTACCTCATATCTTGACTTACAACTAGAAGTTGACAATGAGGATCTGTTGAAAACAAACCATTATAACAAAAGAGTTCATTTCAACTTCCCAATTGTGTACTTTCTATTTCTATGTGGCAACATTCCAGCAGCATCTGCATATGGAGTCTATATCTACGATATTCCAGGGTTTGTATTTACTATCATGAATTCCTTGATAGAGGGTTGGTGCTCCCAATGAAACTATTAAATAAAGAGTTCCAAGTAGTGAAGTTGAAATCATCTCTTCTTAAATTTTACGGACGCAATCACGAGTTGGTTGATCGTTATGGAATATCCGTTTCACAGATGGCAACATATATGTTCAATTGTCGTAACTACAATCTCCTCCCCTTTTACCTGAATGCAACATACTAAAATAGACTTATCACCTGGTTTGTACTTACATAAGCAACGCGACGGGTGCCACATGTGGAGCAGGATCTGCCTACCATTTTAGAGCATCTGAGATCTAACCCAGTTTTAATTGGATTCATGATGCCCAATTTTTTATGGTGTGTTTTGTGTACTGCGGTTGTCTGTTGGTCTTTTCTTTTGTGGCCACGGCGTTTTCTGTTTATCATTGACATACTAGTATGAGTTTGAATGTCCTAACTTTTTGAAGAAAGAAAGAGACTCTAATTTACGTTTCACGTTACGAAACAGCAATCAAACGACTAAAGAACCCCCATCAAAATTTCACTTTTCGATGAAACTTCAAATTAATAGCAATTTTGAAACTGGAGACATTATTGCTGTAGCGACACATCTGGTATATTTGTGAAATGTTTGATGTCTGTTAAAAAAATATGCTTCATTGAAGAACAAGTGATCATATTAGGATGTAGTTTCTCATTGACAACATATTCGTTGAAATTAGAGATAGAATTTCTAGTAGGTTGTCGGTATTCCTATGAGAACCTTCACCTCCCTTGGCCGCCGACCGACCTTTTCCTATTTCTACGAATATGTGGCCATCTCACTAGCAGAATTTTTGACAAACGAGACGATTTTAATTTTGCAATTCTAAAACTGGTCTTGAGTTATAGATTTCAGGTGTTGATGTTGTGTATTTTTTGTGTACTTTACAGTTTTTCCTTTATTTGTCTTCTTCCTAGTATGTTTCTTCTGGTCGTATGACTTTTGATGCATCCTGCTATCGTGTTTTTTACTTTGGGTGTCCTTGTCGTAGATTGGTCTTGCAGTGAATTTCGAACCCAAGATGTTTTTACAGTGTATTTTTATTCCTATTTTGTAAACCATTGTATTTATATGTTACTTAATTTTTACTTTATAGAGAAAGTCTATACTATATGTGGTATGTAATATCAACTGCAAACATCGGCGTCTTTATAAATTCATTATCTACAACAAAAACTTTTATCGGCGTCTTTGTTAATTTATAACTACTACAAAAATGTTTTGTAGTCGTCATTGTCAACTTTAAAATATTAAAATTACAGAACTATAAGGAAAATTAAAAAAAAAGTCTCTTATCAAATGGCATAATCAAATTATGGATAAAACATGGTTTTATAGCTAACTTAACCTCGCACTTGTATGACAGTCGCATAATATTATTTTACTATCAACTACAATATTATTGTGGACGTCTTTGGTAGGGTTATTTGCATATTTTTTATGCAGTTGTCTTGTGAGTCTTAGATGTATGTTTGCCCAGTATTGGCTGCTGGATCCCAATGATTGTCATATTATATAGACATAAGATGATGTGAAAAAGAAAGTAAAGAACTTATTGATACAGGAAAGTACATAAAAAAACAAATGTTTGCCATTCGCTAGAAAAATTTAGAACAAAAAATCTTATGGACAGCAACATTGCTAATTAATTTAAAGTTGCTAGGCAATTACATAAAGGTCAGTGGGTCTAAATGATTGTCTAACTGAGATAAAGTAATGTAACTTTATAAAAAAATGTAAGTAGTTCCAATTAAACTACTTAAGCAGACA
This sequence comes from Mytilus edulis, assembly GCA_019925275.1. NCBI lineage: Eukaryota > Metazoa > Mollusca > Bivalvia > Mytilida > Mytilidae > Mytilus > Mytilus edulis. The sequence continues at coordinate 2,601,465 of CM034357.1, read as the reverse complement.
ACTTTGACATATAAAATTAATAACTAACTGAAAGCCAACCAAACCATGACCTACAGTGACAGGGTCTCAAAATAGTTGTCAAACTGAAAGTAATACAACTGTTTTGAAAATATCATTGATCTTTCAAATGTAATCCCTATCACAGTGACATAAGAAAAACATAATAATTGTTGAGATAAATAAAAGTTGCAGTTGAGACAAAAAAAAACCAGCCTAATAGGTGGGTTTTACAACCTACAGTGGATTCATTTATTTTCATGGGTATCAATTTTCGTGGATTGAGAAAAACTTCCATTTCCGTGGATATTTGATTTCGTGGTTTGGCCAATATCTGCATACAATGCTTATAGACAATTCATCATTCGTTGAAATTTAAATTCGTGGTTAACCTGTATTCACGAAACTTACAAAAATTGGTCTCCAACAAATAATAATGAATCCACATTATATATGGAACCTGATGTTCAGCAGTTGCCTGTACCAAGTCAGGAATATAGATATATATGAATATACAGGTGTTTCACATCCAATTTTTTATGGAAATATTCTTTATAAAGCACAAAGGTGTCAGTATTCACCTCAGAAACTTACAAAACCTTTGAATAGACTTATTAAGAAGGGATATAATTACGATACTGTTGTCAAGTCATTAAAGATTGCATATTTTGGCGTTAATATTGACTCACTGATAAGGTCTTTGCATCGGAACTAGACAAATTTATTCTAAAAACAGTTGTTGGCATGACACAGGTTATGTTCTTCTCATATATGTTATGATGGTATGATACTAAACCCCTAACGGGAAGGATTGTGCCTGATGTTCATATGATGAAATCATAATCTTTCAGTCAGTTTAATTGAAGTCTGGAGCTGGCATGTCAGTTATTAACTGCTAGTAGTCTGTTGTTATTTATGAATTATTGTCATTTTGTTTATTTTCTTTGGTTACATCTTCTGACATCAGACTCGGACTTCTCTTGAACTGAATTTTAATGTGCGTATTGTTATGCGTTTACTTTTCTACATTGGTTAGAGGTATAGGGGGAGGGTTGAGATCTCACAAACATGTTTAACCCCGCCGCATTTTTGCGCCTGTCCCAAGTCAGGAGCCTCTGGCCTTTGTTAGTCTTGTATTATTTTAATTTTAGTTTCTTGTGTACAATTTGGAAATTAGTATGGCGTTCATTATCACTGGACTAGTATATATTTGTTTAGGGGCCAGCTGAAGGACGCCTCCGGGTGCGGGAATTTCTCGCTACATTGAAGACCTGTTGGTGACCCTCTGCTGTTGTTTTTTTTATTTTGTCGGGTTGTTGTCTCTTTGACACATTCCCCATTTCCATTCTCAATTTTATTGGTTTCCATGTGTTTGATGTGTTTTACCATTTGATTTTGCCTTTGATAAGGGACTTTCCGTTTTGAATTTTCCTCGAAGTTCAGTATTTTTGTGATTTTACTTTTTTCTTCACGATGTGGTTCATACGTGTTTCTTGTTTCTTTTTTGTTATATAGATTAGAATGTTGGCTTTGATAAGAATGGTTTTACACTAGTCATTTTGGGGCCCTTATAGCTTGTTGTTCGGTGTGGGTAAAGTTGAAGACTACTTTTACCTATATCGGATTTTTTTTTAAAAATTGTGAATTGGATGGAGAGTAGTCATATTGGTACTCATATACTCATATGATATATTTATAATGTTTATTTTAACCATAAATCCATATACCTACCCAAACATCATGGAAGAAGCTGGATGTTGGTGCCATCAGACAAATCATTACAAATGATATGAATGTAGCTATGTTTCCTATTGTCCTCTTTGTCATCTTTAGGTTCTGTAAGTGGTAGGAGTTCACCAATCTACAATAACAAGATATTAAAGATTAATATGCTTAACTCCATCCCAACCCATAAGGTAACTTCCAATTTTTTAACTTACAGTTTTAAAAGTAAAATTACATGCATTTATAGAAAAACTTTCTATAACAATCATATTATCCATGTCCGGGCCTTTTTAGCCGACTATATGGTATGTGTTTTTCTCGTGGTTGAAGGCCATACAATTGTCTATATTTGTTTCCATCTACTTTACATGAACTTTGTTGGATATATGTATCACTGCAATCATACTACATCTCCTTATTTTTAGACTTTTATGAATATAAACAATAAACCAACCATTGTGAATTTTAAAATTACAATTGATCACAGTTGCTGTTATTCCCTGAGAGTCAATTGATACTGTTCTTATATTAATGCTAGATTGTTTATTATTTATAAATTGAGACTTGGATGGCGAGTTGTCCCATATCCCATCTTGTTATTTATATAGCTAATGTTGAAACTCCAGTCTGATTCAATAATTTGCTTTAAATTGATTTGTGCTACACAAATATAGAATTTTTATGGCAACCGTAAAATTTACGAAGGGATAATTTCAACTTCATAATTTGGAATTATTGGTTTAATAGCTTCCTTGTGAGCAGCAACTCTCTATCAAGGAAATCATGATAGGAAATACAAGCCCGGGAATATCGTATCAACGGGGACATATGTACCCCGTAAGCAGGCACTGTTAACTTTTGATCTACGTTCGTCACTTTAATATGTCACAATATATATATATGCTTGAATTCATGCCCACTAAAAGACCTCAACAAGACAACCGGTAACAAAACAGTAAAAATTCTTTAATATCAATTTATTCTGTAAATGCATGGTGTGTTTTTTTTTTTTTTTTTGGTAGATATATATACAGGTGCAGCTAGAATGTTGCTTCATAGATATTGAAAGTTAACTTTTTTTGACATCGGACTCGGACTTCTCTTGAACTGAATTTTAATGTGGGTATTGTTATGCGTTTACTTTTCTACATTGTCTAGAGGTATAGGGGGAGGGTTGAGATCTCATAAACATGTTTAACCCCGCCGCAATTTTGCGCCTGTCCCAAGTCAGGAGCCTCTGTCCTTTGTTCGTCTTGTATGATTTTTAATTTAAGTTTCTTGTGTATAATTCGGAGTTTAGTATGACGTCCATTATCACTGTACTAGTATACATATTTTTAGGGGCCAGCTGAAGGACACCTACGGGTGCAGGAATTCTCGCTACATTGAAGACCCATTGGTGGCCTTCGGCTGTTGTCTGCTCTATGGTCGGGTTTTTGTAGCTTTGACACATTCCCCATTTCCTTTCTCAATTTTATTTAAATTGTAAACTTGTCCTAATTGAAAATCAAACTGCAAGTTTGTTACTTTAATAAGGGGATACAACTAATTAATTGTATGATAAGTAATGTGAAGAAATATAAGTTTGATTTAACACATTTGTTATCAAATAGATAAAATCTAACTTGTCTGAGTATTGGTAATTTAAGACAGATGCTGATGACAAGATTTGCACATAAAATTGGTTTTAATGACGGTAATGTTAGAAACATTTGATGATTTTTTTTGTTGTTGCTATATCTGAGATAACTGCTACCATAGAAATCATAGGCAACATAGTGGACCTTCAATAAATCAAAGAAAATCAAAATAGTGCTTTAATGCCTAATCACCACACATGCTTTTAGCAGTGGAACTCATACAAACCATAGGGAAATTTTACAAAGGCTGCTTCATCTAAAAATAAATTCTACCATGCCAATAATATTTTCAAAGTTTCATAACCATAAACAAAATTTGTTTTCAATCTGATGATTAACTTTGCATGGCAACCATAGAAACCGTTTTTTCTTGACAACACTGATAATCTGTTTTCATGTCCAAAATCGTAATAAAAATTTCAAAGAAGATCTGTCTCCATACCAATAGGCCAGAGCAATTTTAGACATGCAGTCTGAATTCATTACTAATATTTGATGAACTGCTGAAAAGATTCAGTCTATTGGTTGGGAAAAACTTGTTTAAGTACAGAACAAATTCAAAGGTAACAGAATTTGGCTGAAGAAGGTTTAACAGAAAAGAAGGATACTATCGTTTAAAGAATTTGAAAACTCAAGAAAACAGTCGCAAATTTAGGATAGGACAATTTTTTTTTTCGTGAAACCATGAAACCAAGTATCCACAAAAATACAATTTTTCCTCAGTCCACAAAAGTAACTAAATGATAAATCCACAGTAAATCCCTGTTAACATGATAGCTTTCCCAATTCTGTTAAAACATTCTATTGACTTACAAACAGTTATCAGACTTACATCTTTATAAATCTCTTTTCAAAGGTGTGGATTAAGTGCTGGGCTTTGATGAAAAACAGGATGATGCAGGTTATTATGTAAGATAACAACATAAACAAGAGTACACTTGACATTGGTATATTTTCTTATGAATATAAAGATTATAGAACATTAGTTACAAAATCAAACATTAAACAGGAATACTTTCTTCAGAAAAATATAAAGTTATTATATATCTTTAACAGATCTGGAAGTTTAAAACTTCTGTTAACCAATAATTAAAGAAGAAAATATGGTTTAAGTGGCTCATTATTATCTTTACAGTTAATGATCCAGAAGAAGTTCATTTCGCTCGTACCCACTGGTTGACCATAATTTGAAAGTTTAGTACAGAAAAACTTCCTAAATTCTACGGAAGCATAGTAGCACCACACAACTTTTTTTAATATTTCTTCCTATGTTTGCGTTATTGCGTTATAACGCAAACCTTTGCGAGATAACGCAAACTGTTGCATTATAACGCAAGCCTTATGCGTCATAACGCAAACATTTGTTTTATCTTATTTCTTATTTAAGATTCAAAGGAAACAGCGGTCATTAAAATTTATCAACTTTGTACTCATTGCAAACTAAAATGCTTGAAGATTTACAACATATCATTTGATTATTAAATTAATAATGAGCAGAATAATGAAGATGTGGTATGAGTGCCAATAAGAAAACTCTCCATATAAGTCACTATTTGTAAAAGTAAACCATCATAGGTCAAAGTACGGTCCTCAACACAGAGCATTGGCTCACACCGAACAGCAACCTATAAAGCCCTCAAAATTTCATATCAATGAGAACACATGTATATATATAACAACGTTTTCCGAAGAAAATTAAAAAAAAAACCTTCTTGCATAGCTATATAAATATACTTCCAAAGTAAGTCTCGTTTGAGGACTGTGTTTTGTTGGTTAGTTTCAAACAAGCTACCCTTTGGCAATACATGTATAGAATGAAGATGTTTTATTAATAAAAGTATGTTCTCTCCATTCAAATTGCTACCCAAGCATTATAAAAATACTTAACTATAGTGATATGAAAATTGAATGACTTTCTATTGAAGAATCTTTAGCATATTCTGAGATTTCTTGCATCAAAAATTAAAGACAAATGTTTCTTTAGTAATAATTCATTTTAAAGCAGAAATATCATTTTGTCTATTTGACTTAAAAGTTTCACAATTGTATGACATTATGTTTGCTCTTTCAATTTGAATATGCATATACCATATCTATTTTCTAATTTAATTACATACTTTTCTGATGCTCAAATCATTCTTTATCTATGTATAATTGCACTTTAAGTTTTCCCTTATTCCTATGCATATTTATTTATTATAATGATTTGGCCTTGTATTTATGGTTCTTCTAGTAAATCACAAACGAAATGAATGACAGACGGACATATATACAAAACCTAATAAATAATTGAAATCAAGATATTTGCGTTATAACGCAAATGTTTTCGTTATTTCGCAAATGTTTGCGTTATTTCCCAAAGGTTTGCGTTATAACGCAAATGTTTTCGTTATTTCGCAAATGTTTGCGTTATTTCCCAAAGGTTTGCGTTATTTCGCAAAGGATTGCGTTATATCACAAAGGTTTGCGTTATTTCCCAAAGGTTTGCGTTATTTCGCAAAGGATTGCGTTATATCACAAAGGTTTGCGTTATTTCGCAAATGTTTGCGTTACAACACAAAGATAGGAATTTTTTTTTAAATGGGTGGCGCTAATACGCTTACGTATAATTCATTCCCTAGAATCTTTTATATAGATTATACAAATAAATGGATTCCATAACATTTATAATACTGCAGATTCATTGCTGATCAGACTTAATTGAATGTCATTGACTGAAGGCACTGACCACATAACATAAACTGCAATAACAGTTCTTTGTATATTGGCCACGATGGATATAGCTGTAATCGTTATCAGTTGTTATGCTCTCCCTATCTAAACAGAAGACAAGCGGTGCAAGACAAGTGACAGAGGTATTGCATTGTATATATAATGATGTGTAAAATGACAAAAATGTAGAAAACTACATTTGATAAGCATAACTGGTACATCACAAATAAAAACACGCTTTTCCTATTCCTTTATTTGAATTAAATTTACTTATACATACTGTCTTTGAGATGGACGTAGAAATCATATCGTTCAAAGCAAATTAACAAACATTGGAACGACGAAAATATGAAGAACCCAAATCTAAATCTAACTAAACATTAGTAAAAAAAGGAATACATTTTTGTCATTAAGTTTTAAAATCTGCAAGTCCAAAATCAGATCACAATTCGTAGAAGAGAACTCTTATTTCTGAAATGTGGTCTCTTTCAATTTTTTTGAAGTATAAAACATTTGATATTAAATGTGGTAGGTTTGTTATTACTATGAACCAAAACATGGATTGATATTGTGTGTTTCAGAAGGTTTTCTCGGATCCTCTTAATAAGTGACATCTATTATGCTACTCATAGTGAATACATATCGATGAGAACTTGATGAGAACTTTCATTCTGTAATTTCGAAATCGGAGAATAGGAGTTGTGCATATGGTTATGACAATTGTGACATTTTCGTGTTCACCTTTGTCACAGATATTCTACTAACTAGTGATGACATCTGTAAAATGCCCAAAATATTGACTTTCAATTTTTCCACTCTAAATTCTTGGCTCTTTAGCTTCTTTGTAATCAGCAACCTTATATATGCAGTGAAATTGTAAAAGTTAACAAAACCCAAGATCTGGAATATATCATCAACTGGCAGACGTATAGTTTAAATGCATATGCTGCTAGAATGTTACTTCTAAAAAAATGTAAATCCTGCAATTTCAAAATTGAACTCGTCATTCTAAAAGTTAGTTCTCAAGCGAGGCTCAACAACAAATTATTTCAAGATATTTGCCAAGGCAAAAGCAAACCTTATTGTGTAACCATAATTTAAAGTTCAATGATTGAATATCTGAGTATATGTTACAGTGAATTTGTATAATCAGTGATTATGTAGAATCCCTGATTTTTCAGGTATTATGTAGAATTACTAAACACATTAGTGATTATATATAATCCCTGAAAATGACCAGTGATTTTACATAATCACGGAAAATTTTGATAATTATTCTACAAATTCCCTAATATGATTTCAGGGATTATCAATAATCTGAAGATCCTTTGTTTGATAACAAAAATGAATATTTCAAGGATTATTCTACAATTCTTTAATATAGTTTCAGGGATTATCAATAATCTAAAGATCCTTTGTTTGATAAAAAATAAATATACACAAATTATTACAATTTTATTTGTTATTCCTTAAAAGATTTTAGTGAACAGTTTTTATTCCTGATCTTCTTCTACATATACTAGGTTAATCATAAGTGAACAGTTTTTCAAGTGATATTTATTCAATTGTTGAACCTCATTATTTCACAAACAATCAAGTATGGCACAGGCACAGACGTTGCTTGGGTTAGAGCAAACGTATGCTCAAAAGTTACTGCAAATTGCTGAGGAAAAAACAAAATGCAAGATATGGACAAGGAATAAATACAATGATATTGTTAATTTAATGACTAAAGAACCAAGTAAAGAAGACAAAACTCCTGCTTATTACTATCTGCTGACAAAGTAAGTTTTTTTAATTGTTCAAATAGTTAAAAGGGTCATTTCAACTTTGATTTTTTTATACAGATCACACTCTTTACATAATTACAAAAAACAAATACATGTAATAACAAATATCTGAACAAATACATTTTTTTTGTGAATAGCAATACTGGTATAACTAGATTTACAGAATCAAAAGTACATGTACCATTTCTACGATTTGCGTCTCCTGGGAAACGGGTAAACTATTGTGTGTGTGGTGTGGGGGGGGGGGGGGGGGGGGGGTGAGTGAATATTTTTTTTTTTAGCTTTCTTCAGATTAATATACAGTTCTTCCGCTCAGGTTTAAGTTTCTACAAATAAAAAATATGTGCACTTCAAAATAAAAATAATGTACCCCCTCATAAAAGGGGTATCAAATGAGTGGTTGGTTCGGGTTGTTGTTGTTTGGGGGGTCATTTTGATTGGAAAACAAATAAAACAAATGACAGGTACAGTAAAGCTTGTTCTCCTGTAGTTATCTTGAATCGTTTTATTTAAATTGTTGATAATACCAAAGGATTCAAAATATATTTCGACTATTTTAGGTATGAAATCCTTCAATGTGGAGACATACAGAAAATTATCAGAAAACGCAGTTCCTCTGATGATGATATTAAATACTACGCTTGTCTGGAGGATATTTATAACATTGTTTACAAAATTCACATTGCAACAGGGCATGGCGGGCGTGATAAGATGATCAAGGAAGCAAATAGAAAAGATGCCAATGTTTCAACAGAGGCTGTGGAACTTTTTAAGGAGTTGTGTGAAGAATGGCAATTAAAGAAGCGTAAAATTGCAAGTAAGGGACTTGTTGTTAAACCTATAGTTAGCAAAGAATTCAATTCACGTGGACAAATGGATTTAGTTGATATGCAATCATTAAGTTTTGACGATTTTAAGTACATTATGGTTTACCAAGATCATATGATTAAATTTGTGTTTCTTCGGCCTCTGAAATCAAAACGGGCAGCAGAGGTTGCAATGCAGATTCTTGATATATTTCTTCTTTTTGTTGACCCCAACATTTTATAAAGTGACAATGGTGCTGAATTTACTGCGAGTATTATTTCTCAATTAAAAGATTTATGGCCAGAGTGTAAAATCGTTCATGGGAAGCCAAGACACCCTCAAAGTCAAGGAAGTGTCGAACGTGCAAATGCTGATATCAAAGATATGACAATTACATGAATGCGGGATAATGGTGTTAAAGATTGGCCTGTTGGAATTAAATTTGTCCAATTTCAAAAACAATCATAGCTACCACTCTGGCATTAAACGCACACCTTATAAAGCAATGTTTGGAGTAGAGGCAAAGGTTGGCCTAACAACATCCTCCTTGCCAGATGAAATAATTTCGCTCTTAAATACAGAGGATGATCTGAAAGATATTACCAACACAGGATTTCGTGATAACGAAGAAGGCATGGAAATCAATAATATAGATATTCCAATTGATAGCGGCGACATCACATGTATTGTTTGTCAAAAGCCAGCGTCAAATGCACATTTATGTTCAAATTGTAAATCAACAGTGCATGTTATTTGTGGTAAAGCAAATGGTGAAGAAGATTATGGGACATCTGTTTTGTGCTTTTTGTGTTCAAATGAAGAAGAAATACAAACCGAGAGAACTAATGCAATTATGTGTACAGGAAAACAGGCAGAACGAATGATCAACAGATCGAACTAAGTTTTAGAGGAGGCTGACATTGGTTGTAATGTTCTGATACCAATCCCGCATGTTGACAGAGGAAAGGGAGACACAAAAAACATCATGGCCATCGTTCATCAAAAGACTGAAAAAGGATATCGCTTGGCCACAAAACATGGTATCCTGATCATATACAATAGCCCAGTTCGAGGTTGCAGATTCCCTTTTTTGGTACCTTCAGATGTGTGTACTGAAAATTTTATTTCCTTGAGACGTGCTGTAAAATCCGATTCAATATGTGAAGGACAGGGGTTTTTAAAATGTGGATGTTGCGGTAAAAACACATGTGAAACCAACAGATGTGCATGTGGAAAACCAGGACAAGAGCGCAATAGTCGGTGCCATCCAAATTTAGTTTGTAAAAATAAATGATTGTTTTTAAATATTGTGCCTGACATTTTAAAATATTGTTTATAGTGCCTAACATTTTAATATATTAATATATTGTGCTGATCATTTTATTACATTTTGTTTGACATTTTATTACATTGTGCCTAACATTTTAATATAATTTTTAAACATATTGTGCTAAATATTTTAAAATGTATGTGAATAATTATGTTTTAATATGATTCTATAGAATAAATTATTTAATTTTATTTATTTTCTTTATAAATGAAACTAATTCTTCATTTCAGTTATTATGCATAATCCCTGACATTTTTTCTAGTGATTATACATAATCCCTGAAATTTTCAGTGATTAAATATAATCCCTAAACTAACCAGTGATTCTACATAATCCCTAAAAATTTCATGGATTCTACATAATCACTGATTATACAAATTCACTGTAACATATATATGTATTATAATTGATAAATTGATTGACATGGGCATTAATATAATACTATTAGTTACATATTGTGCTGACCCCATACATACCGTATTATGTCACTAGCACACTATGTAACGAATCTTACCAACTTTCTTAACATGTGAAATTTAGACTAGTGAATTATCAAAATGAGCAAGACTTCGATACTGTTAGCATTAAAAAACTAGCTACTTCCATTGATCCTACAAAAACAGATGCCAGCAATAACAACTTGTTAGGTTTAAATATGTTTTATGAATTTATTTCCATCTCAATCATCAATTTCTTCGTCTGTTGAAACATTTAAGATTTTTTCTCATTCCCGTTTTGCTTTTATAAAGGGAAGTAACACCATTACTAACCGTGAATGAAATAAGCCCCGCCTCCATTTTAACTAATATGGAATATAAAGGGACGTAACACCACTACTAACCGTGTGTTAAATAAGCCCCTCCTCCTTTCTAACCTAATATCAAATATACACGGTCTCAAGGAGGACGCTTTTAACCAATCATTTTACTAGAAATGTAAAGGAGGTAGGATAAAAATATGTTCACCTCAAAGCACTATGTTCAAAGGTAGAGATAGGGCTTGGAGTATTAGTATATAGCTATCAAGCCAGTGATTTTATGCTTAATTTGCATTGTATGCAATCTTTACTTCATACAGAACAAAACTACTGTTATCATACCATATGTTTAATTGATCTTGTATCTTTACACATTTTTAACATATAATACATTCTAAAAGAGGGACGAAAGATACCAAAGGGACAGTCAAACTCATAAATCTAAAACAAACTGACAACTCCATGGCTAAAAATGAAAAAGACAAACAGAAAAACAATAGTACACACGACACAACATAGAAAACTAAAGAATAAACAACACGAACCCCACCAAAAACTAGGGGTGATCTCAGGTGCTCCGGAAGGGTAAGCAGATCCTGCTCCACATGTGGCACCCGTCGTGTTGCTTATGTGATTACAAATCCGGTAAATAGTCTAATTCGGTAGGTCATATTCATGAAAGGGAAGGGGATTGTAGTTACTACGTAAGGAACATATCCGATATCATTTGTGAAACGGTTATTCCATAACGGTCAACCAACTCGTGATGGCGTCCGTAAAATTGTTTAGTAACCTTGGTGAAAAAATGAAATATCAACAAGTAAGGTACCCATCTATCATCTTTATAAGTAAGTTTCTAATGTATAAATTATCAACTCTTCCGATAGATTCCAGATAAAACATGAAATTACAAGATAATTTTTATTTCAATAGTCATGATAGTACACACAGGAGACAGGTAAATAATGTTGATTCTTTGATTCATTTCAGTATTTAGCATTTCTTTGTCTTTAAAAAATACCGTACAGCGGGTGTTTTTTGCTGGGTGTAAATTTTCGTTTATTTTTATGGATAGAACAAAAGCGCTAAAATAAATTCCGCCATATTAAAACGTTACATGTTAAGGTATTGAATTCCGCCAAAAAATATCACGGCCAGAATTTTTCGTATACCTGATTCAATTAAAATGGTGAAATTTTACACCCGGGAAAATAACCCGCAATACAGTATATGATGGAACAAAATTGTTATAGTAGATTTGTTCTCAATAGCAAAATCAAAATATTCACACTGATTTGTAAGGACATAAAATATATTATAGAAGTGTTGATTGTTCGAACTCATTCATTAAAGATATTGCTGATTTGAAACCTTATCATAAAATTTCATTAAACTTTATGAGTATCACATCAGCATTTTAATTTCAACATTTGCTGTTGTTTTATAAAGTTTCTAGTTTGCCTCCACATAGGTCAATTTGGCATTTTTACTCCAAGTTTTATGTCATGAAATAAAATAACAATTGATATGCTAATAAATATACAATATTAAGTCAATGAAAGAAATATATAAACTTTTTTGTATGAGGCTGAGAAACTGGGGAAGAGTGAGGTTCTACCGAGCCCTTCCCCAGTTTTGAGCCAACTACAAAAAAGTTTATATTTTCATGACATTAACCTAATATTGTTTTTGTACTGCAACATAAAACCAATACATTGCTAGCTTTTAAAGTCGTAACACAAATGTCAAACTTAGTTTCATCCCTTAATGAACCCCTGATTGTGGAGAAAGTGTTCCATGATGAAATTGACATACGCTATGTTAATATATTTAGGAAATAAACACAACTAGTAGCAGTATAATATTAAATCTAAGATTTTACATCCTTAGAGAAATCTAAATATATTCAATAGTATTCAGCATGCAAATGAAACTTATTGCAACAATAAGATATAGTTTCCAAGATAAAATATAAAGAAGCACTTATGTATGCACCAGTACCTGTAAATAACATAATAAATAAGTAATATGCACCAAATTAACTTATAAAGCACTTCACCATCTTGCTTCAAGCAGTTCTAAAAATAAATATATTCTTGCAAAAAATATTTGAAATGAAATTGAATCAATATAAGGAGGATAAGGCTAAGGCTAAGGGATATAACTCTAACCAGATGCTCCGCAGGGCACAGTTTTATACGACCGCAGAGGTTGAACCCTGAACGGTTGGGGCAAGTATGGACACAACATTCAAGCTGGATTCAGCACTAAATTTGGATTGTGATTAAATAGTTGACACAGCATAGGTTTCTGACACAGAATGAATGTGGTCTAATGAACTTAAAATATTTTTTTTGCCTTTGAGCAATTCACTATGCTGTTGAATATTAATCCTCTCTCAAAAATATGTTTGAAGAAATTTTCTTTTTATTTATAAATTCTGAAATGAGAAAAATTTAACCCCCCCCCCCCCCCCCCCCCCATTTTTTTTTTCACATCCCCAATTCCCTTTTTCCAAAACTGATCTCAATTCAAATTTCTAATGGAGTTTGCAACCATACATTTGTAACTACTTATTTAAATACATCATAAAATATTAAAATGTAAAATAAATTACTTGTTATCACTGAATGGTAAAGATTGTTTTAATTTATCAGTTGGTAGTAAAAGTGAATATACATTGTATATTGTATAAAACAATGATTTAAGTTGATTCAACTACTATTCTGGACAAAGAAAGATAACTCCAATTGAAAATTTCTTGCTAATTTGCACAATATTGTGATTGGAAAGGTTTTGCTTTTATTTAAGGTACATGTCCTATATTGAAAGTCATTACAGAAATACATATAGAAAAAAACAAAAATATTTGTTCTATCATGATTGTAATAGTTTTCACATGAGCAGATCTTGAAGCTCAAAAAATTAAGATGTACATATTATAAATGCAGACAATTGCCAATTAATGTTGATTCATTTATATCTATGTTTGGCAATTTTCATGGATCATGGAAAGCTTGCATCTTCTTTGATATTTTATTTCATAGTTGTGTCAAAATATGCATACAACCTTACAGAAAATATGTCAGTAGTTGGAACATTTGAATATGTGGTTAACCTGTACCCACACAATCCATGAAATATTATAGACAAATATCATTAATAATATCAAAATAATATGATGTTTCGACTGATTTGGAAAACTTAATAATCATCATGATATGGCTGTAGAGCAAATTTTGCAAACATCATCCATATTGACGATACGATGCCCGCTACTGCTAATGCCCAACCTGTATAACTACTAGAATACAAAATCAATGGAAAGTTCAAAGGCAACGTAAATATTACAACCTGTTCATTTAAAACTAAAACATTGTCATAAAGTAAACCCCATAAAATATAACAGTTTGGTATTGAGAATAAAACAAGAATTATTTCTGTCACTCCGCGTGCAAACATCCACGATGAATTATAATTCCAAATGTCACTATGATATAATGTTGCGGTCACTAGAATTGCTAAAGAGGTTATTTTTGTCGCAGTGGTTTGGTTGTCTTCTCGTAAACTACTGAAGATTCTCATGTCTTTTTGTAAACAAACTAACACAAGACTAGCTCCACAACACTGAAACAGAAAAATAAGTGGCATTTAAATAGATGACAATAAATTATGATATATATTTAGATTTGACAATGCGGCTGAAAAAAAAGTTTTAAAAAAAAAAGAAACACTGAGAAAAACAAGAAAATTATCTAATTCATTCATAGCCTTTCAACAAGACAGAAAGTATTCCATAAACTTATTGAAGATGAATCCCAACCTGTTCATGTTTTTGATACAAATCAAATCTTTGTAACTCAGGAAATCCACAAAAAACATAAGCTGAGATATAGATATAGTACTGACTCACTCTTCTTTCATTTTAGCTTTTGTGCTTTGTCTTTAGATTGTCTTTATGTCATTTTGTTTTTCTTTATTGACATAGTTGTTTATTTTTATAGTTATCAAAATCATAATACAATGTGGACTTGCTGCACCCAAATTTTTGACACTTTTACCTTTTATGTCTATTTGCTCACACATTGTTGTCACTTCTATTTGACTTCCATACAAGTTTAGGTTTAGCTTTCTATAAAACTAGGTTTAATCCATCATTTTCCTACATAAGGTTATGCCTGTACCAAGTCAGGAATATGACAGTTGTTTTCAATTCATTTGGTGTGTTTGATCTTTTGATTTGATAAGTGACTTTTCGTTTGAATTTTCCTTGGAGATCGGTATATTTTTTTAAATTTTACTTTCACATCATAAGTGACTTAAAAAAGTAAAAATGAATATAATATTTATAAATAAATATTTATGTATAGAATAAATATTTATATATAGAATAAATATTTATTTATAGAATAAATATTTATTTATAGAATAAATATTTATTTATAGAATAAATATTTATTTATAGTATAAATATTTATTTATAGAATAAATCCATATGCCTACCCAAACATCATGGAAGAAGCTGGATGTTGGTGCCATCAGACAAATCATTAAAAATGATATAAATGTTGCTATGTTGCCTATTGTTGGTAAGTAAGGAACCTCTTTATCATCCTTTGGTTCTGTAAGTGGTAGGAGTTCACCAATCTACAATAACAAGATATCAGAGATCAATATGATTACCCCTATTACAACCATCAACACCCTAGACATCATAGACATTTCAACTTTCACTTTTATAAGTTAAATTATATGCACATTTTAGATTAATTTCTATGACGAGCTTTTAGAAATTTAATGAGTGACAGTTAAATCATTGAGACCTCAGTTCCATTGCTGCTATCCCCTGTAAATTTAATTGTAGCGGGTCACTTGATAATTTTCCTTTATAAATACAAACTCTTCCTAATTGAAAATAAAAATTGAAACTGCAAGTTGTTAAGGGGAGACAACTAGTAAATTTTCTAATAAGTAATGTGAAGAAATATAAATTTCCTTCATCTTATCATTAAATAGATAAAATCTAACCTGTCTGAGTGCCAGTAACTTTAGACATATGCTGATAACAAGATTTGCACATAAAATTAATTTTAATGATGGTAATGTTAGAAACATTTGATGATTTTCTCTTGTTGCTATATCTGAGATCACTGCTACCATGGAAACCACAGCCAACATGGTGGACCTACAATAAATCAAAGAAAATCAAAATGGTGCTTTAATACCTATCATTACACATTGTCTTTTTAGTTGTGAAATTCATAAACTTGAGAATGGAAATAGGGAATGTGTCAAAGAGACAACAACCTGACAATAGAGCAGACAACAGCTGAATGCCCCCAACGGGCCTTCAATGCAGCGAGAAACTGCCTCACCTGCAGGAGTCCTTCAGCTGGTCCCTAAACAAATATGTTACTAGTTCAGTGATAATGGACGTAATAATACACTCCAGTTGTACACAAGAAACTAAAATTAAAAATGATATAAGACTAACAAAAGCCAGAGGCTCCTGACTTGGGACAGGCGCAAAAATGCGGAATACAATTGGAAAATTTAACAAAGGTTGATCCATTTAAAAATAAATTCTACCATATTAATAATAATTTTCAAAAATTCATAACCATAAACAAAATTTGTTTTCAATCTGATGATTAATTTTTACATGTCAACTTAAAAATAGGACATAAAAACTATTTTTCAGTGATTTTGTGGGTAAAAGTGAATCAAGAATTTAAGTATTCAACTAAGTACCAATTTTCTATAGTAAATGAATCCTCAGTAAATCCCTGTTATTGGGATAGCTTTCCTTTCCCAATTCTGTTACAACATTCTGTTGACTTACAAACATTTATCTGACTTACATCTTTATAAATCTCTTTTCAAATGTATGTTTTAGGTGCTGGGCTTTGATGAAACAGAGGATGATGCAGGTTATTATACAAGATGACAACATAAACAGGAGCACACCTGACACAGGTATATTGTCTTCTGGATACAACTGCAAATATAAAGATTGAAATATAGTATCCCTATCTTATGGGTTTTCAGACTATTAAGAATGCATTGTTGTGTCACAATTACCATTGAAAAAGCATACTTAATACGAATTGATATGACGTACAAAAACATATGATCTGATCATGACCTATCATCATAAACAGAATCAAACATGATAAAAATGCATTTTTCTTTGAAAAAATATGCAAATATAGAATTATTATTCAACTAAAAAAAACCACTGTAAAACAATAAAGAAGTAACTTGTGGTTTAAAAGCAAAAGTTATTAACGTCGGTTCAAACATTATGACGTCGTTGATGTGTCCGGGTCAAAGTTATTAAGGCCGGGTCTACGTATTTGACGTCACAAAGACATGATACGGAATAATATTAAGAGCTGAACAGAGTGATATAGACAGTGGGACGACCGATAATAGAAGTTATCAGCGACGTCACAATGTGAGAGGAGACGTTATCAAGCTTGCTTTTGTCAAGCGTAAAACTGTCTTAGGGAGAAAGAAACGACCAGAAATAGAACGATAAAAAGATAATCGGGTTTTCTTTGTATAAATATCGTAAAATATCAGCCGCTCGACACAATGTCAAACTTTTTAGCTCGTTCCCTACGCTCACTCGCCAAAAAGGTTCACATTGTGGCTCGCGGCTGATATTTTACGATATCAATGTGTAGAAAACCCGATAATCTATACATATGAAAGGAGTCAGGATTCTAAACCAATATAGTTATAGAGTTGACTATTGTATTAATTTTTTGCGCATTTAATCTGAAAGCAGCTAAAACCCTGATAATAGATGTGTATTTTACAAATTTTTTAGCCAAAGGTTGTTTTATGATCCTGTTACCATGGTAATATATACCTACCATGATAGCTGCTCTGAATCCAGGACACAGACCAAGTACTGCTGAACATAACATGATCTGTAGAAATTGTGTCACCGAGTCTGTTACCATGACAATTACAAAACTTATAACACTAAATACCTCTATCCATTGGAAAACACTGTAGCTAAAAACATAAAACAGACAGATAAAATTTATAAATGTATAAAAGCTGAATTGTAGTTAGAATATTGCATTTTAGTTTAAACATATTTATTTATAGTGGATTGGGAAACAAGTTTTTGAAGCATATATTAATCCCTTTCCACTTTGTGGGTGCAAGTGCTGCCTTGTAGCGGCTTTAGCCTGCTCTTTTTCAAAATCTACAAGGGTGTCTTTAACGTGCAAGAGATATGGCTCTCTCTTAACACGGGTCAGTCATTTATTGTCCCTATCCGACGGACTATCATCGTTTCCTCAAGACAATACTTGCAAATGGTGTCAAGGGAGAGCTGAAAATTCAGTCCCTGAAATTTTCATCCCGCATTTATTGATCATCTTGAATTCTCAGAACAAATCATATTTCTATCAATAAAAAGACATACAAACAATTTACCGGGTAAATTAATTCCATGTCAAATTAGCAATAACAAAAATTATCATTTTTTTTTCAGTTTTGTTATAAATTTTTAAAAAGTACTATTTTAAATGTGAGCAACATCCAGCAAGACATGACAATATGTTTACCCTTCAAGAGCTCTTGATTTCACTGAACTTCAGTTTGTATTGTCCTTCAAATGTTTAGGTTTGAGTGTAGCTGATGAAGGTAAATCCAGAAGAGCCATTTGACACACAAAATTTATAAAATACAAACTTCAATGGTTTCTTTATATCTTTTGCAGATGTAAAGTCAAACTTACAGAGTTGGTGTCAAGTCAGGTCTAAAAACTATAAACACCAGACCAAGAAATATACCCAGAACACCTGTGTATCTGATTCTGAGGTCCTCTGGAACATGTATCGACTGGGCTATTATTATCAGTACACCACACACCATACTACATAGTCCTGCAATAAAAAAACACGAAATAATTGTAATTTTGATAGTAAGTCATTAGTAAGATAAGACGATGTTTTTACCACATTTACCCTACAAGGTAATTTTGATACATTTAACCTGGAATTCCAGGGCTGTGATTTTATAATACATGTTCTTATTAAAAAGTATACAACACTTATAAAAGAAGATGATTTCAACCATAATATCTCAGCTACTGTACAACATTTTGTTTAGGCCATAAGCTATGACAAATAAAAATAATGAATTCCAAAAATGTTGATGTGCCATTTATCAGACCAGAATTACATCAAAAGGCTATAATCTGGTTCTGAAATTGATTTATTTCAAAAGCCTAATTGCTTGTAAAACAAATGTCTTCATACTTGCATGTTAAAGACACCAAAGTCAGCACATTTTGAATATATATTGTCAAATGATTTTGTGCATTTTGCAGACATAGAAGCTGTAGGAACATGCCACAACCTACAATCCAAAAGGAGCGAATTATTTTATTGTATCTTTGGATACAAACATTTATCCTATTCTCATATTTACCTGCAATATCACTAGCAGCAGATTCAGTCATAAATATATAAGATGATAAAACATATATCAGTGGATTGGCATTCAGTATAACTGATACACATAATAATCCTAGATGTCCAGTAAACTGAAATAAAGAAACAGCAATGAAAATCTTAATACTAAAAAATCCTATTTTTGTTTTCAGAGCTGTCAAAAATTCACTGACTTAAAAAAATCTTTTGTGAATATTGTCCATTTACATGTAAATATTTAAAGTGCTTTGTCCTTTGGTGTTGATTACCAAAATTATTTACTTTTTCTTACTTGCAGGGCAATTTTGGTAAGGACAGACACTCACAAGGACTATTATTCATACAGTCATATTTCATTAATTTCATTTCAACTTTTTTTTTTAAAACTGCATAAAAATTTTGTTATTTATTTATTTATTTATCTAGTCTTATATGTTATTATATGATTTACCCCCACTGCAAATATTTTACAAAATTTTATGAAACAGACGACTGTCCCATTGATGATTATCTTGATACTTTTTGAGTACTAGAAATTAAGTAATTTTTGTTTGCATCTATAAATACTTTTGTTGAACAATGCACATTGATCAAGATTAATTATTTTAATTGAAGAAAATGCTTCATACAAATCAAACTATTAAATTCCTTAATAGACAGTATCAACTTACAGAATGTGCATTTGTATCGAATTCTGTGACAAATATTCTAATTATCATAAACACCAGAAACAGGATGGTAACGTAGCTGTAGACTGGTACTTTATTAGGATGGAATACAAAGTGCTCTATCAATACAATGGTCGCTTTAGACAGGTATAGAGACATGCAGAAACAACTCAATCGTAACGGTAATTTCTTAGATAAATGTAACCTGAAAAATAAAATGAAATGAAGATGTATTGGTTTTCTTGTCATAAATTTACAACAATAACCATATATGTGGTAACCATTTCTCATATCTTTTATCAAAGGTGATTTAAAAAATGTCAGTTGTTGTAAACAAAAATGATGATAGGGAAAGTTAAATCTAAGATGAAAACATTTCTTTATACATACATACTCCATAGTCCTTTTCATTGATATCAGATTTTGGATTTAAACGATTCGTCTTTGAGCATCACTAAAGGATTATTACTTGTTGAAACATGCATTTCATTCAGTAAAATTCATTTTAAATTCCAAACAGCAACTGCTTCATGAAGAACAGCACTAAAAGCACTAAGAATTTCCTTGTAATTCAAGAAGTAGTAGGCACATGTACATCCAAACCATATCTTTTCTTTTCTTATCAACATCTGTACATACAACCCTCAATGTGTTATGTGCATAAATAAAATACCTCTATACCATGAGGGTCAGTTTTTTCTTCACAAGCAGTAACCTTTTGGTAATTTCTTTAGTAAAAATCCAGACATTTAAAACTTGTTAAATTTTTCATTTGTGGCATCAATCAAGACAAAGAAAACTTGTGTAATTCACATAAAAAATAAATTGTGAATAGACAACTTTTGAGTGTGTTGCATTTCCATAAAAAAAGTTTGGTTTTGGTGAACACATCTGCACTTTTAGGGGAATTGTTACTTCTATTACAATGTTGAGCAAGTGAAAAAGTATGTACTGTATTGAACAAATTATTCATCATCTCCTGCTGTCATTACCAAACAAACATTTTTTCTGAATTATTCTGCATAATGACAATCACTAAGATGCTAGATAGTGCAGGGATACAAATGATCCCTTATATCTGGTCATAAAGGTTACAAAATTGACAATTTTTTCAGGTGAAGGACATAACTCGAAACTCACCAAATGGTCTCACTCAGAAGAAGTTCAGACTCTTATTATCTTACCTCTGAAATGTATATGCAGCTATTACACAGGTGATTATAAACAACTGCCATCTGTATAGTCCTGCATCATACAGCACAGTCTCACAGCAAACAAACACTAAAAGAAATAAAAAAAGAAATTATCAAGACAATACAAATAGGCACAATTTAGATATTTCCATGAAATAAGCAAAATACCTCCTAAAACTTACTGTAAAATAGATTCAAAATGTTTGATTTAAAAGGAAAAGCTTATGTATCACAATATTGATTTGTAAATAATTGTGTCATAAATAATTCTAGCTATCTAATTTTTTTTAATTTCTAGCTTTTTTTCCTATTTGTAAAAATAAATCTCTTGAGAAAATTTGCTCTGAAGTTTTCAGTATATAAAGGCACACTTTTTAGTAGCATGCATACTGTGTTCTCCACAGGGCCTAATACCACATTGTTTTTAAGTACTATAATTTATTAACATGGTGCTATCTGAATGAATTTTATAATAGTATGTATTGTAAGTATGGTACTATAATTTTGGAATTCAATTCAGGAATATGACAGTTGTCATGCATTTGTTTGATAAGTTTGAAATTTTGCTGTTTGATTAAGGACTTTCCTTTTTGAATTTTCAGTATTTTTGTGATTTTACTTTTTTTTTGTCCTAATCAGGAGCTTGTAATTCAGTTGTTGTTGGTTGGTTGCTGTCTACATATTTTTTTTGTTTTGTTTGAATTGTATCACATTTCCTTATGTTGAGGCCTTTAAAAGCTTACTTTATTCTAGTGTTTCTCATTGTTGAAGGCCAAATAGTAATCTATAGTAATCTATAGTAATCTATAGTAATTAGTAATCTATAGTAATCTATAGTAATCTATAGTAATTAGTAATCTATAGTAATCTATAGTAATTAGTAATCTATAGTAATCTATAGTAATCTATAGTAATCTATATAGTAATCTATATAGTAATCTATAGTAATCTATAGTAATCGTTAGTACTATAGTAATCTATAGTAATCTATAGTAATCTATATCTATAGTAATATAGTAATCTATAGTAATCTATAGTAATCGTTAGTACTATAGTAATCTATATCTATAGTAATATAGTAATCTATAGTAATCTATAGTAATCTATAGTAATCTATATAGTAATTTATAGTAATCTATAGTAATCTATAGTAATCTATATCGTAATCTATAGTAATCTATAGTAATCTATAGTAATCTATAGTAATCTATAGTAATCTATAGTAATCTATATAGTAATCTATAGTAATCTATAGTAATCTATATAGTAATCTATAGTAATCTATAGTAATAATCTATAGTAATCTATAGTAATCTATATAGTAATCTATATAGTAATCTATATAGTAATCTATTTGGTAATCTATAGTAATCTATATAGTATATATAGTAATCTATATAGTAATCTATATAGTAATCTATAGTAATCTATATAGTAATCTATAGTAATCTATAGTAATCTATAGTAATCCTATAGTAATCTATATAGTAATCTATAGTAATCCATAGTAATCTATAAAGTAATCTATAGTAATCTATAGTAATCTATAGTAATCTATAGTAATCTATATAGTAATCTATAGTAATCTATAGTAATCTATAGTAATCTATAGTAATCTATAGTAATCTATAGTAATCTATATAGTAATCTGTAATCTATAGTAATCTATAGTAATCTATAGTAATCTATATAGTAATCTGTAATCTATAGTAATCTATATAGTAATCTATAATAATCTATATAGTAATCTATAGTAATCTATAGTTGCTAACAACATAGTTATTTGGACTCTTGTGGATAGTTGTCTCATAGGAAATAGTAAGTCCAAAATAACTTTTTAAGAAATGTTACCCATTCAGCTGACTTTGCGGTAGGGGCTTTGCTCATTGTTAAGGTAACACGATACCGAATGGCATATCTCCCGATTTCCAAAATTTTTGGCATACGTGTACTTTGAATCGAGTTACATCGGAATATGTAATAAAAAATGGGGGTCACCATTTTTGTTTTTTTGTAATTTTCATAGGAAAACGTCAATTTTGGCGACAAATTTACTTAGGTATATAGGGGAAATGCCTTTTTTTCGGCTTACCTTTTTAGATTTTCGAATGGATGGCTTTTTTCTTATGTACGGAGAAAAACAAAAAACTAACATAATATCCAGGATTGCATAGTGAATCCATACACGTATAGAAACTCATATGTCACCATCCTTGTTTTTGAAATAAATGGCCTCAAAGTTGATCGATAGGCCAAGAATTTGACCAAAAACGTGTGACGTTATGGTGTACGGAACATAACGTTATTCCTTCTCGGAGAAATGGAGAAAAAAATATGTGTCGGGATCTGAATGAGTATATTTTATTTTCATTTCCCTGTCGACTGTCGTAAAGTTCCTAGTAATGCAATATAAAATTTTACTGATTCAGACATAATTTTATGTCGTCCTGCACATGAAATTTCACTATTTGAATTAATATTAAGGTTCCATGTGAATCTCATGATAATAGTTCATGCATAAATCACCGGAATTTTGTACACGTTTAATTCACGTAAATATTTGAAATAAAATTATTTAAATAATATCTTTGTTCTAAAATTTGATTAAAACCATAAAAAATACCCTCAGATTTTTGTTAAGTTTACGTGAAAATTAAATGAAACATTTCACTTGAGATTCATCCGAATTACTGATTTTTAACTCCATCATATTAGACAATGGTGGTATCATCACTGCATCCCGTGATGCAGAAAAATAGTATTTTAAAAAAATTGATTCATTTAACATTTTTTTAATTGCTCGGTTTGATGGTTGTTTAACGTTCAGTGGCAAATAGTGCATGCATGTTCGGGACGATACAATACAATTTTGAATACAGTTGTTTATGAAAGACACATTTGATGCACCAGTCAAAAAAATTA
This sequence comes from Mytilus edulis, assembly GCA_019925275.1. Classification (NCBI taxonomy): domain Eukaryota; kingdom Metazoa; phylum Mollusca; class Bivalvia; order Mytilida; family Mytilidae; genus Mytilus; species Mytilus edulis. The sequence goes on along the minus strand of CM034357.1, from coordinate 2,577,468 downwards.
TTTGTGAAAATTATGAGGAAAAATAATGATCCTGATAAAATACACATTCCAAAAAATAAAATAACAAAACTCCAAGAAAAATTCAAAACGAAAAAATCCCTTATCAAATGACGAAATCAAAAGCTGAAAAACATCAAAAGAATGATAAACAGCTGTCATATTCTTGACTTGGTACATACAATACATGTAGTATAGTGTACTCTGCGTGGTGTAAATGTGTTACTTGTTTGCTCAGCAAGTCTGACAAACCTTGCAAACTGTTAACCCGAATAATTCAGTCGTTATATTCCGCTTACTACATTAAGTAAGTAGGAGAGATCGATTACGGGGAGGGACTGAATTATTCGGGTTAGCAAACTGTATGCAAAATTTCACAAATTTCAAAATTCTGTCATTTGTGAAAAATTATTTACATAACAAATCTTGAGATCATATATGCATTCTTTATATAAGTAAAACAACTGCGAAATTTAAAAGTTCCAGCTTGAAATTCAACCTGTATCAGATGTAAGCTGGAGTCTGTACTCTGTGTGCCTTTGTATTTTATCAAAATGCCTAATTCAGCAACCTGTCATGAAACAAAAAAGAAAATCCAGACGATATGCGCACCTATAATATGAGTAGTAACACCGGGTACATAGTTTTAAAGCTGAAGCAAAACGACAGTTACTGTAGTCCTAAATAATTAGCCGAATTAACCCTATATATACTAAGTGCGGGATTAACGGTCGAACGGACAAATGTTAAACAATATGATGATACGTGCTGGTGAAAAAAATTAGAGGCAATGATTTAAATTTTAACAACTAAAGTTCCAAGTTACGGGTGTAAATTGTAGGATTGATTGCTTTGATTATTGGTTGGTTAACGTCCAGTGGTAAATATTTCATGCATGTTCAGGACGAGAACAAGTTAACAATAAATACAATAGGTAGGTTTTGCAATAGAGGCAGGGCATCCGCAATGATGGTCGGGAAAATTTTAACTGACACTATACATGTATATATATATACTGAGCCAAAAAAGTTTAGCAACAACAATACTGATAAAATTTTATTTGATTACAAAATCATAACAAACTATAATATTGATAATAAAAAAATGGAATTATGACATGTCAGAAGCAACATGAATGTTTAACACTCATATTCATTAGGATATTTTTTGTATGGAGCGCGAGAGGGTCAAAATGCGGAAATGAGTATAGTGTTATTCAAAATCAATTTCTCGGCCATGTTCTAAGTGCATCAACGAAGGATTGACAGGAACACCAGCAGCTACCCTTAGTCAATGCACTACTCTTGTGGCCAGAAAAAAACTTGCCACATGTTGACATAAAGCGAAGGTAGCGCTCCTCCCTTGACGATGGTTGTTTTTAGCCTACGACATATCGACCTATCCTGTGCTGTTGCAATTTGTTGATTTCTGTTTACTATAGTCCCTAAACTGTTAACTTATGCACATTAAATCGAGCCACGACGTCAGCAACACTCATGCCGGCATCAACCATTCCAAGAGTCATCTGACGGTCATTTTCGGATGGTTATGGTTGACGCCCCATGCAATTTTTCAAACTTTTATGTGTTTTTCTTACCAATGGTGTGTTTCTGAACGTTAGTGCAAAAAAATAATAATTTCGTTTTAAAAGTACAGGTATAGAAGGTAAAACATCAATTACACGTGCAAAGCTGAAATGACACGAAAGCAATCACCTGGAAAAAAAGTACGACTGTTTAAAATTACAGGTAAAACTAAGGATTATATCAATGATGTTAAATAAAAAAATATCCAGAAACAAACAAAATAAAAATTTTAAAAAAAAGTGTTGCTAAACTGTTTTGGCTCAGTATACTTGTATACTTGTTCTAAAAACTAATTTTAAGAAAGAAACTTTCCGGGCCTTTTCCGACGCCTAGACGCAAGTGGATACTCGGGGCTGGCTTTATTCAGACTGTAACGGAACCTGATTTTTTTTTATTTCTGCCGAAACAAGTGCCCATGTATTTCTCAGCCTTCCTTAACTTTCTAATGCTTCATTCCGATGTTTCTGTCCGTCCTGAGTAGACCTGGTTTATACGATTAAAAAGCTGGCACTGTATTTTAAAATATTTCCAAAACTATATCAAATTTACTCTGTACAGACCAAAGAACTTCAGAGACTGTTTACACATGGAACACGGAAAAAGTTATTCGGCTAAATAATCACTTTTTTACATTCCATACAAACAAACTATTTTCTGTATGATTTTCAACGTCTGCTTGTATTGTGCTTTCCCCCCTAATTATATCCGTATTCTCATCAAAATAAATTTCAATTTTGTCCGAGCGGTGTTTTTGATGACCATTTTAAAACGAATTAATAGTTGTAAAATTCCCCGGTTTTTTTCACACATCATCCTAAGCTTCTATAAATTAGATTTCTACTTTCAAAACAAAATTTCATGGGGATACGGCGTGAATCATGAATAAGTACTTATTGCAAAAATAAACCAGGGTTTACTTTTATAAATTGTTATTTGGATGGAGAGTTGTCTCATTGGCACTCACACCACATCTTCCTATATCTATACCAAGAATAAAAATAATAGGATAAAACTGTGTCTATCTATAACAGAACATATAGTAAAGTAATACTTTTTAAAGCCATGATTAACAATGAGCAGAATGATTGCCGGAAAACGATAAAACAATCTATGTCAAATAACCGCTACGTATTGCATCAAAACTCTCGGCACTCTGCATCTAGGAAAAGTTACCGTTAAAAATGTCACACAAAACCCGCTGCATTGGATTATGTGTGAACGTTATTCGATAACGTCAGGAACGATAACTCATGGCGTAACGTCATTCAGTATCGTGTTACCTTAAAGGCCGTACGGTGACCTATAGTTGTTAATGTCTGTGTCATTTTGGTCTTTTGTGGATAGTTGTCTCATTGGCAATCATACCACATCTTCTTTTTTATATACCCATTCAGAATTTAATTCTTTAATACTACTACATACACTATTTTCTTCCTTTCATACATACCAACAGTCTGTATACAAACAAGTACACTGAACATTTCTTGTCTCCCATGACTACCAACATAACCAATCAGAAGGCACAATACAGCATTGGTTAACATCATTACATAAACAGCAGGTAATGGCAATCCAAATATTAATTTAAATGTATTCTGTGTTAAGGTTCAAAAGTTCAGTTTAAAAATTTGTCAAGAAAATAATAACACTCATAAGCTCATGAACCTATTTGATCTCAGTCATAATGTTAGCTTGAGTTATTACCCTGATCAGTTTAGAATACAGCCAAACAGTAAAGTAAGGTTTGATAAAATTTGATGCAAGACTGACCCTCAATTGTTCCTACAAGACTGATGAACTTCCAATGACCATAAGTGTAACATTTCTATAAAATACATGTAAAGAGAAGAACATATGTAAAGAGATGAACATATCAATGTGACAGAAGTATATCAATCCTGTTTTGAATAAGTCTTACATTCTATTCTGGATTTTAGAAATATGACCTAACAGGAAGCAGTCATAAGCTGACATATAACATGCTGGATACATTATCCTAACTACAACACCACCAGTTTTGTTTTTACTTCTAATTGACATCTGCCTTGAACAAGCAGCTAATACTAATTCTAAAACCTCTAATCTGATCAAGTTGGGGATCAAATGCTGAAGAACAGTCAACTACTACAAGAACATCAAGACATTTGGTACATATCAAAAAGAAGGATGATATGTTATGCTGATGTTACAGACAGACAACAGCTTTATTACATATCTCCTAAAAATGAAACTAATATCAATCTTGAAACAAAATGTTGAACAATATTTCTCGAAAAAGGATATGCAAGTTTCCATGGTAACAATGATCCCCATAGAACAGAAAAGATAATGGCTACTGCTAACACTCCATCTGATATTCTCTGTAAAATAAAATACATTAGGTCATAAATTTATATGGTTTCATTTCTTTATCAAAAACTGATTATTAGTGCATTGTAAATGAATATTTGTATAAAATCTCATTTCATAAAAGAACAAAAAACGCAATACATTTTTTTAATTTAATTTTTATTGTATCATGATGAACCGATTCATGCCATTTCCCCTTGTTGAAATTGTCCAGTACATTTTTGTAATTTGAACCACAAGTGTTGCTTCAATATTGTTGCTTTTCTTCTAACTCAACAAATTCTAGTGTTTGACAGTTTTTTTCTTCAAATAATTTATTTATGAAATCATAGTTATTGCAAAAGAAATGAAAGTTTTTCACAGAATTATTTGTAGTATACATGCATGTTGATATAATTTCTTCTTCGATGAAGTTTATTTACTTGGACATTAAATTTCTTATCTTATTTGAATGATACCTTAGTTTTCTTGTAACTTAGAACTGCACCAAAAACTGAGTATGTACCAATGGCTGCTGGTAACCATGGTAAAAAGTGAGAAGATATCCCAAGATGCATCAGGACTGGATAACATAAAATGGTGACTGAAGCTCCACTCAACCATCTTAACTTTACAACTAAACTATGATCATGACCTGTAATTTAAAATAAAGTCCAGTTTTGTGCTTTTCAGTTTGCTGCCTTCAAATATACCAATTTCTTTGAAACCATGCTAAAGAGTTAAAAACTTCTGCATGTTTATTTTATTTTTGTTGTATTATGGTAGGTTGAAATTTTCATTTTATATCAGTAGAAATTGCAGTTTCCATAATAGATTGCTTTTTTCCAACTTTTCTTTCATTGCATCGATAATTTAATCTCTACAAGTGCTATCATATCTTATAGATATAAAAAAGAAGATGTGGTATGATTTCCAATGAGACAACTCTCCACTCTCCACAAGAGACCAAAATGACAAAGAAATTAACAACTATAGGTTATCGTACAGCCTTCAAAAATAAGCAAAGCCCATACCGCATAGTCAGCTATAAAAGAACCCGAGACTATTTCCAATTTCAATAATATATTACATTTTTTCTAATGATTTCTATCATTGTTTTTTCAACCTCTACCAGTGCTATCTTATCTTTATGATCTTACATAGATATTATATCATATACAAAATACTGACCTAAAGCTTCCACCAATGGTCTGATATACAACATACTGACCTAAAGCTTCCACTAATGGTCTGATATACAACATACTGACCTAAAGCTTCCACTAATGGTCTGATATACAGCATACTGACCTAAAGCTTCCACTAATGGTCTGATATACAACATACTGACCTAAAGCTTCCACTAATGGTCTGATATACAGCATACTGACCTAAAGCTTCCACTAATGGTCTGATATACAGCATACTGACCTAAAGCTTCCACTAATGGTCTGATATACAGCATACTGACCTAAAGCTTCCACTAATGGTCTGATATACAACATACTGACCTAAAGCTTCCACTAATGGTCTGATATACAACATACTGACCTAGAGCTTCCACTAATGGTCTGATGCTCATCAAAGTTAATAAAAATATCTGTGTCATGGATAGGAAAATAACTTCAGTCTGAAAAATATAGTTTAGAGACATTAAATGCATGAAAATATTTAGCAATAAAAAATAACTTACATTATTGGAATACCATAGTCTTGCTAAGATTTTTTGTAATTACTTTTACAACTGTTGTGTATTGTGCTATTGTAGAAACTGAAAGTAATATTTGTTAAAATTGTTGAAACTTTTTAAGACAAAGACTAGAAACAAGAATAAATGTGCATTGATCCAATGCCTAGCTGGCACTATTGTCTATCCAAATTTAATGAACTTAGAAATGTGGGTTTTAATCCTTATTTGGCCTTTATCTTAAAAAAAAATCACATCTGAATGGTAAACTACCTTAAACCTGATAGCAGATGGACAAACATGTTGGTGAATGCAAAGACTAGATAACCCAAAACATATAATTTAACTGCATAAACTCTGGCTAAACCTGGTTACGGGCAAAGGGAGATAACTTTTTATATCACTATTGAGTTTATAAAAAGCATTTTTATTCATACTTTTTAAGATTATTTTGAAACTGAATCAAAATAGTCTGTTTTTAATTAAATAAAAACCAAAAAAACTTGAAAGTAATTTGTAGCAAGAATGTGTCCAAAGTGCACGGATGCCCCACTCGTACAATCATTTTCTATGTTCAGTGGGCAGTAAAATTGGAATAAAAAATCTACTTTGGCATTAAAACTAGAAAGATCATATCATATGGAATATGTATACTAAGATTCCAGTTGATTGGATTTCAACTTCATAAAACTAGAGGCTCTAAAGAGCCTGTGTCGCTCACCTTGGTCTATGTGAATATTAAACAAAGGAAGCAGATGGATTCATGACAAAATTGTGTTTTGGTGATGGTGATGTGTTTGTACATCTTACTTTACTGAACATTCTTGCTGCTTACAATTATCTCTATCTATAATGAACTTGGCCCAGTAGTTTCAGTGGAAAATGTTAGTTAAAATTTACAAATTTATGAAAATTGTTAAAAATTGACTATGAAGGACAATAACTCCTTAGGGGTCAATTGACCATTTCCGTCATGTTGACTTATTTGTAAACCTTACTTTGCTTAACATTATTGATGTTTACAGTTTATCTCTATCTATAATAATGTGCAAGATAATAACCAAAAACAGCAAAATTTCCTTAAAATTATCAATTCAGGGGCAACAACCCATTGTTGGTTGTAAGATTCATCTGAAATTTCAGGGCAGATAGATGTTGACCTGATCAACAATTTTACCCCATCAGATTTGCTCTAAAGGCTGCGGTTTCAGAGTTATAAGCCAAAATCTACATTTCACTCCTATGTTCTATTTTTAGCAATGGCGGCCATCTTGGTTAGTTGGCCGAGTCACCAGACACATTTTTTAAACTAAATACCCCAATGATGATTGTGGCCAAGTTTGGTTTAATTTGGCCCAGTAGTTTCAGCTAGAGGAGAAGTTTTTTGTAAAAGATAACTAAGATTTACGAAAAATTGTTAAAAATTGACTATAAAGGGCAATAACTCCTAAGGGATCAACAGACCATTTTGGTCTTGTTGACGTATTTGTGGATCTTACTTTGCTGAACATTTTTGCTGTTTACAGTTTATCTCTATCTATAATAATATTCAAGATAATAACCAAAAACAGCAAAATTTTCTTAAAATTACCAATTCAGGGGCAGCAACCTATCAACGGGTTGTCCAATTCATCTCAAAATTTCAGGGCAGATAGATCTTCACCTGATTAACAATTTTACCCCATGTCAGATTTGCTCTAAATGCTTTGGTTTTTGAGTTATAAGCCAAAAACTGCATTTTACCCCTATGTTCTATTTTTAGCCATGGTGGCCATCTTGGTTGGTTGGCCGGGTCACCGGACACATTTTTTAAACTAGATACCCCAATGATGATTGTGGCCAAGTTTGGTTTAATTTGGCCCAGTAGTTTCAGAGGAGAAGACTTTTGTAAAAGATGACTAAGATTTAGGCCAAATAAAAATATATGTGTGGTTCCAGTAACCCGACTGACCCTAGTTAAAACCCAGACCCTAGAACTTTTTTTTTCATTTCTTAAAAAATAAATTTTCAAACGATCAAATTTTGAGGATTGTGAATTAAAATAATTAAATTCATAGATTTCTGTCATCTGAATTTCCATCACAAGTATCTGTTATTGCTAAAATGCAACAATTCATAACAGAATGCAGCAAAATTAACTAAAAACGTATCATGACTGTTTATTTTACAACCAAACACATGTAAAAATGGCGGACTTCTGGTTGAGGGGTGTATAATACCGGAAACAATTTCGGTAAACACACGATTTTTTTCCGGATTTTGACATTCAAAAATAAAAAAAAAAAAAAAAAAAATTGCCGACCTACCAACCCTATTTTTTAAAAGTATGTAACTGGAACCACACATATATTTTTATTTGGCCTTACGAAAAATGGTTAAAAATAGACTATAAAGGGCAATAACTCCTAAAGGGGTCAACAGACCATTTTGGTTCTGTTGACTTATTTGTAGATCTTACTTTGCTGAACATTTTTGCTGTTTACAGTTTATGATAATATTCAAGATAATAACCAAAAACAGCAAAATTTCCTTAAAATTACCAATTCAGGGGCAGCAACCTATCAACGGGTTGTCCGATTCATCTCAAAATTTAAGAGCAGATAGATCTTCACCTGATTAACAATTTTACCCCATGTCAGATTTGCTCTAAATGCTTTGGTTTTTGAGTTATAAGCCAAAAACTGCATTTTGCCCCTATGTTCTATTTTTAGCCATGGCGGCCATCTTGGTTGGTTGGCCGGGTCACCGGACACATTTTTTAAATTAGATACCTCAATGATGATTGTGGTGAAGTTTGGTTAAATTTGGCCCAGTAGTTTCAGAGGAGAAGATTTTTGTAAAAGTTAATGACACAGGACGACGCCGGACGCAGGACGACGCCGGACGCCAAGTGCTAAAAACTACCTTTACCAAAAACTTTAACCTGAAGCGGGAGAACAACAAATGGATGCACAAAAGGACCCGCAGACCAGAAAACATAATGCCCCTCTACTATTGTAGGTGGGGCATAAAAATGGTTGACAATAACAAAGTAGTGTTTTTCAATGAGTTATTCCCTTAATCTAAGCCTACCTTCTCCCATTCATTTAACATTTCCTACTTACAACAAATGAAATATGAAACATCTGACTACGATGGACAACATGTATAACTATCTGTAGGATGGTTGGTAAAGTACAATATATCACAGAGATAGCCGTCAGACTGGCGACCTTCAGGATGTTACAATTGTCCTCCTCTGACTTAGGTTTTCTAAATGATGATGTGGTAGGTGCCATAAACAGCTGCAGGAATACAAACCTACAAAATTAAGATCATGTAATTAGAATTATCGCTATTCTACTAAATTTTCTTTTGCTCTTACTGACTGATAATTTCGTTTCTCAGCACATTAGAGTGATATGAAAAATTATCGCTCGAAACTAAAGGGGCACATTGCCTTTGTCAATGAAATTAACAACCTACTCATAGGTAAAACAGCAATAAACAGATTATCATTCTCAACTCGATTGCTTTTATCAATTTTGCTGTACCAACTGAAGTCAGAAAATCAATCTCGTTGAGATGACCAATGATAACCTATAAATATAGAAAGAAAATGACAGTTGGGATTAGCAACACTGATGAGGTTTTTTTTATACGAAATGCATGTCTGGTATACAAAATTTTAATCCTGGTATCTATGATGAGTTTATTTTATAGTTTTGGATGTTTGTATTATAAAACATGCTCATTGTGTTTCAAAATATAAACATTTTATAACAAGCTAAAATTTAATTTGTATTACATTTACTTGTTTATTGACATTTTTGTTTGAATTATCATATTGAAATTGAAATCATTGTAATCAATGTTTTTAAATTTGATGTAATTTTTAAAATCAGCTCAATTTTGGGCTCTATGGTTAACAGTATCTTATCTCATTCTATTCTTATGAAAAAATATGTTTCTGTCAATTGATTTCATGGTTCTACAAAAATCTGCATACAAGCGTAAATAAAATATGAAATAAATTAAACATTAAAAATTGTTGTTTATCTGTACCAATGAAATTCATGAAAGTTGTCATTAATATAACATACCCTATAAAAGCTAAGAGGAATGGGATATGTTGTATTGGTACCACAGTGGATGCAGCCCAGCATAACAGTCCTGCTGATATGGCAGGATATACAGCAAAAAGTGTCTCCTCAAAAAACTGTAAAATAGAAGTATCATAGCTGTAGTTTATGCAGCAAAAGGTAAAACAACAAAAATACTTAACTCTGAGGAATATTCAATATGGAAAGTCCTACATCAAATGACAAACTCAACAGCTCAATGAATGGATAACAACTGTCATATTCCTGACTTGGTACAGACATTATCTAGTGTAGAAAATGGTGGATTAAAAAATACATACAAAATGTACTAAGGCCTTAATGTTGATTTAAATTTGAAACAAGAAAAAAAAAAATCACAATTAGAACTTAATATAGGGACATTTTTTACTTAAATATCTATAGTGATGACATAAATTCTTTGTGAATAATAAACTTTTGTTTTGTCTAGGCTTTAATTTTCAAATATGCCAAGCAGAAAAGGAGGTTTTGACAGTAGTGATGTTGCACTTAAGAATGATCCTCTTCAGTGGCGAATTCAGCTGGGAGTGTAAAGGGTGTATGGCCTACCCCATTCTAATAATAAATTTACATAAAAAAAATCAAAATAAAGTTGTCAAATAGCTATGTTCAACCCATATTTTTTCATAATTGAACACAATCATAGAGATGACTGATATTTCCAAACAAATAAATACAGAAAAATTACAATCAAGGGAAACCAACAAGGAAAACAAACAATTCAAAATTCATTAGTATTTTTTTATTGATTTCTTAACTTTATTACTTAAAATTATATTCTAAGAAAATATAAAATTAGCCTATAAAAAATATATATTTGAAAATCAACTCATGTTCACTTAAATTACCAGTACATTGCACTCTCAATGCCCAGCTCATGACATTTAGTTCCAACCCAATGTAAAACAAGAAAGTGTGCATAGTACACGGATGCCCCATCCGTACTATCATTTTCTATGTTCAGAGAACCGTGAAAATGGGATAAAATCTCTAAATCGGCATTCAAATTAGAAAGATCGTGTCATAGGGAACATGTGTACTAAGTTTCAAGTTGATTTAACTTCAACTTCATCAAAAACTACCTCGACCAAAAACTTTAACCTCAAGCAAACAGACGGACGTACAGACCAGAAAACATAATGCCCATAAATGGGGCATAAAAAAACACAATAGAGGACTATATCTCAGACTAAAAAAACTAATCATTAGCAAAAGCATGTGATAGACTAATTTTCTTACCACACAAACATCATATTCGTTCATTCGGAACACCTTGAACTGTAGAATTATCCACGCTCCAGTCATCAGTATAAAAGCATTAACTAGAACTAGTAATATGAGATTCAGTACAGATACCCTGAAATGTATAATATATGTATGAAAGTAAATTATAAACGTTTACACCAGACTTGTTCCATTTTGATATGTATATATTTTCTGAATTTACTCATTTAACAAAATAATCAAGCACTGGGAATTCAGAAATTTTTGAAAATTATTTCAGTAAGATATGAAAAAGAATTTTGTTTTAGGTCAATGCCTCAGACTGTCTGTTGGTTGCTACAACTATTAATTAAATTTTGAAAACTGAAAACAACTATCAGCTGATTCGACAAATACAATCTTTTGATTTTATTATATTGTAATCATTGTCTTTATTTCTTAGACTTCTCTTCTGACTTAGACTATTGAATGTTGAACTTTTATTTCAAAACCTATAAAACCTTTGCCCAGAATGAGTTCCATTTGTCCTGCTATTTATTATATATTTGTATAATAAATACATGCACTATTTCTGACACATGATGTTTAATATACTTACCAGATTAAAGGAAAGAATGAGTAAATGATGAGAATATGACTTGGAACAAAAATGGACATAAATACAACCATACTCCTGAAAAGAAAGAACAGTATGAATTTTGTTTACTAGCAACTGAAAGAGAAATAAATGTCATTAAAGGGGCATTAGCTACAAAGTTGACAAAAAAATCAAAACATGATTTTTTTGTCTAAACATTTATTTAATTCCAACTTTGATATAATATTTCGCTGTTAGCAATCAGTCTTGGTTCGATTTTTTAGAAATAACCTCAAATTCATTGATGAAGTTTTATTCATTTGCTAGTCAATAATAATAATTCAACTCATTTGAATCTGTATCAATCCGAATTTCAATTCTAAACTCTTAACTGGGATGAAGCCAACTATACTTAGTTATTCTTAAGAAATGGCAATGGCAACATTGAAAAGTGAAGTAGAGCATTTGAGAATTGCTTTTGTAGACTGATTCTGGCCACCAAAATCATTCAACTATAGGTAAAATGTTTATTTACTAAATCTTTTTAAAATATAGCATGGAATCAAACAGACCTAAAACATCTGCATATTGCCTGTGTATTTATATCTATGTTTACATCAGCTCATATGACCTATAGAATTCTTCGGAGATAATCTTAATGTTTAATTAGATCATGTGTATTCTAAGATTCACACAAACTGTTGATACATTATAAAGTGTCCATGGTAAAATTAAGAAATAATTCATGGAAGCCATAGATTTGTTGGAAATTTACACATGGCCTGGGCCGTGATATTCGAATTTTATCCTGAGCATTAGCGATGGATAAAATTAACGAATATCACGGCCCAGGCCATGTGTAAATTTCCAACAAATCTATGGCTTCCATGAATTATTTCGATTCTAATAGGACAAATACGATCATTAAATAACTGACGCGATGATGGGTATACCGTGTGTGTGGCTGTTCTATTTTACCCACTGTTCGATAAATTAAAACAAATCTAATAAACCTGCATGAACCGCTAGAAAAAAAATGTGATTACTTTTTTTACTTCTCAGTAAACCCAACATTTGCAATTTTAAATTTACATTTTTTATCGTAAGCTACCGTCAAATTCACTGTTGACATGTTGTAACCAAGGAGCTGCCATGTTGACTTGCTGGAATCAGTAAATGTGCGAATAATGCAATAGAACAGAAAACAAGCAACACCTACCTCAATACTTTATTTTAATGCAATTGTATCCGAGTTTAGAAGGTAAACGCAATAGAAAAACCTTCAGATTTGACGTTTTCAAATGTATGACGTCATGTTTTGAAATGACGTTCATGCGCTAAAATCGTTACTGGAATTTCGTGGAATTTTAATTTATTTTGTTTTTGTCCATTTTTACGTTCTCTAATGTGTAAATTCTTTTTATGCTTCAGAATCAGAATAAATGTTCTGTGGGGTTTTATTTAATTGTAATTGTTAACACAGCGAAATCCACAACCGTTTACACATAGGTTTCGATACATGTGGATTTACGTGGGAGGCATATTGAAACAGCCATTTGTGTACATCTTGGAGTCTGCGCTAAGTATAGATATATCGAGAATTTTATCACGGTGTTGTTTACAAAGCGAAAGAAGCACGTCATATTAGAATGTTTCTTCAGGACTTTCTGTAATATTAGGCTTGCTCATTGAAAATAACTTTTTGTCTAAAATTTCACTATTTTATAAAATTAAGATACCGGTAAGTCTTGCTTTGGTCTTAAAAATGTAAATATTTATTCCCTATTAACAATGCTCTTCAACTTTGTACTTGTTTGGATTTATAAATATTTTGATATGAGCGTCACTGATGAGTCTTATGTAGATGAAACGCGCGTCTGGCATACTAAATTATAATCTTGGTACCTTTGATAACTATTAACATAAACAGTACTACAAATTTATCTCAATTAATCATATTTCAACAGAAACCTCATAATTTTGTTTTTCTTAAAATCCAGTTTTCGTGATTTTTTTACACTGTATAAGGTTTATTTACCTTTGATGTAAGCCTTTGTTGTCTACACATAACAATACAGCTAGACCAAAACATATCAGCAACACGAGTCTACAAAGAAAATAAGAACAAATAGATATATATATAAGAAAATTTACTTCAAACCTTAAATGTACTTGACCATTTCAGGAGCCTGGAATTTAGTGGATGTTGTTGGCTGCTATCTGTAATATGATTGGCTACTATCTGTCATATGATTGGCTGCTATCTGTCATATGATTGGCTGCTATCTGTCATATGATTGTTTTGCTTTAGTTTTCAAGTTCAAATCATGTTTTTGATAAAAAAAAAATGTCTCACATTTTAACATGCGGGGACCTTTTATAGCAGACTACAGTGTGTGTGTTTGTTATGTATATCATTGACAAAAATGATTGAAAACCTTATGGTAATTTAAATTTCAAAAAGTTTAGATTCCATAAATTTGTGAATTAGTTCTGTGGGCAAAAACTTATTTTCCTGCAACCAGTCAATTTAAGTAATAATAATAATCTATGTAGTATTATTCAATAGTTAGATCATACTCTGAATACAAATTCCTCAGAAGAAATAGTTGATTTAGGTGCCTTAAAATACTTTAGATCACCCTGTACTCTATGTTAACAATTAAGGCTCAGCACAAAATTGAAAAAAAATATTGATTAAATATATATTCTTCATGTTCTTACGTTTCTCCAACCATTGACAACATGAGCAGAAAAACAGGCAAGGCTACCACACATACTCTTCTGTTATACAGAAAAGGACCGGGGTCCACCAGAACCTTTGGTGGTTCTAAAATATCTCCATTATTTTCTATTTCTGCTTCATAAGCCTCTTCACCAAGAGGTACATCTGTGTCTATGTCATCTGATAAAGTTTGAGATGGTCTTTGGTGCAAGTCTGCCTCCATGACTACAGTTTAATTACTATGTATACAGTATTCATTACTTGGCTGAAATTATAAAATAAAATTTGCAATTTTTCATTTTGTAAATGGGCATAACTCTAGAACAGCTGAAGTGACACTACCAAAATTCATACTTGATGTGTATTTTGTGGTAATAAGTATTGTGTATAAGTTTCATAACATTTGGTTCAGGAAAACTAATGTGAAGGCCAAATAAAATAGTATGTGTGGTTCCAGTTACTAAAAAAAATAGGGTAGGTAGGTAGGAACTTTTTTTTATTTTATGTTATTTTTTTACATTGAGTCTATGGGAGCAACATTCTGACTTTAACAGTGCTAATCATGGAAAATGACAAAAAAATCTTTAAGGTAGGCTATTTTTATGACTAATAAGTAGGGTAGGTAGGGTAACTGGAACCACACACATATTTTTATTTGGCCTAAAGAACAAAAACCAATTTTCGGATGTACAGACAGACAGACATACTAACAGAGAAGAGGAAAACCTAAAAACCCCTCTGCTATGCTGGGGGCATACTGCTATGCTGGGGGCATAATAAAAGAAAGCAAACAACCATATACATAACACAACATAGAAATTCTAAGAAGTGCAATACATTAAACTGGACACACTCTACCGGGGGTCTAATTGGGGGTTCTGATCCCGGATCCCTCTTATTGTTTTGTCAGATTCCATATCCTGCTTACACTATATAATGTACATAAGCAATTCTCTTTTTTTCTAATTTCCCGCGTCCCACTAGACTTCATTTCCCATTTTCATGGCACAATAATTTGACTTACTTGTGTCATGCTTGCAAAAAATCGGCAATCACGCATCACGCTTAGACCCCAATGAGACCCACTTTACCCGCTGTGATGTAAGATTTTACAGGAGTATAAGCAAAATCCTGATCCACATTTGCCACCTATCATGATACCCATGTAAGTACAGGCTGGTACATAAGTATAATTCAGTCAAATTTGAATAAAGGAGGATGTAATTGTGGTTAGGAGACTCAGAAATAACTGTCTTAATCTGTAAAGCTGTGCTTCACCAGGGTTCTCACCAGGGATGGGGTAATTGAAAATGTAATGGTAATTAAGTGTAATGCATTACAATTTTCCATGTAATTGAATGTAATGTGTAATTGAGCATTTTTTTTTAAATTACTTGTAATGGTAATTTAATTAATTACAATGAAAAAAGCATGTAATGCACAATTACTTTAGAATTACATTTTAATTACATGTACTTTTATGGTGTTAATGATCAGGATTTATGTTTAATAATATAAATTGTAAAATTATATTTATTTTTCAAATATTGATATCACATACTTTCTGTAATTTATTTTAAAGTTTTTATATTTCTTATTTGACCAACAGATTTTTTTTCTGAATAGTTTTATGATTTGAAAAAATACATATGTTTTTAAGAAAGATCTTAACTAAATAGATTGAAAAGTAGTAAATCACCATGTTAAACAAAAACAAAAAATGTGTGAAAAATCTTAATGAGAGTTCAGTTTGAATTTAAATTTACTGCACACAATCATTTTGTCAAATTAGTATACACAAAAGGATTATAGAGATAAAAATTAACAGCTGTAAAAACAAACAGCAACTAATCAAATTAAAATGTCCAGGGGCAATGCCACTATAACTATATATTTTATCTAATTAGCAAATTATTGCTAAGATATAGACATTATATACATTGTTTGTACTAAAACTTATTTTCAATGTTGTGACAAGCATACCTTTTAATAATTATTAAGTGATTTTTTTTTTTTTTTTATTTATATTTTTTTTATTCATGCGATGTTTTATTTAAATTACTTCTCTTCTGAGATGTCAAAATACCCCTTAATGTATTGGCAAGTTAATAGGAACTAATTTCCTCTTCTATCAACACATCTACTGATTATGGAAGTATAATACCTCCATGTTCTAATCAAGCGATATATGTCACATAAGTTCCTATAGAAATACTTTTGAGAATGGCTGTCAAAGTGTACAGACCAGAGAGATGCAGACTAAATGACAAAACATTAAAATTACTCATGGTTATCAAATGCAACGCTTAAACTATGTTTACATGAATATTTTACACATACATTATACATACATGTATAATATTGGTTATCAAATATTATGATGAACTGTAATGTGTAATTTAATTAATTAC
This sequence comes from Mytilus edulis, assembly GCA_019925275.1. Taxonomy (NCBI): domain Eukaryota; kingdom Metazoa; phylum Mollusca; class Bivalvia; order Mytilida; family Mytilidae; genus Mytilus; species Mytilus edulis. The sequence continues at coordinate 2,560,812 of CM034357.1, read as the reverse complement.
TTTAGTAAAGTAATTGTAATTTAATTAATTACATTCCAAAAACTGTGTAATGTGTAATAAGTGTAATTGACCATTTTTGCAATGTAATGTGTAATTTAATTAATTACATTCCAATGTAATTGACCCCAAGTCTGGTTCTCACTAAGGATTTTTGAAGGCAATTCCAGGGACTCCCCATTTTTGTTCATGGTGAGGCCAACCATTATAGAAAATATTTTAATGCAATATACTTTATTCATTTAGCCTGCATGACATAATAGAGCAATGACATGACATGAAAATTCAGATTACTTTAAACTTTTGCCATAAAATGATGATATATGTGTTCAGTTTATAAATACAAAATATTTCAATCTTGATGCATCTTTGGATTCAACAGATTTTCATGAGTCCAGGACTCATGGACTAGCTAAAGTGAGATCCCAGCTTCACTTAATCAGTTCATGTATATGGTAGTTTTGATCAAATAGTTTGATTCGATGTATTAAAGTTGGCGTTTGTTTTCGTTGCAGTTCAATATTTTTGTTGTTCCATTAATTAAGTTGTTTTTCTCTTATAGTTGACAATGGTTGATATAACTTTTCCTCAGATTTAGTTAGCAAACCAGATTTGTTTTCACTGAATATATTAATGACTATTGAACAGTAGTATATTACTGTTTGCTCTATATAGATATAGAAAGATGTGGTATGAGTGCCAATGAGACAACTCTCCATTCAAGTCACAATTTATAAAAGTAAACCATAACAGGTCAAGGTACAATCTTCAACACAAAGCCAAGGCTCACACCGAAACAGCAAGCCATGAAGGGCCCGAATAATTTCTAGTGTAAAACCATTCAAACGGGAAAACCAACAGTCTAATCTATACAAAAAACGAGAAACACTTACTGTCCCAAGTCCGGAGCCTGTAATTCAGTGGTTGTCGTTTGTTTACGTGTTACATATTTGTTTTTCGTTCATTTTTTTACATAAATAAGGCCGTTAGTTTTCTCGTTTGAATTGTTTTACATTGTCTTATCAGGGCCTTTTATAGCTGACTATGCGGTGTGGGCTGTGCTCATTGTTGAAGGCTGTACGGTGACCTATAGTTGTTAATGTCTGTGTCATTTTGGTCTTTTGTCATTGGCAATCATACCACATCTTCTTTTTTATATGTTAACATTCAATAGATATATACAATGTAATATGAGTTTGAGTCATATCTGTTTGATGACTTTAAGAAGGGTAAATCATTGGTTTTTCTTACTGCATTGCACTTAGCTTAAACCAGCAGTTACTTACAACCAAGTGAACCAATTTAGCAAGTCTGATCCTAACTAGATTGTTACATATAGAGTTGTGTAGAACTTAAGTCTAGCGGTGAATTTTGCTGAGTTATGAAGTAATTTTTGCATACATGTATATAGACCTTCAACATTGCAACAAAGAAGAAATAACTCTTCAGTCTCTTGCTCAAAATGTATGTGTCAATCAAAACCTATCTCTATCCGGAATTGAAGATTGGTTTTGCTGAACTTTTAATTCTTTACTTTTTGGACTCTGACTGTTACATGTACATGTATACAAAATAGGATGCCAAACATGCCACTTCTCGGCAAGAACTACTCAGATATGTCATAACCTCTCCTAAGGATGTAAGGGAGTATTTCTATTCCTTTTTTTAGATCAGTTATTGCAATTGACACAAGAGGTTTAAATAATCGTCCACAATGTCATATAGCTAGTTTAATTTAGTGTCCAGTGACAAATGTCCATGTTCAGGATGAGAACAAATAAAGGGGGTCTCTTTGAGGGTTTTAATCACGGATCCCGCTTACTGTTCTGTCAGATTCCCAATATCCGGCTAACACTACATGTATGTACCTTAGCCATTCTCATTTTTTTTTGCAATTTCCTGTGTCCTGCTAGACCTTAATTCCAGTTTTCACAGCACAATAATTTGATTTCACGTGTTACTCTTACAAAAAATCTGCAATCTCGTGTCAGGTTTAGACCCCAATGAGATTTACAATAAACAATAAACATAATACAATAGATAGGTCCTGTTGTAAATGTTTTCTTGGATGGAGATCTTGAAAATTTATACTGCCGTGGAATATGAGGTCAAAT